>WBMW01012088.1:356593-535876 GCA_013396635.1 Penelope pileata | reverse complement strand
TTTTTTTTTTTTTTTATGAACCAAGGAGAAGTTGTTGCTGTTACACCGACACTGCAAAATCCATATTTTTTGATAGAAAAGAAAGTGGATGCTTGGAACTAATATTGTGTTTTATTGAGCCTCAGCTGCTTGTGGTATCTTTCAGCACAATCTTCAGCAGCTGTAAATATCAATGAAACTTTAAAGATCACTAGGAGAAAAATCTGACTACTAGATATTGTTTTTCCTAAGATGATCACATTTAAAGAACAAAATCATTTTTTCTGCCACTGCACTTATTAATCATAGATTTAGAATTTGTAAAACAACGGGGAATGGATGAAAGTGTCACTGGAAAGAAACCTTTTTGCTCTAAGTATGATTTAGTTATCACTGCTTGCAGTGAGGAATTGATTTATGAGTCTGTTGCTGTCTGAGGACAAATGTACTTTGAAAAAAATATGGACTATGAGAAAAGCATTAATAGCATTACTCTTTGAGAGGGAATTTTAGCACTGTTTTTGTAAAAATCATATCCAATCTAGAAGTGGATAGATACAAAGACTCATTGCCATTGTACCTTGGGGCTCAGTCCTTGCATCTGCTACATTTCCAGAACAAATTATGATATTAGGGGGAATTACAATTTCTTAACAGCTGATGTGCTTTTGCAGAAAAACATTTTTTCTGTCCACATTTCAAGTACTCTATCTACAAACTGAAACGTTTTAATATGCAAACAAGATAAGACTGTTTAGAAGTTCCTAAGAGGAAATATGCAAAATAAAACTCTTGCTTTATGCTTAATAAATGGCAATTGTTCACAAATCCCTGCGAACGATTTATCTCCTATGACCACTCACATATCTGTATCTTTATGGAAATAGATGCAAAATGCTAGTGACTTATCAAGTATAGCAGCAGGTAATGTCTTATGTTTACCAATTAGCTTTTATTAATCAAAACTGACTGAAGTAAAATGTATCTGTCAGTACTTCTGGCTGTTTACTACAAGGGATTATTAATTTTCTATCTGTGCAGAAGTGGGCGAATGCTGTCTTTCCTCGTGGTTTTAGTGGGTTTTTATATGATGTGTGAGGGTGTTAAGACATGTAAGTTTGTAATTTTACGATATGAATTTGGAGTGCATCCAGAGGAGGGCCACAGACGTGATCCAAGGGATGCAACACCTCCCCTGTGAGGACAGCCTGAGAGCTGGGGCTGTGCAGCCTGAGAAGAGAAGGCTCCAGGGAGACTTGAGAGTGGTCTCTTGTATCTAAACAGGAGCTATAGGAAAGAAGAGGATAGACTCTTTAACAGGGTCTGTGGTGATAGGACAAGGGGGAATAGTTTCAAACTAAAAAAGGAGATTTAGTCTGGATATAAGGAAAAAAAATTTTACAGTAAGGATAGTGAAGCACTGGAACAGATTGCCCAGAGATGTGGTGGATGCCTTGTCCTTGGAGACGTTCAAGGTCAGACTGGACCGGGCTCTGAGCACCCTGATCTGGCTGTAGCTGTCCCTGTTCATTGCATGGGAGTTGGACTACATGACCTTTACAGGTCCCTTCCAACTCAAATGATCCTGTGATTCTATGTCTCTAATGTATGCAGAATAACTTTAAAAGCTTATCATTTTGGCAGATTTATTTTTGTATCGAGAACTTCCGTGTGATTCAGGGGGGAAAAAAAACAGAACTTTGGACACTGGGGATGTGTTGTGGTTTTTGTGGTTGATTTGCATCAAGTCTAGTTTGCTAACAGTATTCAACTTGAATTTAAAGAATTTGGTACAGGGAAGCAATGGGAAGCAGACCTTACATTAATTAACGCTGCAGAGAAGGGAAGGAGTTGGCAGCCTGCCTATGGCTTATCTCTGATCCGCGGTTGTGAGCGGAATCTTTAGCTGTTTTGTGTCTGGCCTTCCTCTAACAGATTCCAAATGAATTTAAATAGATTGTAAATGCCCTGCCTGAGCTTTCATGGGGTCTGTCTGATCTGTGTGAGAAGGATGATTTTTAGCTCTGGTGAAACTTCTAAAAGGCATCTTGCTATTAAAACAGATGAAACAGACAAACTGTCAATATTCATAGAAAATTTGTCTGCTGTATGCTGGTCCTACCTTTTATTTGTCTGTATGTCTGTGGCTATCTTCATGCATTACACAAATCAGTTGTTTTACGTGTCAGGACCAATTCTAGCCATAGACAAGTAAGGCATCTGTTTATTGAGTGACCACAGCCACTGCTTGCTCAGCTTCCTTCTCTTTGCCTTCCCCTCTAAAATCCTGCCACTGGGGTGGGGACAGAGGATTTGGCATCACAGCAGCAGCAAGAGGAAGGGAAATGCTGGAGTAGGGCTGTGCCTTTCCTCCCCTCTGCTGTTACTGCTGTCAAACAGACCGAGGGAAACCACAGCTGGGTCAAGGCGGGTGCGTGTGTGAGGTCTGAGAGCAGTGGGCAGGAGGTGGATTGCATGTTGTCCAAGCTGGTGGAGGAAAGAAGACAGAGAAATCCATGAGCTGGCCTGGCCTGCTGCAGTGGTCTCAAACACTGTGGGAGGGTGAGTGGAGTTGGGATGACTTGATGTTGAAGCTGGTCCAGGGCTTTCATTCACACGGGAGAGGGAATGTCAGTGTCCTGAAAGCACGGCCCATGCTCATGCTCCCATCCTACTGTGAAGCCACATAGGAACAAAAGCCAACCTCCACAAAAGATTGGGGGAGACCCTGCCCCTGTTCCTTGAGCTGCCTTGCTGCTCCTCCAGTTTCTTCCCCTAAAATCTTACAGACCTTCCCAATCCAGACTCCCACCACAGCCCTCATATTGCCACTGTTCTCTCCCAGACGTTCCTCCCTCTGGCATACCCATCTGTCACTGTATTGACTGCATTTTGTCTTTGTGGAGGATATTGTAGGCTTGGAACTAAACACATAATTGACACGAATAGCTGAAAAAGCAAGAGAGGAAAGGTCTTAGGTTGTAGATTCAGTGTAGGCAAGTTCTGGCAATTTCTATCTTATCTATTCCTTGCTACTTGAATTCTCAAGCTAGAGATATAAAGGAGACCTATTTGGGGGAAAGTACGTGAAAGCATTGAAACTAGGATCTGTACAATACCATTTTATGTATTTTTCTGCAAAACCTCAAAGGCTATTCACTTTTTAAAGTACAATTCTGCGAGATTTTGCTCAATAATTTTTCAATAAACTGTATTTGCTGTTGTCCTTCAGCAGCCAATACCATCTGCAAGAATTTTAACAACTCTTGCTATCTGCCAGCTGCTATGTGTTCTTGTTCCTACTCCCAGTGTAATACTTCTTCATGGGAAGAAGGGTGCAGTACTTTCATAATAATCACTAGTTCGAATCACTGATTATTTTAAACATCAAAACACATTTTCAGCAATCCATCATGCGTTTCCATGGGAACAGAAACTGGCCTCAGCAGCAGCAAGAAACAGACCTTATTGGGATCCTTACAAATTTCAATGACTGTTATACAGCTGCATTTTCTGTTTACCCAACAGATACTGCGGTAAGAAGCTCATACATAATACACTTCAAAAATTTTATGTACGTGTCATTTTATTTTTTTTTTTTATATTTTTGTTCTGATTTTTCATTCACATTGAGAAATGTGGTCTCTCCTTGTGGTCAAGGAGAGAGAAAATGTCAATAATCTCCAATATATGCAGTCAATATGCTATGTTTCCATCAAGTGTCATTGCTATTCTTTTAATTAGGACTGTGATAAAAGAGAATGGAAAGGTATCTTGCCTTGAGGGAAGTAACATGTAGGCGGAGGCTCTCACTTACAGGTGTCAGGTATATTTTTGCCCCTTGGTAATCTCTCCCAAAGTTTCTGCTTTCCGAAGTCCTATTTCCTCTGTACCGTTTGCTTCAGAATAACCATTCCCTTAAGTCTGTAGCTCTTCTCCTGCTCTAGGGCTCAAATCCTCCTGATGCTCGCTGTCTGAGAGCTCCAGGAAACTTCTCTTTGCTGTCTCCCACTTCCAAGTTCCCAGACTGTTCCCAGCTCAGACATATCCCCTTCTCCTTCTCAGCTCCTGGATCTTACTTGGATACACTTTCATAAATTAACTGTGCTCTAGCAAGAAACTGTGCCGTTTTACTTTGCATGGTGACAAAATCAAACTATGATGCTCGCTTTGCTGCCAGTCTGGCTAGGCTTTGACTCTCTGATCATATGCCTCATCACAAACTATTTCTGTCCCATATCCAAAGTGGATTCAACTGTGCTTTCCAACAGCATTATCTGAAGAGTAAATTAATGTTTTTAGGAAACCTTTTAGCAACAGCAGTGGAAACACCTTTAGACATCTTGTAAATAGGCCTTTATTGTATGTTGATGATTTAAAATTCCAGTCCAAGAAATAAGCTCACATGTCACTGATAATTTATTAAAACCAGGGAGTTAGTGAGATCTCCTTGCTTCAGTGAAATAAAGAGAAGTGACAGTTTAATGTTTTAATGCCTAATAGCTTTTAATCCATAACTGTCAGTGTTGATTTCACTAAATAATAAAAGTTTATGGTGCTGAAGGCTCACTAATAAGTATTCATAAGGGCAAAATTTCAGTAGTCATCCTCTTGCCTCTTTGTGAAACCACTTTTATTCAGGAAACAATTCCAGAATGGGAAAACAAAACAAACAACAATTAAAAAAAACAAACAAACAAAAAAACCAACAACCAAGCATGAAGTGGGGAACACTGGTGTGTAAAATACACCTTACTTTCTATAATGAAACCTATAGAGATATATGTGGGTGAATAAAGAACCTGCTATCATTCCTTAAGTTTTTCCTTTATCAAAGAAAAATTATTTAATCAGTAGGAAAGTTACTGATTGGGTAATACCCCTTGTCATTTTCTTTTGCTCACTGGAAGACAGTAATTGAATTATGGGGTCTCTGAGACTTCTGTCATCAGCTCTGAAACCTAATGTACCCAGTGGAATATTCACATAATCTAGTCTTATAACATTCACACCTACCAGCAGCAGAATTTAATGATTTCTTGTGTAAAATATGTATGTTCATTGAATGCAGTGCTTTTTTGTTCTTTAGATAGGGATGGGTTTTTAGCAGAAGGATTGTTTTACACCAAGAGCAAAAATGACACATAGTATACAGCTTTGTTTTGTATTTAGTGTAATACAAAGAACATGTGCTGAAGTGAAATGGCCAAACAGTCTGACAACAGGTCTAAAGCTACCCAGTCAGATGCCACATGATTTGCTATTAGTTTAAATCTTTAATTCCCTAATACTTCATTTATCCCTCTGAAATAACATAATAATAAAATCTTTCTTTGTGTAACATCAAAGGGCTTTTCAAAGAATGGCATTTTTTTCACTCTCATACCTTAACAAAAATAAAAAAGTCCACTGGGTCTTTACTCATATGCAGACGTTGAATATCTTTTATTAAACTGCAAAAGGGATTTACCAGAATTATGATAAGGACTCTGAACATGTGCTTTTTAAATGCTAATATAAAATCTAGTAGTTCAATAGGTTTTTTTGTAATTTACATTTTTAAATATAGTACACTGGGTGTGCTTTGAAGGTTCACGCTCTCGTTTTGACATCTACTCTGTTCCAGCTGGTTCCTACTCCTTTAATATAGTCATAGTTAAGAAGTTCTTCATATTTCTTTCATCTTCCAGCTATCGTAGATCAGTTAACCTGATGCTGTGCTAGCCATAAAGGGAAGGAAGATGTGCAGGGCAGAGGTATGCATAAGTATCTTCAGGTGGGGAAATCTTAGGACAGGGAAGTATGTAGGTGACCGTGGAAGTAATGCCTCCTATTTATTTCCATGGAAACTACAATAGGTACAAAGAGCACAATAACACTATTTGATAGAGCAAATTCTCAGCTACAATAGCTACAATGCACAATTTTCCGACACAGTCACCACCATTAGCTGTGCATGTTTGCTGGTGATGAACAAGAGCCTGCGTGCTGTGATCATCAAAATCTGCACCAGTGGAGGTGCCCCGCTGTCGCTGCTGCTGAAATGCACCAGCCACTGCCTTACTGTGCTCACATCCACTGTTTGGTCTCCATCAACGTTCAGCAAGCATTGATGAATGTCAGTGGGTGTTATCTTTTCCATATGAAGGAATTCAATTCCACACCTTTGCTTCATCCACACTTCCATGCCTGATGCCATTGTGTCAGAATGTCCCTCTGCTGCCGTCTGTCACACGGCAACAGCATGTAGTGGAATATTGGTGGGAAGGTTCAACCCCTACTGCCATCCCACCAACATCCACCTCTCACACTGTGGGCCAATGTAATAAAATAGGAGGCATTACTTTCAGAGCAGCCCTTGCATTCCCCCCCAGCCCACACCCTGACCCACGGCAGCACGAGGTGCTCTCTGCTGTGCTGCCTGAGCGAAGGACCCAGCTTCAATCTGTGCTCCCAGTGGTGTTTTAATTTGGCTGAATGTGGTGAGAAGAATTGGGGGCAACGTAGCTAGGAGAGTGAAATGGAAACCTTTCTGGAAGGGTTCAAAATAGAGCAGGTTTCGTTGCCTGTTAGTTCCTATCAGTATTGTTCTAAGCCATCTTGGTGTATGAACAACTTACTTTATTGTTTCAAAAACCACATTATGTTTTATGTTAGTTAATGCTTGTTTTATTCCTTTCAGCCTTCTTTGTTCAATTGTAGTCTCCTCTAGTCATAAATAAGAAAATATTGCTATGTCCTGTGTGTTTTTGCCATATCGCAATTCATAATTCAACGACAGCCAGTTGCAGAAACATTGGGATTGTTCGGAATTAGCTCCGCACCTCAGTTATCTTCTTGGCAATTGGGACAGCATTTGCAGCCATTTGCATTAGAAATGCTACCTTGAGCACTGTATTTGAGTCACCAAAGACATGATGTATTAGTTGTTGGTTTTTATCACTTATATCAGTGACGTGTTCAGCAGAATTAAATATGTCTGTACTCAGCATTGGAATATCACTGCTCCTGGAAGAGTTTTCTGTCAAATGCTGGTGGTAACCACCTCCTTTTCCCCTGGACCATTCTATCTTTCTATTAGCATTTATCTAGTGTTAAAGTAATGATAAAGGTAATGAAACCTCATGCTTCAGGGCATAAGCTAATAGTTCCACTCATGCTTCACATATTGGGAGGATTAATTAGTATGTGTACAGCATTTAGAACAAAGGCAATTCTAAAGTTACGTTACCTGCTACAGACTTGTCATCTGTGGTACTCAGGAGTTAATTTTGTCTGTATATAGATGAATACTGTACAAATGAAGAACTTTAGTTGTGGGTTTTTTGGGTTTTTTTTGGTTGTTTGTTTATTTATCTATAAATCATTTCTGTTTGTTCCTGGCTGATCGTTTGTCCCAGAAGAGTGAAGAAGGGTATGTTTAAAATCCGAAAGGGTCCAGGGCAGTTTGCTCATCATTGCATTACTTGATCTACCACTTTGTCTGTGTTTGCGTAAGATCATGAGATCCTTATAAACTCCAAAAAGCACCTGTAACTGTTTTGTATTCCTCAGATAACCAGGGAACTTTGAGTAGCAGTCTGGAGCTACGGCTCTGGCACTTCACAGTTTTTTCTTGCAAAGCAGATGTTCATCAGAAGTGGTTTAAGATAAATGCTGCGAGATTTCCAGACCCTGCAAAGGAGGATTTATATTAATAAGAAGAGAAGTAAAGCTGGAATATGTGCATCAAGGAAAATAATGGACTTTCACGGGCAAAGCTTTGAATGGTTACAGTAAACTGGTGGTAGGAAGTCCACAGCAACCAGTTTTCCCTCTATGCGTGTTCAGAGAAAAAAAGGTTTTTCTCAATATATGTTGTAAATAAAGATTGAACAAAAAAATGTATTGCAAAAGATTTTCAGGGATGGCAATCTTTACAGAAATCTGAGGGGGAAGATAGACTTGTTTCAACCAATTGCTTTATATTTCTCTTCAAAAGGTGCATACAACACAACTTCCTCCATCAGTCTGTATGGATTTGCACTGAAACAAAGGCATCCATATGAAATTTCCACCCAAATTATTTTTAATTAGTTAAGTAGTTCAGAATTATATTTGTAATTACAAGTTGGCATCAAATTTTAAGTATGTTGAAACAAGCTTTTCTCTATAGAGCTTATTTTCAGTGAGATTGAAGTGACTGATTCTTGCAGTGCATGTTGTGCTTGTTTGTTTTATTATTTTTCCTGGAACTGTTGGCTGTCATTTGTAAACAAGAGAGATCAGTCTGTTATTTACTGAGACTGAGTAAAAACACAACGTATTATTCAGTGAGAAGACGCAGTACACAGAGTAAGCGGATCAGGAAAATGTATTTCAACGCCAGCTTCATTAAGTTGATAATCATCTCAATATATTCCCTTGCAACTTCAACAATTAGTAGCCATCGTTTTATTTTCCTGATTATCTTTCATTGGTGGTGCAAAAAATCGCTAAGCAAAATCCCATGGTAATTGGAAGCTTGCAGAAAAATGTTCTCACGTGTGCAGCATCGCTGTCCAACCCAGCAATTAGACCAAAATTTGCTCATTGGCTCTGGATGATGGAATTCAACACAGGTGATAAAACAGCAGCTCACCTCCAAGCAAACACACCTTCCTTTCTGTCAGCAACTGTATGTTTATTCAAAATATATTCTTGTTTCCAGATCCTGCATCAGTGGGGCCCAGCCACAGGTGGGGGTAGCGATGGCTTTGGGGGGTGGTGTTAGAGTTGGGTGTCCCATCGCTGTGCTTACCTTGCCTGGCAGGACCAGAAGCATTGCTTCTGTTCTTGAAAAGCAGTTAGGGTGGTGCTAACTTTGCTCACGTGCTGACTTTTGTGCTGGAGTTTCATCTTTAGCTTCTGCAATTTTTCCTTAAGCTTATGAAGGCATTTCTCTTGAATCTTCTTCAGAAATTTCAATGATAGATTAAAAAAATCATAAAATTCAACTTTAGTTCCGGAATATAAGAATAAATGACGTAATGGAAGTAATGCCCTCTGTGAAGCATTCTGTGTGGATGGAAGCTGCACAAATATCCTTCTTTCATTCAACATGGCTCTTCAAGGTGCTTTATTATTTTTAGCTGACTTTTATCAATTTTAGATTTATGCAACATGAAGCACTTATGTGAGATAAACTGTGCAGCGTGTTTTGTAACTTGTCATAAAATTCACTGGGCATCATCTGGATTGATTCACACCCAGTGTGAAGCGTACTGATGGAACTCTTCTTTTGCTATTTCTTGTGTTTCTGATCGTGTCTTTTAATTCTCTCTTTCTAATATATTAGACAGGTTTTCCTCACTGTGGTGAGCCAAAAGGCTTATGGATACAAGAAGCTTCTGTATTTTCCTGTGCTCCCTGCTGCTTTGTGTATTCTGTCACTGGCATATTCACTTAATTATATGACAGGCGGTAACTGCTCTCAGAGGGAGCAAAAACAACTGTTGAATTCACTTTTAAATTATATCATACTGCTCTGTTCTGAACCTCTTTTAAATAAATGTTGAGGATAGAACTATTGATGTGGTTTTTAAAGTTTAAATTTCAGTTAGTTCAGATCATTTTAAACAGTCCTTCAGCAAGAATAAATCAGTTTTTATAACTTATAACTTTCAATTACAGTCTTCGGAGGGAATAACAGCATTTTTCAAGGAGCTGGAACGTACAGCAACAAGGAAGCGGTAGCGTTTCATTTGTGCTCCCATGGAACCTAACAAGAGCTTTTCTTAAGGAAGCACATCCTAGAGGGATCCTTGAGTGTGTCAGTCTAGGTGAGGCTTTGATCTAGCATTTGAGCTCTCACTTTGGAAACTTACTGATAAACCTTATGGGGGGATGATGCTGACCTACTTTGCTCTATTTCTACTGTTCAATAAAAATGGACTGAGAATCACAAGCTGTTGCAGCCTTCACTGATGTGCCACTGACTTACATGAAAAAATGTTTCCTTTGTACAAATTGCAAACTGGTGCCTACGACAGAGAAATTTCAGTCTTACCTAACAGCCGACCTCGATTCAGAGTAATGGACAATGCAAGAGCTTTAAATTGTAGCAGGAGTGAATTTAAACTAAATCAAGTATGAATCTATTAGATACAAACTAAAAATACTTACTAAGAGTAGGCAGAAGTGTTCTATATTTGGGACAATTACCATGAAATTAGGTACAGAGATGGGTATGAACCATGTGATAGTGTGGATTAAGTAGAAGACTAATCTAGTAATTTTTTCCAGGTGTTTTAAAGGACACTACCAATTGGTTTAAGTTTTAACAAAACATTCAAAGCTGAGTAAAACCCAAAGGCTTTGGGTTGTGTGTATATATATATATATATATATACACACTGCCGGTGTATTTCCAATATTGGGGGGAAAAAAAAAAGAAAAAAAAGACTCAGATGGCAATCTCATTTGAGGTTGTGAGTCCTGGGCAAAGTAACAAAATTGAGAGGGCTCTGCAAAGTAAATTTCTTCCCCCCCCAAGTCTGTCTTGACCCAGCTCTGAGACTGTGGGTGCTAGGAGAGAAAATAACTCCATTCATTTTTAGCAACTTAAATAGGTTTTCTTCTGAGCCATTAGATGACATCATTTTTAAAACCTGGGTTCACTGCTAGTGGGTTCATCATTTTTAGTACCTGGGCTCACTGCTTCTACCATTGCTGCAGCTGGTGAGGCAGGTGTAAGGAAGCAAATGTCTGAAACTGTCTGAAATGTTTCACATTAATGCCTTCTTGAAAAATATTTCTTGTTTGCATTGTCTGGCCTCTCTGTAGAATTAAACAATTTAGAAACTGTTTTGTTTCCTGTTATAATGCACTATTCTGGTTTAAGTGGATTTTTTTTTTTTTTGGATGAAGCCTTCATCTTTTCTTTTTTCCTCAAAGGCACATCAATGAACCTTATGAAAAAGTTGTTAAATGGGCCCATGTAACGTTAATTCCAAAATATCTTATAGATTGACTTGATACCTTGCACTTTAAATAAAAAAAAAAATTATTGTAAGTAGCGATAGATCTGTAAAGGGTAATATTTTCTCAGCTGAAATCCCACGTAGATTCCCTGGTGTACAAGTGCAGTTGAAACAAAGGTGAGAAAATATTGTCCTTTAAACCAACTTCAGGGAGATGATACAGATTGCAAAACCAAAGCTCTGAACAGTGAAAAAATTAAGACATTTGTCATACCAATGATAAATTTTCTCCTTCTCTTTATTTTTTCCTCTCACTTGCGGTGCGAGGATTGGAGGGTTTCATTATTTACTGCCTAAGTTACAATTTTACCTTGTATGATTTTCAGAAATTTGCTCTCTTAGATTCAGATCATGGAATTCAAATTGTTATCCAACTCCAGCATTGGAGTTGCTATTTAAAGGCTTCTAGTGCTTTGTGCTTTAATCTGGCTCTTGCTGAAGCTGTGTTTGCAGAGCACAGAAATGACATAAATTAGACCCCTTTGTTTCAAAGATCTTGCTCCACTTCTCTGAATGATAAGCAGGGAACTTTGGGGTATATTTCAGGTAGTTCTGTAAAATGATATCTGAAGTAGGGTGACATATAGCTCATCTCCTCACCTGCCTCATAAATTTCCAACGTTGTTAGTGTTTGCTGCATTGCAGCCCTGCTGGGTGAAACGGGACCAGTTCTCCACCTCTGCACGTCTGCTGCAATTCTTGAAATACAGATTATGGGAGGGACATTTTGTAAATGATCTTGAATCATGCAGCATGAAAACCTTTATAGAAAAATATGTAAAATGATGTGGGGAAATTAGTCATTTTACTTTGTTCAGATTTTAAAATGGTGGTCTTCCTTTGAACAGTGACTTCTAACACAGCCTCTTATTGCTCAGTATAATCCCAAATAATAGCACATATAGTCAACTTTCAATTAAGTTTCATCTCTCTGAATGCTACAGATTTTGAATACTTCTTTTACAGATAGACCTAACTTGGTAATAGCATCTGTTTTGTTTCTAATTGGCTTTCAGAACAGATAAATTAGGTTTTCCATTAGAAATGCACTATTGGCTCAGACTAATGGGCCATCGAGCCCTTGGCTCTGCCTTGCCACCAACAAAGTGAGGAGCTCTTTAGGGTGAGCATTCAGCTTTTCCCCTTGTTCTCCTCCAGAAACCACAAGATTTGGAATGGGGAAGATGGTAGGTTTGTTCCTGCCCATTTTTTTTTTTGGTATCTGGTTTATAGACTTGCTGTCCGTGCATTTGTCTCATTCTGTTTTGAACCTGCTGATACTGGCAGCCTTTATAAGTCTGCCAGTTTTTTTATTATTAAATACGATTAAATTTATGATACGCTCTTATGTAATTATAAATGTAATTTAGATGTAGTAAATATTACAAAATAGTGAACAGAAGAGGGCTGTGTATGTGCCTTGTGCACTTATAAAGCAAGACAGTAGCATATTCATGGTATGTTTTTTCTTTAAAATTTTAGACTTAAAAAATCAAAGAAAACACAAACAGCAAAATATTTCAATATGACAACACAGATTTATGAAATTGTCTGTAATGTTTGTAGAAGTAGTCTAGAAAAGAGACAAAGCAGTAATAATTTAAACAACACTGGGATGTTGAAGGACTGATACAAACATCTGGAGATATTAGAGAAGGTAAATACAGGATGACAATTAGTTGAAAACTGGAGAGCCTTTCAAAAAAGGGAAAAGTAAAGTCTTGGCCAGCTCTCTGATGATCAGGAGGTAGAGTGTTGGAGTCCAGGAGTGCAGGAAGGAAAAAAAATGTTAAAACTTTTTGAATAATATTATGGTATTTCAGGGTATTCATCTGACTCTCAGATCTTTATTCAGCAAGAGGGCAATACGTGTTTCTTCTATTTCGTTCGTCTTTCCTTCCAGGCTGTTTCACAAAGGACTGAGTTAGGAGAGGTTTCCTGGATGTTATGCTGACAGAATCTCCTAACAGATACAGCAGCGTGTTAGTAAAAAGGGAATGCTTATACCTGTGGCCAGAAATAAATAGTCCTTTCATCACTAAAAACCAATCTTTTTTTCAGAGTTAGGATTCCACAGCCACTATGCAGATTGCTGATACAACTGCGTATATATCATGCCTTTTTCTCATACAGAAATACCTTTAGACCTGGCTGAATTTACTGTGTTGGCAAATTCTAAGCCTTACTAATACAGGTGGATGGAAGAAATTTCTTGAACTCTCTTACTCTACTGTACACCAGCTGAAGCATTTTCACAATCTACCCTATCATCACTGAGTCGAGCTGATTAAGGATTAATGTGTTAGAAAGATACTCTGCTCAGGAGGGAGATTAACTATACAGCCATAGCAATACCTTGTCAATCATCAAAAAAGGCACTGAACAGCCGTATTTTGCTTGGAATATTTTCTTGGGTTAAAATACAATTTATCAGTGTCTTCCTTGGCTGAAGAGGTTCCAAACTCTAGCAGTTTCCTGGGTGTTTGGATGTCAGCTATAGCTCTGACTTCTGAAACCACCTTCCTCAGATGACAAGAGAAGGCTGAACAAAATGCCTCTTCTCCTGTAAGGAAATTATTGAATACTTCCAATACCTCCATGAGCAGTGACTGTTTTCTATGGGTAACAGCAGAGGCTCCTAGGTTATTACCAGGTAAACATCTCAGGGCAATGTTATGCTTGCCAGTTTCTTCAGGAGGAAGGTTGTGACTATTGAGTTACAGCTTCTTCGAAAACAAAGCTTGTAATTACAATTAAGTATCTGAAATTACAGCAGTCAAAATCCAATTTCATAAAACATTAAATTGAGTCTGCTTTAAAATGTACTTACACAACATTAAGAAAGAGTGGGAAATGAACTATAAATTCCCCATTTTACTTGCCAGCTAGAATAAAGTACATTTGCAAAATTATTTTTAAAAATTCCATAACATCTGCTCGCCTGACACCAAACTCCAGCTGAGTGTCATCACTTTTTATTCCTGGGAGGCCTAAGTTTACACTAATGGCAATAGTATAAAAGGTTATAGTTACCAAGCCCCAATGTGAAAAAAGGTTTTGATGCAGAAGATATTTAGTAAAAAGAATTAATACTGATCAACAGCTGGAGACATATAGAATAGTAGGAGGATGGTAGCTGCAAGATAAAAACAGAAGGATATTAAATACTGATTATAAATAAACAATAAGATGAGGAAAGACACTTCAGCCATCAGCTTTTCTTAGGGCTTTGAGAAAATATGTTCTATTTTTTTCCACAACTTGAAGGTGGTCTCATAGCCCAAGTGTCTCCTCTCATTTGGTGTTGTGTAATAGCGTAAATTAACCCTTCTGTCAGTGTTTTACACTCTGTGCCTTTGCTGAATGCTACATGAAATGGTTCTGGTTTTGATCTCAGCAACACTCAATTTTCCAAACAGTCTTAAGTAATTCCAGAGTTCAGAGAAGTGGACTGGTTTATGCCATTAACAGCAGTAAGATGCACAACAAAAAATAATTATGATCAGATGTGTATGCTTTGTAGTTTCTGTTAAGAACCAAATGTGAGAATTTTAGACAGCTTTTTTTTTTTTTTTTTAGAATGAAATATGCTTACCTTTATTGCTGCCCTTCTCAAAGTCTGTTGTGAGTGTTTCAAACGATCTGTGAAAAGCCCTTTTTAAGAAATAAGGATTAAAGCAGATGATCAAGCTCAAAGAAAACACAGATTGGAAAAAATAGCAGAGAAAACACTTTCTGTGACTTTTAGTGGTATCAGTGTTTTTATGTTTATGTACTTTTTGCTTTCTGATAAAATGAACCAATCCATATCTCAGGAGAGTTTTTTTTTGGACTGTGAGTCGTACATAGGAGCTGTTTGCTGAAAGCTGTTATAACCTCTTTCCTAGTGAAGGATCATTAAAGAGGTTTCCTCTTCTGACTGACATTCCTGGGAATGTGCTTTTTAAGCTTTACAGAGGAGGCTGTGATAAGGAACAAGAACTGGTCATTTACTGTGGTTGCAAAGAGGCACTGATGCTTCCCTCAGTTTAAGAGCATCGGTTTGTTTTTCTTTTAATTTTTATTTTGGCTTACATCATAAATAGACATTGAGAAAAAGTGCCACTCGATTGTTTGCTTGGCAAAAAGAGTTGAGATACTTTTCATTTAAAGGGGAATCTTGTTGCTGCATTGATTTTATCTGACTGCTGTTTGTTTGCCTGTACAGATGTAATGGATAATTGGAATCACTAAATGGGGCACACAGTTATTGCATTCCACGTTGTGTTACAATAGCAAAAAGTATGAGATCTGTTCTTAGAACGTAAAGTCTAGCTATAATTTATCCAAGTAGCCTTTGAAAATGTTAACAGTTAAACTGTCCAGTGATGAGCAAACAAAAGTTCTGAGATGTGTTCACATTATTTTTCCATTAAATATTGGATCTAGAGGATTTCTACACCTTCTCTTCAGTCAAAAATGTCTGATAAATTAGGAAGAGTTTTTGTCTAACTACTTTAATAATTGTGTTTGCGTTAGAATCAGATTCATTCTGAAACTGTCACACAGAATTATACTGCAGAGAAAAAAACAGAACTTCCAGTAAAATATTTTAGCAGTTTGCCATCTCAACTACTATTTTGTGGCTTTCTTCCCCCCACTTATTAAATAACGTGTTCTTCCTCTTGTGCCAAAAATGCTTGGTTGAGAGCAACATCATTCCTTCTCAGGAACTGGGAGAGAATCTAGCCTGTATAAATGTGATAAGTGTGCTAAATTAATTGTCATTCAGTTACTTCTAATATAGAAAAGTCCTTGAGGGAAGAGGGTTACAGGAGTAAGGAAATGAAAGCAAGCAACTGCCTAAGAGAGATGAGAGATGCATCTCTCATCCAGTTAAAAGAGATGGAAACCCGTTTGGAAGGATTCACTGGAATCTAAGGAGAAACAGTCGGAATTAGAATGAAAGATGATGTTGTGAGAAAGACTTGGAGAAATGGAAAATATTGAAAAGTACAGCAAGAAGCTCCAGGATTAATTTCCAGTGTTGATCATTACTTTTTTTTGAATACTCTCCACTTTTTTTCAGCCTTTTAAATGTGAGTTCATGTTGCTTTCTTATAGATTTACATGTCTGTTTTACTTTGCTTTTCCTTTATTTTCCATACTTTTTCTCTTCATCTTCCTATCTACCGTTTCTTCAGTTCATCTTCCCCTGCCCATCTTTAACCATGATCCATAAATCAGCCTTCATCTCAGAAGGTCTTCATGTGTATTGCATCGTATTTAAAGTAATCACCCTGGGGAAACAGCAGAGACATCTGATCTTTAGGGAGTTTCCCTAGCATATTTTTGTTTTACTGCATACAATTGTATGGATTTTTGCTTTTTTCAGCTGAGTCAAAAGAAGAACTGAGTATCCTTATAAGACTCCTCGTCATTTTGATGCCTGAGCGGTGATGTTTCAGGTTTTCTGTCAATCACTCTGTTTCTCCAAAAAGTGCCTTTATGAGTTGAGCTGTCTCCCTCAAGGTTTGCACTGAATTTGCCCATAGCAGAAAAGCAGCTGCAGGCTTTGTGTAGTGATTATCAGCCTGGTCTCCAGAACGCAAGCTTTTATGTTTTTAAAAAACAAAAACAAAAACAACAAAAAAAAACCCTGTACTTTTCTTGAAATTTCTCTTCACTAGTCATGTCCTTCAAGTTATGGCTGGTCTTGTTAACTCCCTGGCAAGCCAGACACAAAAGCCTCTCAAAAATGTGTAGTTGAGGAATTGCTTGAGATAGCTCATACAGCTGGAGATACAGGGCAGAAACCTCCCCTCAAGAGCTGTTAGCTTAACCTCGATTCGCACTGCAGGCAGATTAACACCATGACATAATCAAGAGCTGCTCGTCTTCCAGTGGCTGCTCAGCATCCTTCAGGATACCCCGTTCTGTGACCTAATTTGACATCCATCTCTTACTGGTTCCTAAGCAAAGTGCTCGGTGTTCTGCTCTGCAGTGTGCCTGCAGCCCCAAGCACTGTGGTGCAGCGCTCTCTGCCTTCTGAGAAGTCTGTTGAAAAGCTCTCATTGTAGTGTCCTATCGGCTACTCTGGAAACACACTTCTTTCAGAGGAAGAACAGAACCAGAAATGCATGAAAAGAACTGTGCTTGTTAGAAATATAAAACAGAAGCTAAAGGTGTTTGTGATATGTATTATATGTTAGGTTTTTGCTCCCTTCAGTTACAAATTACAACTCATTAGCTTAAATTATTTTAGTTCTAGAGCAGTGACCACCTGGAAGACAGATAAGTTTGTATGTTTTGCTTGCTAAATAGGGCAGACTAAGAGGATATACATCGTCAGCTGTCACGGCTCAGATGACTGGTGGATGCTCTCTAAGCCGTGGTAATTTGTCACTTTTGATCATCTGTCCATATACCGAGAGATTTGTGATCCATCCCATTGAAATTGAATTGTAAATGTGGAAGGCTTAGGATGACAGTGTAAATATAGTGAAGTGGCTTTTTGAAGATCAGTGTAACTGGAGATGGTTTACAATTAACAGGGTGATCCCCTTTGTTTTAGAAATGTTTACATTGGGGAATTACAACCAGCAATTACAACAACCAGCACTGTATACTGGTCAGGCTATATAGAAATAAACCAGAGTGAATATATCAAAAAAGGTGAAAAAACTCTCAGTAGCTGTACCAGCATTACTGGAAGAGTATTTTGAGTTAACAACTTATCTTTTTCTGCTGGGGCTGTCTATGAATGCTACTTGATCTGTTTGGAAAGCAGAATGCTTCCTTACTGCAGCCCAATTTATTGTGTTCCGAAACAGGCCAGTGTGTAAGTGAATGGGGTTACAGGAACAGTAAGTGTAGTGAAGGCAACCATTGGCTGCAATTTTAGAGGACAGTGTGACATAATCAGCTTGGATTAGATTTTATCAGATCCTCAGAGAATTTACTATCTGGAGGATTTCTTCCCTCATACTCATTTTCTGATTGTTCAAGTAATGGGATGAGATGAAAAGAAGCCCCTTTTGAAGCTCGCAGTTGTCATGTTGACAGATCTGCTTTTTGCTTTGCATATTCTGACACGTTCAGTCACGACTCCGTTCTGCTCAGATGCAGTACATTTTAATTTACTTTGTAACTGAGATTCACCTTCATATGCATCTTCACAAAGGGCTTTACGTAGATAAATTTCACGTATTGCAGTCAAACTGTCATCTCCAACAATAAGACGATAGAATTCACGAGAATATAAATATCACCTCAACACCATGCCTTTGCTTGAGCTAAGTAAAAGATTGTGGAGGTAAAATATTGGTGCTAAGAAGTTTTTCTGATTATTTATTACATGTGCTTGGGAGGAGGAGGAGGAGGCTAGGCAGGTTGAGGAGAGAGCCCAGAATTGCATTCGAAGGGGAATGATGAAGCAATTCAAAGTACTGTGCTGCTAACCTGGGTTAAATAATAGCGATGGTGACATCAAACAGGAGAATAGCTGACTGTGGCATGGGGCTGGAGTAGCCTTGAATAGATTTCGTGGTGTCTTGAGGACTATTCATGAATGAGGTATCTTTTAACGTGAAAAAACTGGTTCAGAATGCAGCTTGCATGAAACAGGACTCCAAAATGACAATAGGAAACTGCATCAGTTATTGATTTATGCCTTTAAGCCACGTCATGTACCTGCTTAATACTGCCAACTCATAGGGGCAAATAATGGGACTTCACAGGAGTTAATGTTTTACATGTCCAGAAAGACATGAATTGCCTTTCTTTGGAAGTGCTTCAATACAGATATTCTTCAGCAGATATTACTGTTAAGCTTGGAGTAGAACTTGTGTGCTTTTGTTAATGGGAAGAACCAGAAACTTTCTTAATTTTTGTAAACAATTTTTTCACTGGGTAATTTAACCCAAATTGGATGTAGCAATTAAGGCAAATTTTTTGCTGATATTTTTCCTGGGTGTTCATAACCCAGGAAGGATGGTAATGTCTTCATCCAACTCATTGTCATTCAGAATAAAGGAAAAAAAATAAAAATTAGACTTTCACCATGTGTTTTCAGTGGAGTGCTACTTGGTGAGGCTGTTTAACAGCAACTTCCTGTACATGCTATTACATCTTCTAAGAACATTTTTGTATTTTTCTGCACCAGGAACTTCAGCTCCAGTCCTGTTGTGAGATTAACGCTTGCTAGTTGGAAGGAATTGTGGAGCAGCCAACAATCTTCACCTGGTGGCTGTTCATTGTGGGCTATTGAATGCTTTCAGCTCTGTCTAGAGGTGTTGCGGCTTAACACCACCCTGCAAAATTTGGGATTTGTGTACAGAAGGAGCAATCAGTCTCAATAACGATCTCATAAAGTAGAGGATTGTTCCCAGGGGTGGCCTTTATGAAATGGTTGTTACAGTGGAGTTTACATCTGAGCTTTCCTTGGCGTAGTTTTTCCAGGTAAACATGAATCCTCAGAGGAAGACTTGCTTCACCTTCCTGCTCAGGTTCTTGTTAAAGGGACTGAACACTGGCTGCTTAGAAAAATGTAACGGGGTCGCTTAGGCTTTATCCACTTTCAATAGGTTGATGTGATTTAGGAAGTTACTATGCCTTGGCTTCAGTGTCACCTCGCAGCTAGAGACTGTCACCCTAGAGCAGAGCTGGCCGTAAGAACGCTCTCCGAATGCTTCCTAGCTCAAACCACAGGGCAAGATTTGAGCTAATGAGCTTGAACTGAGCTTGTAGCAAGTAGAGAGCAGACCTGTGGTTTAATAACCTCAGCCTGGGAGCAGGGGAGAAGTGGTGCATTCAGCCAAGCCCAGGAGGAGCCATTGCCCTGCCAGGCACTTNGGGGGGGGGGGGTCTGGCGTGTGGTGGTTCTGCACCTTCTTATTGCTGCCTGTAGCTGCTCAGCTACACGTAACTTCGGGTTACTTGTGTGTGTTCCAGCTTTCCCTTATTAACTCGATTCCCATCCTGAGCTCCTATCAACATCCGCAAGAAAAAGTACCAGTAAATTCTTAGTTTTGTTAGAAAGTAACTGAACAGATTACTTAGCTCACAAAGGTGTTCCAGCCAGAGGCCTTTCTAAACAAGTGAGAGGAGAAAATAAAAACTCATCCTGACCTAGTGAAACAATGCAACTGGTACTTCGGGATAGACTTCACAGATTTACCTGCCTGTTAATGTTTACATGGAAGTGGGATTTGGATAAATCTTGCTGCTTCTTGTAAAGACCCAACAAATGCATGTAGCATGTAATTGCTAGAAAACTAAACTAAATAATAACATTTAGAAATGATGGCAGTGTAATGACATTCTCTGCTACTAGTGGGATCCTTTCTGCACTTCATTAGGCTGAGGCTTGCTGCACTGATGGTTGCAGGGGCCCATCTGGCACCTCGAAGAATATCAGCTCAGCAGCTATCAGTTCTTCTGTAGTTTGTCTCCTGCCATTTATCTCCAACTTCTCTGGTTTTATGAGTGCTGACAGTGACTAAAATCATGAGTCAGTTGCCTGAAGGTAGTGTCTGGTGCCATTTTAGATGGTCTGCACTGTCCCACTTGCCTGCAGCTTCAGCTCCAGGAGGACAGAGGTCTCCAGTGTGCCCTGTGTGCAGGGAGTGCCATGTCCCAGGTCACCTCCCGTGGCACTGGATGCCTCTTTAGAGGCAACTGAATCAAATCTCAGGAGGAAGTTGATCTAAAATAGATTAAGAAATCTAAATCCAAGTGTTACATGTTACAGCTGGTGAAGATGTATTCTGTTACCAAGCTGGCTTGAACAAGTGAGCAATTAAGAAGCTGATTAAGGAAGAGGAGGATAACAATGAAGGAACTAACTTCTTTAATCAGGCATTTAATTTGCCTCTTCACCTGTGCATGTCCTGCATTACAACCATTTCACACTCTTGCATACCTCACAAGGAGCAGGGTGAGGTAGACTTGAAGTAAATCTGAGTGGATGCAATTTACATTGTGTTACATTTATCTTCTGATTTGTACCTAAAGATACTAAACTTGTTTGTGGAAAAAAGTGTGTGTTCTAGAATAGGGCTCAGAGTGATTTGGGCTTTTATACAGATGTATAAAGAAAGCCTGAACTGACATAATAATATTGAAAAGATGACTTATTATGACAGCAATTAACCATTCCTAATTCAAATTAATAGAAGGCATTATATGCATAGCCTGAGACTTAGACCAACTGCTTGTATTTACTGTGAGGTTCTGTGAGTTGAGACTTCATTGTGGAATATTGCCCATTTTAGACAAAATATATCCTCATGAATCTGGGAGAATAAAAACATCAGCAAAGACAGAACGGAAGTGTTTGCTGGTTTCTTTCAGAATTGGGAACTGCATTATTGATTTCTTGAACAAATACAGTAACAGCTAAGTAACAGTTTTCCACTTTAGGCGATAACTAGATGGAAAAGGCTGGAGGGTTGGTTTTTTGTTTTTTTTTTTCCTCTTTTTGTGATTGGTAATGACTGTTCTTGATGCCTTGGGACTATTTCAGTTTCCATGATGTCTTTTGGGAGCAGAGAGCTCAGGCACAAGGATGCCTGTGTGCTCCACAGAAACATGCAACAGCCGCCTTGCAGGTAGGGTTAGGGTGAGAGTGCCAAGAGGCACGTTGTTCATTTGTATCTGGAATAAACTTTATTTGCTCATTTCAGTGCTAATATCAGAGTTGCATCAAGAATACTGAGAAATATTAGCTATTTTTATTTTATTTACTGCTGTAACTGCAGCATACAGAAAGGATTCCTATGCCGTTCTTTCCTCCTGCAGTTGCTCTGGGCATGTCCTTGTGCCTGCATTCATTTGTGTGGGATAGAGAAGTTGTAGTTGCCTTATCATTTTCAGCTCTATTCTTTGAATGCAAAACCAGAACAAATACAATGTTTACAAGTAAGTTGGTTAATTAAATATATGCATTTCGAGTTGACCTTATAAGACAATGTGCGTCTAGCAATTAAAATAAAATTATTACATTGTTTTCCTTCCAGCTTCCACAAACATCTTAACATTTTTATGTTCCTACTTTTCTTTACCATGGAAACCTTTTGGCATCAATAAGTCCATGATCCTGTCATGGGATTTATTATTGAGGAAATGAGAAAAGAAACAAAACTTAATGCAGAAAGAGAAAAAAAAAGTGGGTAAGGATAATATTTAATAGGCCATGGTTTCATCATTCCACACCTCAGACCTTAATCAGATGGTCACGTAGAGCTCTGGTACAGAAGGTCAGAAAGGAGGATGCCACTCAGTGTCAGAAATAGGGACAACAAAGAGGCTGCAATCTTAAAAGGAGTAGTGAGATTTTTGCAAGAAAGCTGATCAATACAATACCTCTCACAGCACAGAAGGTGATTTCATACACCCTAAAATTAAGAATCACCTTGTTGGGCCGGCCTTCCTATAAAAGATTGTGCAGGGCAGTTTGAGAGATGTCAGATATTCAGTGAGAAGGAAGTGAAAAACCTCTCGATGAACAGTGAGAGCTATGAAGAGGACTACATACCCCTCACATGAAAAGAAATTGTCTGTACTGAGGTGTTCATCTGCCTTTGTTGATGGTGTTTCAGTGTACACTTTGGAACCTTCACAGTAATGAAAGGAATGGAATGTCCTTAGGAGAGCGATTGCGCTGCCTTAATTGAACTCACTGCTTGCTGCTGGGATGCACAGCTTCCATCTCCCCATGAGATGCTCTTGCTGCCTGTCACACTGGAGCTGCACAGCGCACGGTGCCACGGAGGCAGGTAGTGCCAGGAGTCAAGCTGCAGTGCCCCAGGTGCAGCGGGTTGCGTATTCCCAGCATCGCCTCCAGCTCCCCTGTGTCTCGGAGCCATCGCACCGGCCTGACGTGCACATTCAGTGAATCAATAACAAGGAGCTGAAATTCAAGTCAGCGAGTCTGAGAAATATCTTGATCTTTACCAGAGCTGACAGGGTTTCTTTTTCCTCCCCCCAGTACTGAACACGAGAAGAAATCATAAAAACTATGATGGCTTCTTACTCGTTTCTTGTCTTTTACATTTTACAGTTAAATAACGTTAAGCATTCCTTAAAGGAACATTCCAGGTTGCTGCTTAAGGTCACTGTAATGCAATATGGATGCTTAGAAGAAGCTGTGTCAAATTCCAAATACCTTTAATCTTTAGTGTAATTAGTGTGATTAAGGCTGGTTATCTCTGTTAATTAGCATATCTGTTAGAAGCATTGACTGAAGTGCTTTTCATGATCACAACCAATTCTTTATGAACGTGGCAATTCTTTCATTGTATCTGCTGCCGGGTTAGCCGGAATAAGATGAAGTCTCCTCAAAGGCGTGACACTGGGACTTTGGAGTAAGCAGCTCTCCCAGAAGGACTGGCAAACGATGAAAAGATGGAGGAATGGGATTTGTTTAGTTTCAGAAGATTAGGAAGGAACGCGATAACATTTTCTAGGGCATATTAGATTACTAAGTGGACGATGATTGGCTTTTCCATATAGCTGGTGGAGAAGGGAGATGGAACAAGAAAGAAAATCAGCTTAATTTATTGTAAGGAAGATTTAGGTTAGGTGGATTTTTCTAACTGAAAGAAAAAATAGATACTGATACTTCTCTGTGAGAAGAGCTTTTGGCACATCCTTTATAGGTGATTTTTGTAAATGCGATAAGACAAATTTCTCTTTGGAATAATCTGCGTATCGCTGCCCTGCCTTACGCCAGGGGACTTATCTGGGTGGGCTGCTGTGGCTGCTCTAGGGACAGCTGGTTCTGCCATTCACAGAAACAGGCTGTTACCCACTGGCACTTCTGCAGAAGGTTAGGCTGGAAAATTTTGGAAAGTGCTTGCTTCCCCAAACTGGTATATACAGGAGATTGAATTGTATTTCTAATGAGTAAATGGTCAACTAAAAGCACGTGAATAGGTATATATTTTTATGTAGGATTTTTCACATGCTGCAAGCATAATTTTTAAAGGTGCATTGAAGAAATTATATCTTTTTTTATTATTATTTTGGACAAGCTAGGAACACAGCAAAAAGCAGTGCAGGGAGTTACTTTGCAGATTGTTGTTTGAGGCATTCAGCACGTATGGGAAGTTTTCATTTTTCTTCTGCGGTATTATTGAAAAAGTTTATGAGGTGCTTTACAAGTTTCTCGTGGTTGAAAGGCTCAGATTGACTCTGGTAACTTACCTCCCATGAGACTTATTCTACACTTGCGTAGGGTAGTAAATTTTTACAATCAATTTACTTAATTAATTTAGTAGATCAATTTATTTTTTCTGTGATGTATTCCTTCAAGGGCTTTAAATTCTTATTTTTTTATTTTCTGACTGGATTTTTTTTTTTCTGAAGCTTTCATGACTTTCACTTTGATATTTATTTACTGAATGTACAGACTTATCACTTGAATACATTATCCCTTTGTGGTTCTAATGGATTAAATTAAAAATACATGTTAAAAAGTGTTGCAAGCAGTATGCCTATTAGTGTTGCCTGTTAGATCCCGGGGAGTTTTGTGGCTGTACTTGAGTCAAAGGTCCACGTTCAGAACATCTTGGAGACTGTGGGCAGTAAGGCAGTTGATACGGGTGTTTTCTTAAATATTCTTTCTTCCTAGTTCCTCTCATTTCTGACAACATGTACTGCTCCACTTCCAAGTTGTTTTATCTCTGTTTTCTCTACTTAAGTTTTACTTTTCCAACCTTATGGCAGCCCCGGGAGGAGGAAGCCGATCTCTTTGCACATGGCTCATGACATGTTCTATTATGCACATTAACTCTGACACAAACTTCAATATTTTGTCATCTCTTTTTGAATGAAAGCAATGAAATGTTTCATTGAAGAGAGAAGAATAAAACTATTTCTTTGTAAACAGCTGTGCATTCAGTATGAACTTTTTAAACAATCCACTTAAGTCTCTCATCGTTTTTTCGTATTAGTGCATTTAAAATCACTTCTGTTTCAGCTAATTTGTTGTATCATCTCCCTCTCAGATTCTTTCCTTTCCACCACGTACTGACTCTTTCTTCCTTTCTATCCCTTCACTTCTTCCCTCCCCTGCTCCTACACTCCTTTTTGTATCTGTTGTAAATTTAATTTTCTTACGATACCTAGGACTTAGAGGCAGCTGTGTTTGCTTGGCAGGAAGTTAATTCTTGCGTACTACCTCACCCATTTTGCATCTTTCTTTTCACCAGATGTGGTCAAGGGTGTTTATCTGTATTTTTTAGTTGCTATGTTTAACGACTTTCTTGGAGGCACGGAGGAGATTGTTGTTAATTAGTGGACTAGATTAACTATAAGAGCATGGCCAGGCATCTTTTTCTCCATTTAAGAGCATGTGGTTTTTGACTTTTTCATGACTTTTTCAAAACCTGCCTGCCCAAAATTATCAGGGCATCAGCCAAGAAAAACTTGTTAGTTTTTCTAAATCTATCTTGCACTGAGCTTGTGTATGATAGATGATGGCTCCCATATAAAATTAGCTTAAAACATTAAAGGCTTGAGTAGCATTTCAAGGAACTTCCATATTTCAATTGATGCGCCTGAGAAAGCTGCCAAAGTGTATTATTTAGGAGAAACCTTTTTATCTGGCTACAGGAGAGTGAGTGCCGTTGACTAAGATGGATTTCTCTGGTGCATGTGTCTTCAGAAGTTTGGAGATTTACACTTTGTATCTTGAAAGTCAGAACCATTTACAAAAAACAATTGTTTTAGAGAGTTCAGTCACAGATCTCCGCAAGAAATTGCCAAATTCTGCAGAGTTTAATTCTGTCATTGTCAACAACTTGTAGCCAACAGGTGAGGCCAGGCTATTTTCTGTCTAATGTGGTGCCATCAAAACCTGTCCTGACCCATGGCAAGAACAAGATGAGTCTCCAGCATCTGAATGGAAAATGATACTTTATAGGTAAAACCTTAGTTATTGACAAACTCTGACAAACAAACAACACTTTGCATAAAATAAAACCTCTTCTCTAACCATCTCTGTACACATCTCATGTTTACAGAAAAACTTCCTGGGGAAGCTGAGGGAGGCAGGTGGCTGAAAAACATTTATTTCTGAAAACCATCTGTCACAAGAGCTCTAAAGAAAATTCAGGACAAAAAATGTGATTCCGCTGAACGTTATCCCTTCGGTGGGGTAACTGGGAGCGCTCCCCGGCCGGGATGGAGCTGGTGGCTGCGCTGCTGCTCGCTGAGCTCTGCCTGCAGGAGGAGCTGGGTGCTCCGCTCCTCGCTTCCCCGGGCAAACTTTGTTCTGCTTTTCTGTCAGAATAATTTTAAAACCACATCAGGTAATTTAGCACAGATTAATCTTTCCCTTCTATTTAGGAATCTGGCAGACTGTTGTAAGTAGTGAGGAAGAAAAGCTTTTAGAAATGAAACGAGAAATGTTAGCTTATTACAGAGTGAATCATTTTAATCAGGCGCTGGAAGCATTCCATCGCTCCTCGCTCCGCATCCCTCTGAGATAAGCTCATGGAACTTCTATTGCTGGGAGGACGACAGATGGGAATAAAGCAGCTCTCTTCCACGCGGTCCCTCCCCTCGCTTACTTCTCACCCCAAAGTTTGGTTCCGCGGAGCTTGCTGGCAGCTCGAGCGGCGTGACCTGGTAGCCAGGCAACCCAAAACCTTGTCAGCGGTAACAATCCACAATGAATAACTGCGGGATGATGAAAGCAGGAGAGCCTCGTTTGACAAGATAGCACCTGTTTCACGGAACAGCCAGCGTTGAAATAATGATGGCATTAGTCAGGGGAATACAAGGAGTTCAAAAGGGTTTTTGTGACTTTGAAAGCGAATTGCAGCACAGGGAGCCATCACCAGCTTGCTCTCCAGAAGTGTGGTGTTTGGTCTGCTATTTGTTTAGTAGCCAGTCTTTATGATTTTGCTTCTGCTCCTGATCTCCTTCTGTGCTCAGCTGTGGCTAGTGGCAGGCACGCACATGCTCAGGCCTCTGGGGTAAACAGAACCGGGTTCATGCTGAACAGATCCACCTACCAGTGTGAATTGGTATAAGCTGTATGAAAACTGTGGTGTGTAATGACAGAATGGTGACATTGTTGGCCACAACATTTTCGTTAGTGATTTTCCTCCAGCTCTGCCCCATGGTACTTGAGCGATCTCAGTTATCTGCTGAGAGCCACTGCTTACCTTGAAGGTCAGAAAATCCAGAATTTCTGGGCTGAAGAAATGCAAAAGAGTGGTAAGGGGAGCATCTAACAGCACAGGAGTGGATCATGTGCAGAGGGGACCGAGCTGACTCAGAAGGCTTAAATCTGGTGGAGCACTACGAAACATGAAAGCAATGTACAGCAAAAGAATGGGAAGATGAGGAAATTACAGAAGCAGCTCAGTGGGAAAGCAAAGTGTGTAAAACTGAAATATTCAGAGGGTGAAATAAAGCAGGATTGGTACACTACAGTGGGAAATGATATGAAAATGAATTAAGCAGACAGCTGCAGTATTTGTGGAATTCAGTTAGGGAAGCTGGAGTGCTCGTGAAGGTTTGGTGGCTCACAGGCTTGGGAACTTGGGGCATCTCAACTTGTAGTCATTCACTGAAGCTCAGCGAAGGCTCTGAGTGACCAAAGCCATGCATGTACTTTGGCAAGAAATGAGTTTGTTGTGTGGGCTGTCTCCAGCAGGTAAAGGTGAAGAAGAGTTTTTGTTAAGTTCATACTAGCAGCTATGGCTGTGAAGGAAATAAATCAGGGTGTGAAACAGCTCCATGTTCTATTCATACATTGTAACCTACTTAAATAGTTTTTTAAATTAAAACAAAAAAGCTCAGACAAAATGAAAAAAATTAGTAAAAAGCAGTGTACTGAATTGCACAATAAATGTAGGCTAAAAACATTTATTAAACAGAAAAGTTAAAGAGTGATAATGAGCCATCATCTCTTTCCACTTCACCTCCCTTTCATGCATCTCTTAGTCAAAAAAGTTAAATGAGGTGAAATAGTTTTATCTACTCTATTTAAAACTGGAAAAAGAAGTAAAGTGATCTGCTTTTGCAATGAAAAAGATGAATGCTAGGCTGGAATTAGCACTCAAAAGAAGATTGAGAAATAATAATAATGAAAAAAACCCCTCCATCTTTCTACTTCCCCCTTGTCTGCCACCTCCATTTGGTCTGTGCCACCTCTGCTCTCTTTTGTCTGTCTCTCTGACACTGCCTGCTCCTGCCCTCCAGAGGCCCTCTGGAAGCTCTTGGCTGATTGCAGTGAGCGCTGACAGAGGGAGAGGTGTCTTGAATTCTAAAAAGTTTTGATGATAAAGTGAAGATGGATGGATGTGAGAGACCAATAATTTATCTGGTGAGAGGGAAGCTAAAGCCCTTTTTAGACATTAGAGGATCCACATGGGAGCTCAGCCTGAAGGTACAAACTGAGCAGAGACAAGGCTTTGTTAGCTCCCCTGCCCATGGAGCTGACTTCTCCCTTTTAACATGCTACCTAGGCTTTGACTGTTCTTTCCTATTTCAGTATATTTTCAGTCTTCTGTTTTCTGTACATCCTAAACTGAAGTTGTCTTTCATCAAACAGTGATGAAAATGGAGTTTTTGGAAATGAAGAGATTAGAATATTCAAAAATGAGACATTGGCAGCTCAGAAAGGTGAACAGAAGCAGCTGAAATATTCTGGCACTGGTACAGCAGGAACTGAAAGGGATATGGAACAAAATGATCCAATATCTACACATATGCATAGATGTCTGAGGCTCCATAGGTTTTTTAGGTAAATATACAAATGGGCAAAAAATATACAGAGCAGTTACCTTTTGTAAAACTGTGCTATCTTTGTGATTTTTCACCCACAAGTACAGCTTTATGAGCACATGACAGGTCTTTCATCATATCCTACCACTAGATAAAAACAAAGTACTATGTGTAATATTTTAGCATCATCAAAGGAAATACAAAACCAAAACTCACCAATACTATCATGTACTCTTCCATCTCAGCATGTAAAAAATACAGCGCAGAATGCAGGAGAATTTCAGGGAATTTTTCATCTAACGTTGTGTACTTGGTGTTCCTATGTTAGGGGACATATCTGAACTTTGCCTAGTATTTCCCTATTTCAGTTTTAGTGCTAAAATAGAGGGTTATGATCATTATTGGGTTTGGAGGATTGGAGGTGAAGTTGCATAACAATGGAGTTTTCTTCAAATTAGGAAAAATATATGTTTTCTTGCAACATTTTTTTTCATATTGCTCTGACAGTGACTAAGGGAAGCTTTAAAAATCCATTTGCCACACAGATGGAATGGTGATTAGTGGTAGAAAAGTATCCAAACTTAAAGCAGTTGAAATTCAAGAAAGATAATTTAACGTTTATTATTGGAGAACTTTTCAGAAGAATAAATGGATGGGTATGAAATTGTTGCTCTGGAACTTCATGATACAGTAAATCTCAGTATTACCCTCATTGATACTGAAAATTTCTTGTGCCAACTAAATTGTAAAGATTTACTTTTCTCCTAGAGGGACTGAATTATGTTTGTCTGCTGTTTGGAGCTGAAAAACACTGAACAGTTTCAGGGATAAGCAAAGAGAGGGGATTTCATAGAAAAGTTTACAAGTACTTCAGTCTTCAGTGGGCTCAGTGGAGCCACAGGAACAAAATTCTTCGGAGTTGTGAGTTTCAAGAGTAGTTTGGTGTACAAACAGATTTTTGAGTTAGCTTAATTTTTTTATTTTTTTCAGATAGAGGAGACAATGTAGAAAGTCCTATAAAAAGAGAATTAATTGAATCTGGTTTTAAAATGGAAATCTTGCTAAAGATGGAGTTGTTAGAGTGATCACTGATATAAAAAAAGAAATGCCACATGAAGATTCTTGACTGTTTTTTCCTTGCTTTCCTTGCTGATTTTTTTTAGAGGAATTCAGCGTTTCAACTGTGCTGGAACTGGATCAGTCATCTGAGGGAATGGCACATGACTGAATTTTGTTTATTCAGATTTTCTGTGTTTGGGTAATATTGAAGCTATCCCCTACGTTAATGGGGATCTTCGCTTTGTTAGAATTGTTAAATTATTTTCAAGCAGAGATAGGTCAGCACCTGAGCCACAGGATTTTTTCTTCCTGTTTGTTTTCCTGGTAGACATGGGATTGTTAGAACAGTTTTTATACTCAGCAGTGGATTTTCAAACTTTTGTGATACAACTCCATTTATAGCGGTATAAAACTTGAATAGCTCTTTACGGCTGGGAGAAAAGCACACTTTTGTCTCTTTTATAACACTTTCTGGCATAATAGTACTTTTTCACTATTTATTTATAAAATCGTAACAATCAGATATAAAATCTAAAGGAGAAAACGAACAAAAATTTTTATTCATCTTTTGTAGGCCAAAGAACAAATACATTAATTGGTAATTAACACACTAAACCCATAATTCCCAAAGCAATCTACACATGTAGTTTGATGACATTTCTTTAAGAGGTCTTGTGGGTGTTCAGCACCTTTTAGGCTTCTAATGAATATAGAAAAAATGCTAACATGGATGTATGCTCAGAGGTTGACATTGCTGACAAATTGCCGTATTTTTCAGCAACAGAGCTAATGTTGCTGGCATCCCACATTGTACAAACAAGCTAACCAGAACTTTCCATGCACAGAAAGTACTGTCACTGTGTAATAAGATCAGCTTTGTCACCTTATATTTCATATGCTTTCGTAATATAAAATATGCAAACTAATTTTTCATCCATCTAAGGTTTGAATGCTTTGTGAATTCACGCTCCGGTAATCTGATCTATGGTCGACATACAGTCCAAATATCATTACCTGCAAACTGCACGTCCTCCCATTCCTTGGATGTTTTATTTTAAAGATTTGAGATTAGAGAGTTAGCAGGTGCTGCAGGGATGGAGAAAAATGTTTTTTTGAAATTCAAACAGCTCTTCCTAGTGCAGCTGATGAAAGCTTTTTCAGAATCAGGTCTTTCTGCAAGCTGCCTTCCTGTTTGCCTCATCTAATTCGTGGTGAGAAAGGACCAGAACTGTCTGACCCAGGAGTTTGTTAACTGTGCTTTCTTCTAGTTCTCTTTTGCGCAAAAGTACCCCAGGAAAAAAGTTATCAGGGCTTTAAATGTTGTCATGGAATTTTGAAAGTTGTCTGTTCTTTAGGTGTTGCTTCCTGTTGGCTGTATTGTAAACCACTGGAGAAGAAATATTTAAGCATCAGTTTTTTAGGTCTTCTGACCCAGTTTAAACTCTGATTTCTTTAAGTTCAAAGATTCTGCGCAGAAGAGCTAGAAGCAGCTTGGGCAGTACAGAGAGAACAGAGTGGTGTCTCGCAAAGACTTTTTTATTTTATGTTTAAATTTTGACAGTCAAATGCAGACTAGAGAGAAAAGCACCTTCTCCTTCATTGTACTCTGAAAGGTGTTGGGGTTGGATGAGGAACTGCCATCAGAATTGTGAACTTTGGGATTCAGATAATTCAGAGTATCGTTCTGAGCTCTCATGAGACAGAAGGTAGAGCTTAAATTTAATGTTAAAGCTGTACTTGAAAAATGAATATGTAATTCCACATGTGATATAGGTTGCTTTTTTTTTTGTTATTTGAATAATACATTATGTTACAGTGTGGTTATGCTCTGGAGTTCTTCACTATTTCCCTTCAATTTGAATTAAAAAAAAAAAAAGCTTTCTCTGTGGTGATCAGTTGTTTGGTAGCAGCCTTTTCCAGTGTGAACAGCGAGCAAACACAGTGTCCTTGCTTTTGCTGCCCAAAGCGTACTGTATATTTTTATGTACAGAAAAGCCAATTCCCAACACCTTTTTGCTTTTTGACTCAGTGAATGTATTTTGATTTGGCTGATTGAAATCAAAGGCTGTTCTCTGAAGTTTTCTTTTTCCGTTTGACTTTCTCAGATCTGAAGTCCCACTGGTGGCACGTACAGCAGTTGATGCAGTGTGCTAGGCTCCTTCCATGCACGTTAGTAATCTTTACTGCAAGGAAAAACCAGTCTAGTTTTGTAAGCGCACTTATTAAATTGCACTGTTCATTCAAATGTTTTGAACCAGTTTGATATCTGTGTTCTACACAGGGGTGTTAAACGGCTCAAATGGAAGCTCCCCTTCTGTAAAGTTGCTGTGCATAGAGTAAAAACAGGGAAGTATTTATGTAATATGCTTTTCTCTGCTGACGAAATATGCCTCAATGTGTAAACAGGAGCTCTTGGGGATGTACTGTCATATCTACAGATGTTTATGTCAGCCTTAAAAATCCTTTTCTTCCTATCCTTAAAGCCTTTCCCCACAAACATTGTGGTCTTAAGTAACATGTTGGGCTGGCTGTTAAGAGCTGGTGAGTGTCTTCTAGCTTTCCACTCCATTTGAAACACATTATACTGCTTCTAGTGATTTATTTATCACCACGAATTTGTTCAGAAATGATTACTGAAGAGTAAGTAAGACTAAGTTTATTTGTTTATTAATTTTAGCTTTCTTGAAAATGTTCATCTGACCCTACTGGTTCAGTTGACTGTATTGAGTGTGTCTTCCCCTTTGCTGTTGGTTTGCGTTGTTCACACAGTGCATAAATCTGCCAATCCATTAATACATTCATAAATAAACTGTAGATAGTTGATGAAACTCCAGATGTCTAAAAAGACATGTTTTGCCCTGGTTAATACTTTCATCCTGACTGACAGTGATAAGATTACTGGAGATATGCTGATTGCAGGCAAAAACAAACTCCCAGAAGGAGAATGATAGTTTGCAAGGTATGTGCCGCAGCGTTGGGAGGCAAGTCAATTTGAGTTACTATTTCTTGAGATTTGAAGTAAGCATTCTCCAGAGATTGGCTGGGCTTGTTTAGAAATCTTGTTGAGCGCTAAGCTATGCTGAGAAGACACACAGAAATATAAACTGACCTTAAAAATAGCTGAAATATATGCTGGATCCCCTCAGTTGTTTATGTGAGGATAGGAGCAGTGAGGGAACAAGACTCTGGATCACAAATGACATTTATGACTGGAAAACATTTTTTTCTTTTTTTTTTTTTTTTACTTGAGTTTAGGAACAGAAACCATATCCAGTAGCAGTGAAGCCCTAATAATGCACTTTTTTCCAAATATTGCATTTTTTCCATCCTGTTTTGTTTATATTACATTAGATAATGGGATATTTGGATCCATGGTGATGATTAGCAAGGTAGTTGGCCATTTACTTTTAAACAATGAGTTAGAGATCTAGTTTACATGTACCAAACATTGGTATTTTGGATATTTACTGGTATTGATATTTCATAAAATGCATAATATCCAATTATGTCTCAACATACTTTTATATATCAGTATCACATATATAAACATGTTTGTTATGAGTACTACCATTTTTCCATCTTATCATCCAATGACTGAAAATTTAAATTCCGTCCAAAGATCTTTCACCTGTTTTTCATTTTCTTCTCAAACTCCAAAGTCCAGACTGAAGGAACTGAAATAACCACAGCCCAGATTCAGTAGGGCTATCCAAATTTAGTTGTGTTCAGTTGTCTGAAGCTGTTTGGGAAAAGCTGGGGATATGCTTTCCAGTCTCAGAGTTCTCTCCTACCTGCTGTTTTTCCTGTGAGACAAGCAATGCTTTGTCTTGTGTCTTCATAGCTTAATTTTCCAGCTCTTGGACCCTCTGCTGGAGCCACCTATTTAAAACCAGAGCTTTTAGCAGGCACAGCGACGTGTGTGAATGCCTCTCATATCCTTACTGCAGTATGAATTATATTTGTCTGGGATTAAAAACATTAAAGACTAATTTTGCTTTATGTCCTACACATACATTCTTTATTGCAAATTGCTTCATACTCTAATCTGCAAAACACAATTCTGCATGACACTGGCAGCAGGAAACTGATCTCACCATTGCAACATTGTCATGCATTTGAAATAACTGCAGCTTTTACCTTCAAATGCTCAGTCATTTTTAAAGGGACCCGGGGACACGATATAAAAATGGAAATGTGATTAATTAAGGTATAAGAGGTGAGACAATTCTTTCTGATCATATATGTCCTTTCCTGCTCTTGATTCACATGCTGTCTTAAAAAAAGAAATGTGTCTACAATTTAAAGAGTGAACGTGAAAGCCAGGCAGAATTGGAAATGTGTAGTTTGACTTCCCTCAGGACATTGATTTCAGAAAGAGGGATGACTCCTCCGTGTCAGCGTGAGGCCAAGATGACAGTCCAGTGCTGTCTGAGTCCCTCTTCAGCCAGTGCTTGTAATTTTATTAACCATTCGTTCCCAGTTGTAAGTACCAGCATTGTCAAAGCAGCTGGAAGTGTGAAGAGTAGCAGAGGAAGCATAAGATCTTCTGGAGTTTGAACATAAAAGCTGTTATTTTGAAACACTGGAGAATACAAGCTAGTGTTGTATAACAGGATTACTCTGTATTAACTGGAGTGTAGACACAACTGGAAACAATACTCTACAGAACAAATAAAACATCATAAAAATAAATGGCTTTAAAATCCTTTCAGGAGTTTTCAGATAAAAAATAATAGTAATATAGACAAATAGTTTATTGGTCAGCTGTATCTTTTCCTTTATTTCTTCACTTGTTTTTTCCCATGTGCTTTGACAGCAGGTTTAAATAGAATAACGACATTGCTGGATCTTAGGATGTTGGTGTGAGGCTCTAAGCAGAAGGCACTTAGCACGATATGCTTACAGCAAGGTATAGTGTTGTCTCTCAAAATTGTGTGTCAGAGATAAAATGGGATCAGTGTTGGTCATAGTAATCATAGCGTATGTACATGTCATTTAAGTTCCATACTTTTGTTATTATCTTGCACTTGCTATTTGTTCCTAGACAAAGCTTTGCTTCATCACAAGTAGCTGTCAGCATATAGTAAAAGCGTAAAGAATTACACTTTTGAAAAAGTAATTTGAACAACTTCATAGTAATGGGTTTTAAAGTTAGATATTAATACCAGCATAAGGGGGAAGAGTAACCAGGGCTTCTAAAATGTGAGCTCTCTGCTCAAGACTGTAATGTGAAGAATTCCTGGGAATGGTGAAACAGTGGCTCAGTGGCTGTGCTGGAGTTTGTTAGGGCATTCTGTGCAGACAGTGATATTCCACAGGTGTGAGTAGGCAGAGTTTAGTTATCAGAATGTTTATTGCTAGTGAGGATGAAAGAGGTAGAGGAAGATCTCAGCTTCCTTTCCAGCTTAATTTTGAATTTTGCTATTCACAGTCATGAAAAAATTTATTTTCCATTGCAAGCAGAGCAAACACTATCAGAGTGTGGGTGACATGTGGGTTTGCAGGATTGACAGATACTTCTGCTATGTCTTACAGCATCCTTTTCTTGGCTTAGAACAGCATTTTATAGAAAAATAATGAGTTTATAATTATATAACATAAACTGAATAAGGTTGAAGGGTCCATTGGGTTTCATTACTTCAATGTGCTGCAATGCTTGCAAAATTTTCCCACTAAAAACAGTTCACATGAGATGTGCCTGGTCAGGAACGCATAGCAGCTAAGTGGTCTTAGGCTAAGGTATCTGTTTTGTAGGCTAACATCCTTGACACCAGGAAGAATTTTGCATCCCTTTTTAAGAGGTGCATTTAGTACATGACACTTTAATAGAATTCCTTGGAGTAAGATTAAAGTACCAAAATCCACACTGAAGTGTTAATGTTCTCTTTCTCTTCCCTTTCTTTTCTATTTTTATGCCCAAAGTTATTCTGTATATTGACTTTTATGAAATAAACATATAATCCATCTTGCAATGCAGTTTGACATCCATCAGTGAAATAGATTTTGATTAGAAATGGTACAGACGTTAAGACTCCCAGGTTGTCCATCTTAGGCTGGAGAAGTGAATTACATTAAGACTGCAGTTGTTTGAAATGAACCCGTAATAAATCCCCGCTCTTGTGTGGGTGAGTTCTGTAGTCAAATCTGTCTTCTGTGTTATGGTTTCAAGGATTACAAATGATCCTAAGGGGCAAAAAGTAGGAATAACGTGAACAGCTTTTGTATGTACCAGAAGGGGTGTGTAGCTGGTGGTTTTGATAGTATCAAAGCAGTATATTGATTTTTTTTAAATTCAAGGTGATCTCCAGAAGCTGTAATTGTTGTTTATATTCTGGAAGAATATGATATAGTACTAGATCTAGGTAGTGTCCTTCAAACGAGTAAACTATGGTCACTTGCTAGTAGTGTTTCTGTATTTTTATAAAATACTGTTATGTACATGAGATAAACCGAGACAATGGGTTGGAATTCACCAAGTCTTTAATGTCTGTGAACTCAGTAATAGCTTTTAGTCTATGCCAGAAGGTGAACGGTGTAACACTTGTGGGAGATAATGTGTAAAAATAAATAAAAGCACCGATTTTTTTTCCATATAAAACTCCCTTTCTGTAGTATTTTTCAAAATGAACCACTTTTCAGTGTTGCTCGAGCTATTTTCCCTACCGTGTTATCAACTAGGGTGATGACTTTTTATCACACATCATCAAAATGCCACATTATAGTGACATAACTCATCAGCAAGAGCTGTTTCTGGAGATTCCATACAAAAAGAGCTTTTTAAGTACACAGACGTGGTGTCAAAAGCCATCTCACATTTTTTTGCTATGTAGGGAAAAAAATTGTTTTCCCTTAAACATCTGGATTTTTTTCCCTCTTTTAAGCATTTTGTTATTATTATCGTTTTTAACCTAAATAATTGTGGATATTTTTTCCTCCTTGGAGCTGGAACTTAAATAATGTTTACCAAAGCTTCTATACTCTTTCTTAGAATGTCCTGGCCATCCACTCTTACTGGACTGCTTATTTAAACATCACCTCTGTATTTCGACGAATGTAATTCTCTAGAAACTCTTTTAGTTTCTGAAATGGAACTTTAATTATATTTGGCCATGTAACATTGAAGATTATGGTATGAAATAACAAGAGGTGATTTTAACAGAAAGCAGAGAACATGAGATCATCGTACGTGAGGTTCCCCTGCATCCAGTCATAAACGGCACTGCCAGAAGATTGCAGCAGCTGCTCTCCTGTGTCCGAGCGTTCTGGGTCTATGGAGCGTGGGTAGGTGTAGAAGAATAAAAACAAAAAGCAAAGTTTTTTTTTTTTTTAATTAAAATGTCATTTTTGAGTCTTTAAGATGTGCTTGAACCATCTGAAGTTTAGGAAGCTTATTTATTTACGCATTGCAGCACACAGAACTCTAACTTGGATAAGGAGGTACATTGAAACCACAGTCTGAATCCATCAGATATTCCTTAATCAGAGAAGGTTTCTGATTTTAACGGAGCTACAGTAAGGGTGTAGGCCTCTTGTTTCTCACATAAGATACAATCCTATCAGATTTGGTTAATATTTGGTTAATATTCTGACTGTGCGAAGTATTAAATGTTTTCGACTTCCTTTATAGTCAGGAATTATAGCATCTGTCTCTAATTATCTGACATTTTCAGAATTCTTGTCAAATACTCTCTTAGAAGAACCATAATTTATAGTCAGGTTTGGATGAAGTGATGTTTACTCAGTCTCCTTCGCCGTATCTTCTTCACCACTCATTGTCTATAATAAGCCGTGTTCTCTTCTTGCACCTTGTTCTTAGGAGACTTAATTTACATACCCAGTAGCAACTGCCTGCTGTCTATAGCGTGCGTACTGCATAAATTTTGATGTGTATGAATGGATTTGGTAACTAGGAGAGTGACTGAGGGGTAATTATCATTCTGAAACATCCTAGGAAGCCAAAGCATGGTCTAGGAGCCCTGGCAGCGATTTAAGTGAGTTCATGTGCTGTGCCTCAGGCAAACACTGATTAATGAAATGGCACAGTACCTAAGCAGCTCCAGAATCTGCTGAGAGGGGCTGTTTAGGGGCTGATACATCGCACATTTGGACATTAATTGTCTGCAGTAACAGTGCGCTGGGAAGTTCCTTCTATTTCTCTGTTTCTAAGGTATACACAAGAAAAGCCAAAAAAAGTTCTTTCCTTGCCATATGGAGCAGGAGGGGCTGTGGGCGAAGCAATGCCTCCCTGGTGTCCCAGCCCTGCCCTCTTCCATGCTTCCAACGTGCTGTGATCCTGACCCACTGGCTCTGGAGTCAAGCAGGAGTTTCTGCTTCTCAGGCATTTCCAAAGGACAGATGGGCTTTGGGGGTTGCTGGAGGATTGGTGAAGCACGGTTACTTTCAGAACAACAATAACAGGAAAGAAATGTTATAACTCTGAAAGCTTGACTGCAGTTCATTGCTGTGTCTCTTAAAAGCAAAAGCTAGAAGGCCTAGCAACGGAGGGAGCTGTGATACAGGATTTATTCTGCCTAACTCTGCATCTGTAAGAAGCTGCTCCTAAATTTGTAGCAGAGTGAGCGTTTCCAGAGGCAGGGAGAGCTGATTCAGCAGTGAGCTTAATCCTGCAAGTCAAGAGCAGAGCGAGTTTACTTCCAGTTAGTGGCGGAGCGATGAGAATCTGTACACCCCATCCTTTTTGAAGTAGCTAATTAAAAAAAGGGAAAAGTCGAATGGCTTGATTTTGTTACAGTAATAACATTCTGCCTTGTCTGTAAGACCAGCGATGTGTTTGCCTTTCATCTGCATGCTCTGATCGATATCTGTAAGCCGAGGCGGTTACTGGAGTCACTTTGCAGCAATCCCCTCTCATGCCTGATATTGCTGCTTCCCGTCTCAAAATTGAATTCCTCTCAGCACTTTAATAACTGTCGCAGTGCCTGCGTGTGGGTGTGGGTGGTCTCCTGCCTCTTTCCTCAGAGATTTTGGACTTTTCTTTTGCAGGAAAACTTCCACAGAATTTCCAGCCTGTCCTATTTGCATTTTAATGTTATATTGAAACCCTCAATAATTAAATATCCTATTTTCATATCTAGCTACAACTTCCATTCTGGCTATTGGAAACCAAGTTCTGTATGTTCACAGTACTATTTATTAGAAAGACGGTGCTGGGCAGAGATTTTTGGGCAGTTTGGATGTTTCCGTAGGCTGGTGGAGAAACGCTCGGATGTTTCCACGTAGCTGCAGTCCTGTTCGAGGCCACGCGGGAGGTGTGAGTGCTCTGCTCTCCTGCAATCCACAGCAGCTGCTGCAATCATCTCAGCTGTTAAAAAATTCCTCAGAACTTCTGAAAAAGTTTAAAGGTCTTTGAAGCAGAGAAAGCAAAGAAAAAATAGTAGAAAGAAGGTGTAATAAAGGGATTAGGATATTTACAAAGAGAATAGGAAAAGATCTGCTCTTGTGTGTGTCACACTTTGGATCTATTAATGCAGTTGCTTCAATCTGCTGAATTCTGCTTGTGTATCCAATGGTCAAATGAAGCTGAGTTGGTATCAATTATGAGAACCAAATGGAGGCTTTAAACACAGAGGATACCATTGCTGTTTGCCCTACTTGCCAAGAAACGTTGTGCAATTTGCCATTTTTATTTGTGTTGTTGTCAAGGGATTAAATTAATTCATGCAATCATATATAGAGTGCATACATACACATATTGCTGTCGGCTTGTATGCATAATAGAAGAAGGTAAAAAAGCCCAAAACATTAATCATATGCTTGCTTGCTCTGAGTTTAGAATAATTGTGTCTTTATTAGATGCTAAATTCAGGTTCAAAACTCAGAAACAATACAATTATTCTTCCACATTAGAAAAAAGAGAGACTTTCTCTGCTCTATTATTCCAGAAGAACTTTCTGTATAACACTTAGGTGAGCTTTCCCTGTAATACTTCATAACAAATAGGTTAACTCCTTTTCCACGGAGAATTCCCAGTGATGCATTCCTTTGCGTGTTGGTGATGCAGTGGTTCCAGGAGGTTTGCAAGGATGCTTTGAGTTTTCAAACTGAAAGCAGTATCTTTATTTGGGAGTAATAATTCTTATTAGGGCAAAACTTTGCAAAGGTGTAACTTTTTCTGCATGGGATTTCACCTGCAGGACTGCACAGTCAGCTTTGGACAGAGCAGCTAATGTACCTTGAGATTTTTAATAGTTCCACTCTTCTGTTTGTTAATGCTAATACATATTGCAAAATGCTGAGAGCTGTGCTGTCATATCTCAATTCAAACTTTCCTAATGCAGCTTGGTTTTCTTCTGTTTTATGTGTGTGACTTAAAAAATAATATCTTCCCATTTGCCACTAGTAACATTGCATTTTCTTAATTCCCAAGTTAAATCAGTCTATGTTTTTTGCAGTCATAATGCTTTGTTTGTATGTCGGTGCTAAAAATAAATTTAAAAGAAGAGCAACAGAGCAGTGGCAGTGACTGTATTAAACTAAATAATTTTAAAGAATAAATGCATAAGAAAGCTACTTATTCAAGCCCTTGCAGAAAATGAACTATTTAAATTTATTTCCCACAGTAAGAATCTTTGAGTGCTATCTTTTCAGCAGCTCAATTGCAAACACCAGAAAGTGAATTGGAATGCTTCCACTTATGAAAACCAAGAACAGTCTTATCACACAAGATGCTTTCTATGGAATGCAAATGTTTACCATACATCATTTGAATTTTTCTCATCTGTGAAATATTTCACTGAAAATAAAAACATTCATCCAAATCCTTTATTCAGAGAACATGGAGGAGGACAAAACAAGCAGTCTGGATTCTGGCCATACACCACTGCTATTCAATAAAAGTAATAGTACAAAGACTGCAGGAAACAAAAAGTTATCACGCAACCAGTTCTCATATCAGCAGTATCTAAACCATGGAAAGTTTGACAAGTTTTACAGCTGCTAGTTATCTAGTGTGTACATTCATATTATTGCCCTTCGTTGCGTGGATTTAGAATTGCTTAATTGAGTCGTCGTCTCCATAAAGCAAGCAGCTAATGAAGATTTTCTTATCTCACGGAGCCAGTGCTTTTGAAAAAGAAGGATCCCAATTTGGTCTGTCCTGATGCTTTGAAGTTCTGAGTGGCTATGGTATGCTGTGTAATGACAAATGGGATATTTTAGGTGACTGTAGATTTTTTTTCATTGGACTTGGAGGCATAAAAGAGGCTGGAATGAAGCAACAAGTTGGAGCTCTTACTTACAAAACTGGGAGGAGAAAAATCAAATGTATGGTTTGGTGAAAAAAATATTTTTTATTTAATCAAATGGCTTTCGTATCAGTATACTGCATAATCTAAGAATTAGTTCTCCCTTTATAAATCTACTTCCTGGAAAACCCTGATAACAGAGATATTTTTAGAGCACTGCATTCTTGAATTAGAGTTTTTAAATAACATTAATGTGGTTCTACCAGGTTTAAGAGAATGTTTTACAGAAACAAACAATGAAGATACTTAATTGAAGTGCACTGTTCTACAGTTATGTAGTTTAGGAAGGATAACAATGCCATTATTTTTCCAAAGGTATGATTAGAAAAATTGCCTTTCCATTCTATTTCCTTTTCATTTACAAATATATCTACCAGGGTAGTACATGCGTGCTCGTAAATGCACAAATAAGTTATATAATGCTTGTATTTCTTAAAGTAACAGATCTGTTACACTCTTATGAATAGTACATATACAGCACCAGGCAATACATATGTTATGAACAGTCCACACATTACCAAATAATATTAAGAATATTCCACTATGCTCCAAGCCTTTAGATATCGAGCAGCAGAAAGCAATGCATTGTGATAACCTCCAATACTAGGAACGCTGCAGCTAAAAAGTCTGAAATCATTCGTTGTGTTGCCAAAACCTGAACTCCAAACCAAATGTCGCTTTTATGACCCCGGATAGCAGAGCTGCTTGGCGTATGGAGGAATTTTGCCAAAGAGGTTGCTCTAAAGTGCTGTGCTCCATGTCCTTCACTTAACACAGGAGAATTCCTGTTCTTGGCCCTAGTGCACAAATTTTACAGACAACGAGGTGTTACTCGAGTGTTCTGGGGCTCTGCTGCTCCCGTGCTGCTGCTCTTTGCTGACAATCTTTTGTGCCTGTATCTGTAACCAAAGTTTATCAGTTTAAATAGTTTTCATATCTCTAAAGGAAAACATCAACTGCCTTTTTAGTTTGAGCACAAGAAACTGATGGTCAGGGGAATGCTGAGGAGCAGATTCTTTGTCACGCGATTGTTTTCTGCAGCTATGGTACAACAAAGGGGAACAAATTCACATTTCTACTCCCTTCCCCATTTTCTAGAGCAGGGAAAGAGAGAGCCTGGCTTTCAGACATGGGTTTTAAGGCGTTCTCATCTGCTGGCATCACTGAGGGCAGGCAGAAAGCTCTCCCTGGTTTAAGGTTTGTCATGCCCTCAGACCTGATCTGGAGTGTTGTGAAGCATGGGATGAAGAAATCTGTTACTTTCAGCAGCTATGCTTAGCAAGCATCTAAATTGCTTTCTCAGGAGTTCCTACAGTCAGAGATTTACACGGGGACTTCACTTAAAAGATTGGAGTCACCCAGATGGAGAGCTGCGAGCAGGAGCAGCGAGGAGCCGGCAGCACGCGCTCCGAGCACCCATCACTGAGCTGCCCAGAGACACGAGAAGAGCCAGGGAGGCACCTGGGAAATGTCGTCAAGCATGATTTAGTTTCAGTTTAAAATAGTCAGGCATGCGTTGAAAGGTCTAATTTAGTTCAGATTAATTTTCTTTTCAACTCAGTATCCTTCCAAGGCCACAAACCATATCCTGAGGATCAGAAGTGCTCTCCAGCTCTCTAGAATGACAGAACAGTCAATGTTGCTGAGATAATAAAATTGAGATGAGTACTAATAAAAAACATGAGAACATCATGGTGCTTTTGAAAACAAGCAATATTTCATCTTTATTACATAAGTAACCATCCCTCTTACTTGATGTCATACCTTAAATATTTTCTAATCAATTGGTCATATGAAGTTTATCTAGATTACATAGAAAACCTACTGAATAATCTTGAAATTCTTAACAGTCATCCTTGGGAAAGAATGCAGAACGTGAGTTTGGGAAGTGGAAAAAATAGGAAAAAAATTGGAAAATGAAATGCCAGTCAGCTTACCTCTAGTTCCTGGCAAATGTTGTAATAGGCCACCAAAGAAACTAATGCTGTTCTCCTAAATAAAAAACCAAAGGTCATTTAGCAACCTCTGTGTGTATGTATACCAGAAACAGAGGAGAGCAGTGCATCCTGTACCTTGATTTTGACAAGGCTTTGATACAGCCTCGTTAGTCACAGGAAGGTCTGGTCTGCTAGAAGTTACTAAGAAGGGGGTGGGAAGCTGAAAAATTGTGCTTTGAGAATAGTTATCGGCAGTTCACTGCTGAAGTGAGATCACTGGGAAGATCTGCAAGATTCTCATTCTGGCACGATGAGCCAGCTGGCAGCCTTGGAGGCTGTTCTGATTTTTGTCTGCCGTGGTTACAAGGTCAGTATTTGGAAAAAGACAAATTCTGAGCAAAACCATTAGCCATTTTACAACCCAAATTGTTGACAAAAAATTAAATAAGCTCCTTAAAAATGTCAGTCTTTTCCAGTATAAGGAACAGGTACCTCTGGTTATAGTGCTCTCCAGTCAGGTAAGGATGCAGTGCACAGGATGTAGTAAATCCATGGCCAGTGTTTACTGAGCTAAAGCCTCAATGCATACTAGAAAAATCTAATAATTTTTCACCTATATCTTTATACTACACTGGAAATTATATGCCTGGCCCCTCCTTACACTATGTTGCATACCAAAATCTGTCATCTTTATATGGTTTACAGAAAAGTAGTTTAGTAGAAGCGACAATGTTTTATGCTGTGCTGACACTTGGTGAATCATGCTTCCTGCTAGTTCTTATTGCAGAAGTATATCTTTTGCTTGTTACTATTGAAGAATGTTTGCATGTATCTTAAGTTTTTTTTTGACTTCTTGAAGACCTACTACAACCAGAGTAACTGGAGATAACTATCTGTAATTCTTACAGTATGGTTATAAAGAACATTTCACCATTGGTGACCACCGTTGACCTCTGGAAGGTTACACTTCGTTTTCTTGAGGTCAGGGAGGTGGATTATTATTTCAAAAAGAACTAAAAATTGACATGCAGTGACCGTAGACACACATGGTTTCCAAAGCTTTGCGATTTGAATTTGCAGAAGACTCTGAATGCTGTCCATCCACTTCAACTACTGATCCTTAGGACAAAAATTATGTGTAATTTCTTTCTTAATGCCTGAAAAATACCTGCATTTTAAGGACATTAAGTACTCTGAGTAAGCATATAATTATTAAATTTTCACAGTGTACAACGTTTAATGTGCACAACATTGAATATGCCAAAGAATAATGCCATAATTATAGCTCCTGTAACAATTATGTTTTATTGTGGCTTCCTTACTCTTTTTATACCAACTCCCACAGTTGGTATAAGCTTTTAAGCAGATGCCTTGGTTTTGCCCTTTGCAGCTTTTAGGCAGATCACTGCTGTGTTGATTCTGCAGTCATTGTCAGCTATTCAACAATCTTATTTTTCTTTTACTGTTTTGGCAGAGATGAACTGCAAAGTTTTTAACCTTCCACTTTCCTGCTACTTATTTGGCTGTGGGAAGCCAAGCTTAGAGCTTAAATAGGAGAGCAGGCATATCTTCAACAGTAACACATTTTTCTTCTCCCTGGAGTTCTTGAAACAGCCATTTAAAGACTGAAATGCAGTTAGTGCGAGGACACAAATAAAAAAGACTAAATTATAATTAGATTTTTTTTTTTAATTAAGAGTATCGCTTCGTTTCTGTAACTCAAACCTCCAAACAAAGTTGTTTCGTAGATATACAATATGCTATAGGTTTCTCATCATGGATACAGAATAAATATGTTCTATAGATATCTCTATATAACTATTCTATAGATAAATTCTGTGTAGAGAGGGATCAGAAGTGTATGTGGATCTGTACCCAGGATATGGTGCTGGAAGCCCTCTGAGGGTTTGCTCTGACTGCTGGAGGATGGGAGAGTACTTGGGGAGAGGAACCAGGGGAGGGTGGAAAGTGTTCCCCAGTGGTTTTGGCTGGAGGCAGTGAGGGAGGATAGTGGGGCTGTAGGGTCAGGGCTTTGTTTTGTGTGGTGATGGGGAGATCCAGGGACATAAGATGCAACCTGGAATAGAAAAGGCCTTCTTAGTTCTGCTGCTCAGAGCAGCATATTTGTCTTCCAGTATCGGGTACTTCTTTGCAAAACAGGCTGTATTTGTAGTCCTGAAGTATAGTACAGCACAGCAGCTGTTGTTTTAATGCTGACTGGTTGGCCTCTGCACCATTTTACCCTATGAGGTAATTTGAGTTTAACGACAAATGTGCATAATTTTGCATTTGTTGGCACTACATGTAAATGTTTGCAGAAAATAATGCAAATGTGGAAATGTTAGGCATGCGGAATTACAATTGTTTCAGCCAATTTTTATGTCCTTTCTCTCTTTAAGTACATTTTTGTTTAAAAGCAATCCCAAGGACCTCTTTTAAATCTACATTAAATGGATGAAATATGGTTTAAAGCAATAAAGCATTGAAATTCAAAGCACTGGGGTTTGCTCATCCATCCTCACAGGTCACCTTTACGTTACCCTGTACCTCTTGTTGCAGGCTCCCGTGAGTGGCTGCCCTGGCAGCTCCCCTCGGGGCTGGGATGCGCAGTGTGGTCTGGAGGCAGGGTGATGGGGTGGCAGAGCTGGGTTTCAGATGGCTCAGCAACTCTGCTAAACCTGCAGCTGCTTTGAATTTAAGAGAATTTGGGTTCAGGAATTGTTTTTTTTTTACTAATTCTGTTCTTGCTGTAGAAAATGCCAACAAATATTTTGACATACCTTTGAGGCATCAGAGATTCTGCTTCTTACCAGTAATAATAATGTAGAAAAAAAATCTACTACTGAAGCATTTGACTTTGATGCAGTTTTTTCCCTTTGTTTCCAGTGCTGTTGGGATGAGGAGATTCTTTAGACTGATGGTCCCTCTGCTTCCTTAGGGGGAAGCCAGTGAGCTAGTACCAGTGATGCTGGTGCTGCTTCTCGTCCTGGTAGGGAACTCGTGTTCTTTTCTCACAGCCCTCTGCAGTTGCCCCACTGCAGCAAAGCCAGAGGGAGAAGGAAGTGCCTTATATCCATGACCTTTTAGGTGAAGTCAGCTAAACTGAGGGCACTGAAGCTATCTGTAGAGCAACATCGTTAGGTCTTGAAATGTGATTCTGTGATTAAAACAGTCCCTGTCCTCGTGTAGGCACTTGCTGGCTTATTGGAGGCACTGGGGAGCAGAATTTGAGGTGTCTACTTCAAAACCTCAGGCTGCTGAATGAGCTGAAGGAGGAACTTCAGTACATCAGCTGGCAGAGGGATCAATCGAGAAGCAGCTCTGACACAGCTCCTGAGATCCATATCTATGAGTCAGTGGGGATGTGTGCCCTCTCTTCTGCTCATTCCCATACACAAGCACTCAATTAAAAAGGAGCCATGCCACGACTTTTTTCCCCCCAGTTGTCTCTCTAACTTTGCAGAGAGTATTTTGGGCTAATGTGTAGACTTAGATATATTGAATAACAGAGAGCTCGCATTGTTATGTAATTGTTTTAGCTTTAAGAAGTGCTACAGTCCTTGGTTCAGCTTCTGTTTGGGTTAAATATTAGCATTTGCACAATGTGCCGTTGCTATCTCAAACTGCTAGGCTACTGTGTAAACTTATCTCTGTCTGTTGTGTAAAGGATCTTATCAACAAATGAGAAGTTATCTTACCAAATAGTACAAATCTGCAAGAAATATTCCGTTGTTATTATTAAGTTAATGAGACTTGCTGATGGCGATAACTTTTCTGGTTGTTTTACACGGTTTGGGAAGCGCTGCAGAATAACTAAATACATGTTTTAGCTGTTGGTTTTGTGGGCAAAGATTGTAAGGATGAAAACAAGAAGTCTGCCTAAGCATCCTGTGTAGGTGTCTTGTTCTGTTCTCCTATTTTTTAGCTCCGGTTTCAGGGCTTCCTTCTGAAGTCTGTACGTCCTGCTCTCATCAGCCACATTGCTCTGACTGTCATATGGCCCTTTTCTGTCATTGTTTTGTGTCAAATTTTCATCTTGTGAAGATTAACCAGTTATCTCCTGTTGGTAGTCGGCAGGGTTTATTTGAGCGTTACTTCAGTTTTCCATCTTTTGAATTCAGTAATGACAGCATTAAAACTTGGAAGTTAAAGATACAGGCACATGTCTGATGAAAGGAGTTAGCTGATGGGGTTACATTTTTCTTTCTTGTTAGCATTCTGATGATTCTGTTTTCTTTCTCTGTCTCCCTGTACCCTACACTCTCAGCATGTAATAAAAGTTGGTTCTTGAATGGAAAGAAATGTGTTAATACACCTGGGAAAATCATGTACAGGAAGGAATTGAATTTTGTTTCTCTCTATCCTGGGTAAGGTATAATGGAATGTTTCATTGTTTGCCTTTACAGAAATAATCAAAGGATTCTTTCAACACTTATAAAGATTATTTAAGATGAAAATAAATGTGTTTATTTGCTTGTTTTGAACTGAAAAACAATCATCCATTTTAACTTTATACACCTGCAGCCAAGCGATAAGGGCGTTCTACAGTTTTCCTGCATCTATCTTTTGATTTTAAGGTGTTGTAGGATGAGGGGATAGCTGATGCTGCTGTTAGGAAAATGTGAGCAAGTAGAGATCCTCATTATGGAATGAAGTGGATAAAAAGAGTCAGTAACTGAAGGTGATGGAACTGTTGTGCCTACTGTCCATTATCTCGGTAATAGCACCTCTTCTGCAGATGAGGGGATTCACAGGGAGCAGCGTTTTGCTGCGTTGCAGGAGCAAATCCCTAAAACCTCTGCAGCAGAAATGTCTGCAAGTAGGGAGATAAATATGTGAAGACAGATTGCAGAAAAGACTTTGGGGGCATCAGAGGTTTCCTGTTCTGGTCTAACTATTATGTAGAATTACTTGCATCGGCAGGATGTTGAGCATTCTGCTCACAACGCAGGGAGTATAAGCTGGGCTGGTAATTCGCGTGCGCGCTCCCCAGGATTTGCGAGTTCTTTTGCCGTGTAACTCATAGCTGAGTGTTGCTTCCGCACTGAAAATAAAAATGCTCTGCAAAGCATATTGTAGCCATAAAATCAAAGAAACAAAACTGCATCTACTGACAATTCAGGGTTTCATTTCCCTGCTCAGTAGGCGTAGTGTTTATGGATCATCCAGCAAATGTAAACAAGGCAGGCTCTCAGATGCATGCTCTGTATTGCTCATCCTTAGAGGGAACGTGTGGTGCTTATAGCTGCAGTGTGGGATGGAAGGGAGTTGAAGTTCTTTGCCTTCTAGATTACCTTTGGGACTATTTTAAAGTAGAGGTTGCTGTCATTCTACCAGAGGATTGGCAAGATTTGCTGCACAGGCTTTGGCCTTCTGTCTTGCTTAAGCTTTACAACCACAAGTCCTGAAGATATGTTGCTGCCCCTCACAAGGAAACGTGTGTCATTAGCCTCAGAAGTCAAATAAGCAGCAAGCCACACACCCAGGTATTGATTTCAGGTAATTTAAAAATAAATGGATTTGATAGGTAACCTATCTTTCTGTTTTTGGCAACGCTGCCCAGGTTGAAAGCAAAAATCTATGTGGCCTGTTGCTCCTTGAATCATACATTATTTACATTTTAGTTGGCTGCTGAAGTTTTCTTTATGAGTTTGAGAGTCGAGGGCTGTAACCTGGTTTCAAATACAAAAGAAATGGATCCCAAGAGGGAGCTACACTTCTAAAGGCTACCTTCCAGAGCACTTTATTTTAAAAGATGTTAATGCACACGCTGGGGTTTCATAGATTTTAACATAGCAGTACTGTAGTACATTTCACAACTTAGTAAAAACTGGAGGCTACAGAAAGCTTCCCTCTGCCCCCACCCTTCAGTACCCACAGAAAGGTGATGGCTGGGGTGTTAGGAGAAGGGGGGCTCAAATCGTTTGGTTCTGCTACAACTGCATCTCTCAGTCTCCTGCATGAAGTCTCCCATGACTTTGCTTCCCACTTTCTGGAGTTCTGCAGCTTTGCTACACCACGGCTTCATGTATGATTGCCTCAGTTAATAGAAAATGTTATCTATTTTCTGAAATTTTTTTAGCTTGTATTATTTTTGACATTAGTAGTGCATAGCCCTAACTCGATAAATAAAAAGCTCTTGATAGAACAGTATTTTCCAGTTGTGTATTGTGTTCTGTTTCCTACAATATTGACAGAAATGGTTTGGGTAGCAACCATAACACAAAATGCCACCAAGATATTACACTGTTTTCTATGTCTTTCTGTCCTGGATTTTACAATGTTTGGCTTCATATGGATGCTCCACAAATGGCTGAACGTATCCAGCTTGGCTTTGCTCTTCTGTCACTGCATGGTCCACTTCTGGTAGCTGCAGGGAGACACTGCTTCCTTCCGGGCTTCTGCTCAAGTTCTGTGGTTTTTATCAGTTTTCTTTGCTTTCCTGTCACTTACTTGAAGTGCTTTGGAACGTTTGCACTAATGGCACTGAAGTGTGTGATTAGCTGACTTGAAATTTCTTCTGCTGTATTATTTTCAGTAATAACCAGGATTCTGTGGGGTCTGTGGTAGACGTGTCTGTGACTAAATGTAACAGTATTTGGTACAGATTTGTAGATTTTAATATGAGGAGATTCTGCTGAAGGAAGTAGTACAAGACCCTGTGTTACTAGAAGGCTGGTGTTTGGAAAGCAGCGCTCACCTGCCCAGTCTGTATAATTCAGGAGATGTTAAAGCAGTTGAAAATGAGTAGGCGAGAAGTTGTTTTGCCTAAAGTCATAACAAAATGCCTCACAGTCAAACTGAAAAGTGAGGGGGGAAAGTAAAGAGCATTAAGATTTAGCACTTGCATAATCCTCTACATCTTTGGAGTGCTAGAGGTATTAACTATTTAAGCTTCTAGATAAATTTTTCAGCATAAAAAGAAATACATATATGTATTATCCTTTTGCTCCCTTGGCAGAACATGGAGACCAAGAGGCTAAGTAACTAGCTCAGGGCTACGTATCACTGGCAAAAACCTGGATACACGTGGCTCCCAGGCCTCTGCTTGATTCGTGCTGTGCAGCAAAAATATCTGCCTTAACGGTGTGCCTGTAGAAATGAGTACACAAGATCCTTATTTTGATGTAGACAGCAAACCTCTAAGATATTGTGTAATAAAATTGTACAGTGAATTTGAAGCAATAACACAAATGCTAGTCTCAGCAAACTGCAGTACTGTACATAGATAGCAGTAGCTGTTGTATTGATCCAGGCCACTAAATCTTTAATTATCGTTCATAGTAAAACTTGTCTGAATAAATTGCTCTGCTGCTGCCCAGTGCTGCTGCTCTTTGTACAGGTGGCAGCAGCAGAGGTTAATGCTTGGGTCACTTGCTCCTTTTTACCATACCCAGCCTGTGTTAACAAAGATTTGGTGCTGTTAAAAGGAGTGCTAATGCAGAGAAATTGCGATGGAGTACAAGACAGTTACTTCTGGAGCGTGACATTCCCTACTATTCCACAAAACAAGTGTGTAGTAAGTTGTGGCTGTACAGATTTTCCTGTCCAGTGAAACTCTCCAGTTTATTTCAATGTGCTTGCATATTGTTTGTTACTATTTTTTCTCACTTGTAAGCCTTGTGTGGTAAGTTTGGATGTGGTGTTTGTGAGATGATGTAAGATTTCCTGTCACTAGAAGAAAACAAAGCCAATGGCTCATGGGAGCCTCTCAAGCTCTTCCACAATGTGCATGGCTGTTTCACCATGACTGTTACCCAACTGCCACTGGATTTCATGATTGTAGCCAGATTTTTGTCAAAGCACTGTGTACTCAGCATATCAGCATTAAATATACTGGTGGGCATGTATATTTCAGCAGAGAAAATTGACCAAACGTATTGGAGAGATTTACGCTGACACAAGATTTGAAATCTTATTTTCAAACTGTGTGGGTACTGCAGCTGCAGACTTTTGGGTCACTGAGACTCAGTATGTTTATCCAGAAACAGCCATGTCAAATCTTGTTCTCAGCTAACCACTGTGAAAACAGAGATGGTTCTAAATTGGATGGGCGTGGAATCGAGTATAGAGTGGCAGAAATGGGGCTAAGGGAACGCATGAACATAAATAAACAGAGGTTGGAAGCATCTAAGTAGACGAAGTTATGTCATGTCCAAATTTATCTGTTAAAGATGCCATTTGGAGGTTGAAGTTTTCTTTCTGTCATTGTTGTATAATCGATTACCTTTCCAGTGCATTGCCCTGTGACAGGGATGTGCCACTGCTAATTTGTTTTATATTTAGTGCAGCTTGCAGTCATGCCTCGCATTTGTTTTTATTCAGTAGTGTGCCTCTCAGTGAGATAATGCTATGAAGATATACTGTTCTACAGCAGGAAACTCTTTAATACTTGACTACAAACCATGATACCACATACCATTATGCTGACATATTTTATCAGAAGTGAAGATGCAATTTAATAACAGAACTTTTCCATTCACAGTGAAGGAAAGGGGAAAAAATGGTGTTTTAAACAAAATAAATACAACACCTCGAATAATCAGTTCAGGAGAAATGTCATAGAGTGGAGCAATATTCACATCTAGGTGTATCTGTAAATTGGGCTATAAAGCCCCACAAATGGTTACAGATGGTCTTTGTGCTTGCTGTCAATGGAGTCAGCCAGCTGTGTAGATCAACAACCTGTGATACTTTCTAACGGCACCGTTTTGTTTAAATAACCCATTTATATTTCAGGTTTTGCACTATTCCTCTTTCCAGTGGTTGCTAGCTATGACCATAGCAACAGATAGTGATGTGGAGTTCAATGTGCTGATTATATGATAAGCTGGAGGAGAAAGAAGAAAATAGATACTCTGTTTACACACAAGTATCCTGAATGCAGTAGCAGTTTTATATGAAGAGGAGCCTGGAGAAAATTGACTTATTTTATTCCAAGTTTGTGGTTTCTGTTGTTGACTGAGATGTACGTTTTATCTTGAAAGTCTGGATTTTTCTTTTAGTTGGAGAACTGCAGCTGCAGTTCAGGCAAACATTCATCAGCATGGTTCAGTAAGATAACAGCCAAGAGCTGTGATGCAAGCACACGTAGGTACTTATATCAGCTGCACTAAGTCTCGCCGCTTAAAACTTAATAATAGTAATTTTAAAAAAATGTCAAAGGGGTATGATAATAAGTAAGTTGTATTAAATAAGAATTAAAGCTGCTGAAAACCTAGGGGGAGAAAAAGAACGTTTTAAGATAAGCAGTACGTTTATGAATATTATTCCTTGTTTTGGCATTGTAATTGCTTGCTTCTGGATTGGCAACGTTGTCTCGCTGCACACATCTCTTTCATGATCAGTTACGTAGTGATTATCTGGGGCTTGGTTTTGTTTTATCCGTAGTCCAGTAATTGCTTGATACAGGCACGATTTTAACTGTATATTTGGGATGACTGATCTGAGAGTCCCTTCTGGGAGGGAGTAGAAAGGAAATAAAATAATTTAAAAAAATAAAATAATAAAAAAAAAAAGGAATAGAAACAAGCTTTTCTGAGAGCTAGCTGCTAAGAGTTCTGTAGCAGGAGTCAATCTTTGATGGTTCTGCTTAAATCTGAGATACTTCTTTGCAGCAGCCATGTATGTAAGTATTAGGACACTTAGGACAATTTTTCTATTTTCTAGGTTTATGTTTCTTGAGTCTTCTCCTGTATATCATGTTTGCTGGATTACTGTTTAGCGTTTGATGTGGGTTTTTGTTTATTTGTTTTGTTCTGTTTTCTTTTTTGGGGGGGGGGTTAATTTTTTGGTGTGCTGGTTTTTATTTTACTGGTAGCCAGAACTGAGTGGAAGCCTCTCTTTTCTTTCTTAGAGCCAGTATTATTTCCTGAGTCTCCCAATGGGTTTGTTTTGCACCCCCTGTTCTGAGGTTTGCATTTTTTGTAAACCATGATGTGACTGACTCATGTTTAGTTTGTGATATGCTGTCATTGCTAAAACTTCTGCCAAAACCATTATCCTGCCTTGTATCTCAGCAGTCAATTAGTTCCTTTCAAATACAATATTTTGAGCTTGTGCATTGAGTTGCCAGCTTCGATATTGTGGAGTGATTTCAATAAATCTCTAGCTTTCGGAATTCTAACCCTGTGTCCCAGAGTGTTTGGGACTTTATCTCCGATTTTAGTTAGTGAAATCTGTGTTCAGTCACCAAGCACCAATGGAAGTATTCAATAATGCCCTGCCAATGACAGACCCTGTAAGTTTCTACCTGATGGCACTTCCCAGCCATGCAGGGGATTGGGAGCAGTTTTCCATCCCACTGTACTCAGGAGGGGCTTTGCACAATGTAAGGCACAATGGCAACAGCCTTCCTAAACCACGGCCCTGTAAACTCCAAAACCAGTGCTGGAGAACAGGGAAGCCAGGGGTAGAACAGGAAATTCTGCCATCTCTCTCATTTTGTCCTGGAAATAGATATGCCAACATCAAGCCATCAGCCTTGCCCAAACCTGTCAGGACCCCCTTGTTGTGCCACGGCACAGTTGGAGAAGTGATGATAGAAACCAGCCCTGATGGTAAAATCAGTGCATTAATTTGTGTGCTTGTACTTAATATTCAGCAGCTGAGTAAGTATGAATTTTTAATTTTTACTTGATTTGCAGTCATAATACGACTGAAACCTGAGTGCTATTTTATAAACTTGGCATCCAGTCAGCTCCTACTGCTTTGTTGCTATGGACATGTAGCTCTGTAGCAGATACACCGGTATTTTGCGCTGTGATTGAGTCCTGAGAAACATGCACTGTTTGCATGTATTTAAATAACTTTGATTAATCATTTCCCCTCAGAATTGGAAGACACATGAGTGGGGAGATGCTCACTGCTAAGGCGCACATGCACTGCTCCGAGTCAGGGTTTCGCTGCACAGCTGTGATGTAACTGCAGCACCCTCTGCTTTTCCAGGAGGGGATTTCCACGGGGGACACCTCGGGAACTGCAGTGTCAGTGCTCCACCACCTCTGCCTTTCACTGCTCCTAGGTGGGCTCTGGCTCCTGGAGAAATACGGGCTCACGCTGTGTAATGGGAGCAAAAGTTTTAGAAGGGCAGCAGAGGTCTTCCAGCAAAAAGTAGCTGGTAAAGAGGGCTTTGAGATTTGTATTTGCCAGAGGAAAGGAGGCTTCACAAAGGCCCTTTACTGAAGTATTGCAGCCGTGCTCAGGAACAGATGGCTGCCTTCTGAGAGAAAGCCTCACCAGGTTCCTGTGCAATCTTCTTTTCGTGACGTTTCTGTAACGTAGTGTTATCTGTTGTGTCATCTGGCAGAATGATAACTGAACACGTTTCTAACTTCTGAGAATCATCTACATGTAGAGCAGATTTTGGTTAGATTTTCCATTAATAATGGTTGTTAGTATGAAATCCACCTATTTGAGATACTGCAAAGTTCATTTTCGGTATCTTAATAAATGTTTCAATTTTCAGAGCAGGAAATATTTAACTGCAAAAATGTTGTCTTCAATACCTTAATAATGGCAGTTTGAAAAATCATCATTATTTTGGAAGGCCCAGTTCATGTTCCCCTGGTGCTAACATAATTTCCAAAAGCTTTTGATCAAACTTCAGAGATTTTGCACCAGATTTTTTTTTTCATGTATTTGGACAATTCAGAAATCTGCAATTAAAAATCCCAGACCATATCCAAGTGCTGAATTCTGGCTGCAGTAAATGGGAGTCGTGAAAACCTCAGGAAGTTTCTGTTTACATCTTCAGATACTTAGAAGAAATGGACACACAAAATTACTGGTCTCCATCACTGCTGTGCTTTCCCACCCTGTCAGGTCACAGCCTTTGGTCAGGCAGCATGGCACAGACAGGGTGTGTGATCTTGAAGCCTTCACTTTGAGATCAGCCTGTTGCAGTCTGTGGGTGCTTTCCTGGTGTGGATATGGTGGAACTGCTCCCATGGTTTCCCTGTACCTGCTCCCCACTCAGCCCTGCACGTTGCTGTGTGTGCATTGGTTGCTGTTCCCTGCAGGCTTCCATCGAGCTCTGGAGATTTTTAAAGTGTCTTCTATTAAAACATATGATTTAAAATGCTCCTTTCCTTATGCTTAAGGAACCCCAAGGGATCAGTCTGCTTCATTTACTTGCTGGTTGCTTCTGTCTTGAAAATGTTAGATTGAGTTTGGTATTGCTTTAAAAAAAAAAAAAAGGCAATATTTATGTTTTTCATAAACTCTGTACTGGGTATGAATTTCTGACAGGTCCACTCCATCTGCTGCAGTCATCGTCCTCAAACTTGCTGGGAAGCTGAGCAGCCGGGAATCAGCTTTCCCTTCGAACATTAGTGCGGTGCTGTCATAATTTAAGAGTTATAACAGACAATGAAAACAAACAGTGAACCCAGGGGAACGCGTTCAGCCAATTTTAGGGCACTCTGTGCAGCTGTTGTGCAAAATATGGTTGCAACCCTGATAAGGGCTGTGACATGAATCTTCAGATGGTTTAGAAACGTTGGCATTAATGAGTCCTTAAAACGTGACTAATTGATTTTCTTGATGTGCACAGCTCTTGATCTGAATAAAACTGCCAGTCCTTGGCCTCTGAACACCCATGTGTTACCCCGTGCCTGTCCTTAGTAGTTGAAACTGAAACATTTGATTTTTCACAGAATTTTTATTTATCAATAGCTTATTTCGGGATTTTTAATTTTGTCTGTGGAATTGATGACCCCAAAGAATTGTCTTCAATAGATTCTTTATCCTCTAATATTTTCTTTTCTATACATATGAATATGAAACTTTTCATAGTAAAGACATACATATATTATATATATGTGAACACATAATATATAATGTTCAGCCCTTCTGCACTGATGTTTTTCATTTCAAGTATACTGAGTTCATATAAACATTTGTATACATTGCACTCACAAAGGATATTTTGCCCACAGATAGAGGTGGTATCAGGGTGCTTCTCCCAGTATTCAAGGATCAGCTTTAAAACATTTGGCAACAGCTGCAGCTGGCCTTGGAGCAGTCTGAAATCTGTTTCAGTATTTTCAAAGAGTCCTTCTAGCACTGCATCCTTTAGAACCACTGCAGGAATGAATGTAATTGCATTGTCTTTTAATATTCAATTATTAGCACTTCATTGGATTTTTATCTTTATTTGCTTTATCAAATGTCATATTAATTGCATTTTATATCCCCACTCTGTAAATCTATCACACTGCCTTTGATTTTCTAAGTCAATTAAGCAATTACAGGTTCATTGAATAAAGAAAGAATTCATACTGAGATATTTCTTACAGTTTAGTGTAATAAAAACCATCAATAAAGATAGTGCAAACAAGATCTTTAGCTGGTGTGCAATGACTGATTTCAGTACCACCATCAGAGCTGAAAATACAGCCTTACATATTCTTCAGGAGATGTTTTTTATTGATGTCTACCAATAGCATTATAGAACTCCCCTGTTCTTTGTGTCCACATTAGAAAATTGAAGAGATAGGAGTAATACCCACAGCATATGAACACTCTTCTCGTTGTTTCCTATGTCACTTCCTACACGTAACAGCTAGTGTGCTACAGTAGCGATGGGATTTCCCTATTGCCTTAACGTGCTTTTTTAAAGCAAAATAATTGTGAATTATTAACAGTAACAATACAATGCCAAAACAGGAGGAAGACAGGCAGGGCAGCTCGACATTGCTTGGTTGGTGTACAAAGTCTTTGACTTAGCATCCAGCTCTTACTGTGGCCTAGTGACTTACTTCATCCAGCGTAATAACTTACATTGGGTTTCCACCTCATGCTCAAGGATACGTCTAGGTGCACAGCTGGGCTCCGTGGAGCCTCTCATCTAGCAGGGCAAGTGCAGGTAGGAGCTTCCTGATCCAGGACTTGCATTCAGATTACCAAGCCTGCGCCTGGCCCAGCCTGCATTTAAGGGTGAGCCCTTTGCTCCACAGGCTTTCTGTGGAACTTTCAATGTCCTTTTATCTGTTTTTTGAGCTTCCTGTGTTCTGTTCAACGAAGCCCTTACATTTTTACATGTTTTCTCTAGATTAAAATTTTATCTTATATTGACAATAAAAGAACTATTCAAGACATGTGAAATGCAAAGCAACCCGCCCTACTGCAGTGCAAATGGGGGTAATGCTGACCTCGCAGGGAGGCTGTAGAGAAGTGTTGCATACCAGCCCTAAGCAAGAGTAGCCTTGTGTCACACACATCAGGGATCCTCCAGGCCTACACCAGTGCTAAATGCAGGGCTGTGCTTTCCCACCTGCATCCCTCCCTGTGTGCACAGCTCATCTGTGCATCAATGTTCTTTGTGATACTGCCGTAACTACTGATGCTATGACTACAGAAAATTTACCTTCTGAGGTTCAGCTGCCTTTTGTTGGTGCTTTGTTTGTGTCTTTGTTTATTTTCATTGAACCAAGTCTTGTGCCCAAGTGTTGGCCTCTGAATAGTGTCGCTTTGCCTGGTGAGGAGGTTCTCAGTAACACCAGCTTTGCAGCACGCTGCTGTTTGCTGGGACCAGCATCGATGCAGTTTGCAGGCTGGCTGCCTCTGGTTTTCTTTGCCATTTTATGTGTAACTTCTTAAAGCTGTTTAAACTGTTTTGATTTCGTATGTTGTAGCTTTTTGCATGTCACCATAAACATCTTACGTGATCTAAACAGAGAAGAAGCCTCAGAGCATCGTAATCTAAAGTGTTGTGAATGCATTTGAAATGAGGCTATTTGGGATCGCCTCACATCTTGCCAACGAGCATCATATGATTCTGTCAAGTCTGAAGTACTGTACAATTTCTGCACAGTAAATGCCACTCTTCTGGTTTCAACACAATCTTTTGCTTTCCTAAATAGAGCCATAACACTGGAGAATCAGCTGGTGATCCTTGCAACATCAGTGACGGATGCAGGAGGCTACTATGTCCAGGCTGTCAATGAAAAGAACGGCGAGAACAAGACAAGCCCCTTTATTCATCTCAGCGTAGCGAGTAAGTATCCGAATACTAGACAATGTGCCATGGTGCTGGGCTTACAGGAGGTGTTCACAAAACTGCCCTAATAAAAAGAGCCTTTCTTACAAAGGATTGGATCCTTAAAAGAGTTCATCTTCTCCTGGTTAGTTTGGAGCACACAGAACAGCTTGTGCAATCGGAGGGGCCTAAGGGACTATGAGCCCTTGACAAATCAGCCTCAGAGCCTTTTGTCTGGTGGCTTATTTTGTGCAAGGCAGGTACATGATGATATCCCTCGCTGTTTGTTGTAAAGTTGGGATCATAATTTCTTTTTAATGCAGGGTTTGATAATGCATTGGTTTCCATTGCGCGTAAGTAAACAAGTCACTCTTCTGAGTGCAGTTTTATTAATGAGTCTATTCCCAGACTCTGACATTATTTTTACCTGGAGTTATCGTGGAGTCCCAGAGAACATGCATTTCATTGTTATTACTTATTATTTTACGTTGCACAAATTGTATTAACACCTGCCATTACAGAGGCATTCCAGAAGTAGATTTTACAGCAAAGGGGAGGGGAAAGCAGCAGAGCAGTGGGGACAGAAAGATGTCTGCACACCAGATATTAACATGCACGTTCAACTAAATCATGCACATGTAAAATATTGTGAGACGTTTGGTAAATGATTGTATAAAAAATAATATTTTACAATGTAGAAATGTTTGATTCCTTTTGAGTACAGATGTTTTTAATGTAGCAGTGAAGTGGGGAGTATGTTAGTTTGAACAAATGTGGAGATTCCTATTTTTGGTTGCAGAGATAACAAAGAGATGATTAGGTAAATTGTCTGTGAGGCTGGCAGCACTATGACAGGCTACTCCCTTGGTTGAGGCTTCTAGAGGATGCAGGGTTCTCAGCTCTGGACTAAATAGCATGATACAGTGCCCTTTTGATCTTGGGAATTATTAGAGTTGAGGCAGCCCACATGGCTAACTTCTTTAGGAGAACAAAACTTGGGAGTCTGGGTTTTGGGAAGGAAATCTATCAACCTTCTGTCAACAGTATGCTTATTCTTGTCAGAAAAAATCAAAAATCTTATGTTCCTATGAAAAAATTAATTTCTAAAAAAAAACATGATGTATTTTTTTTTAATTAAATTCCTCATCAGATTTCAAGGAAAGTTGTTTTTATGAGAGCATTGGAAGCCCTTCTAGTGGGTTCAGCAGTACCTTGTGTAGGGAGTCACAGAGGGCAGAATCTACACGGTGTAACAGAGAGCAGGAGAGACAAACCTGTGTTTTCCTCCACATATGTTTATATAGTAAATGAACTTCTCATGGATTTTGTCCATTTTCCTGAATTGGAAATAATATTGCAAATCCACTTGTGTGAATTCTATCTGTGCTGTGGCGTGTAGATTGTAAACATTATTATTTCTGACAGTATAAAGAGGTTTGCTAACACTTCAGTAATTTCATTTTTAAAGCAAATTTGTATTGTTTGTATTATGTGACCAATAACGTACTTCCCACTCTAATTTCATATCTTAATTAATGCTTGAAATAGTCTGTGATCATGCATGCATAACAAGTCCTATGCAAAGCAGCAAGTAATACCAGCATGTGGAAAAGACAGCACTTCAAAGTGCTTGGAGATTTGATACCATGGATGCAAAGTCTGTCTGGAATGTGTACAATAGGAGTTAGACAAGATGGAAAGTTAAATATGATTTGCTTGTTAGAGTGAGTCTTAGCCAAAGAGGATAATTGAAAACCTGAAAAGTAAATAAACGATGTAATACATTGAACCATCATGTTTAATGCTAGGTGTGTTTTAGAAAGGCTTTGGCCATAATGCATTGAAGTGTTTGTAAAGAAAGTGGGATTGACATGGTTGTGGTCATCGTGAACTTTGATCTAAGGAAGAAAAGAAATGTGATACATTAGATGGAAGTGAATAAACCTCTTCAGTCCAATAACAAAATAATCAGGCAAAAATACAGTCCTGAGTTAGTATGCAGACAGTAGTTGTTGAAAAATGGTGTATTTTGGAAGAGTAACAAATAATTTCAGCAGGTGTTTGGAAACAGATTTTTAAAGGGACATCTGAGTCTGGAAAATATTGCACTGATCTGTCTGAGGCTTATCAGATTTTAGAAGTGATGGCACTTCATTTTCTGTTAGGACAGGTCTAAAATAATCAAGAATAATAATAATGAAAAATCAGTTTCATTATATCAAGTGGAAAGTGGAATATCCAATCTCTGTATGAGCACATTTATACTTTAATTGAGTGCAACCTTGCGACATGACTCGGCACACATTGCCACTTTTATTGAGGGCAGAAGGAAAAAACTATAGATAATTCCCTGGGTAGTCATCCACAGAGAACACACTGTTAGAGATGCACAGCGTGTTATTCCTTGAAGGACATCGGCATCAGACTTGCTCCAGCCTACAGGAAAAGCACACCTACAGAAGCAGTCTGACAGCTGAGAAAGCTGTCCTGCTCCAGTCCTAAATACAACAAATATAAGACTGGCACTAGGAATGAGGCAGAGTCCTAAGGCAAGCAGAGCATGAGTTACAGGGCTTTATGTTGCAGGTTAAGTTCAAAGCCTTGAACTGTGGCTGGAAGTACATGGAGCTGGAGCAATATCTGGAGAATAGACCAAACTGTCCAGTGAAATAGAAGTGTTATCTGGAAGCCAGCACATTGGGAGTGCATCACATTGAATGAGATGTCGTAAATGAGTCCTGAATTTAAAATTTTTTAAAATCAGTTACACACTGTGTACAAAACTAATGAAAATCTTGACTTTCCTTAAGCATATGTCCTAGCCACCTTGTAACTAAGAAAAATTGGTCTAGGCAAGTCTGAAAGCTAAGGCTTTGGTAGCAGTAATAGTAGCAAAACTCAGGTTTTTCTGAACTCCAATACATTATTTGCTCCCTGTTGAAAATTCTGTGAATGTCTGGAGGATTTCAGTTTTAACTCCATCCCTGGAACTTCCCAACTTGGCCAGAGATGTGATAGTTAACCTGTCACTGAGCCATTGCAGCCTTCTTTTCTTAGATACACAAGTCACGTTACAATAAAAACAACGGAGAAGTCCTTAATGTTCTTCCCTTCTTCCATCTATTCATCAGTAAGTTAGATGATGGTATCTTAAACTGGTCCTTGATTCTTTAGGCTCTTTTCTTTCTCGCTTGTTCTCCAACAGTCAGACATTGCAGCACAGATGGTCAGATCTCTTTCTCAAGAGTTTGGCTTGTCAGGGGGATAAAATGACGTGCATCTGGTCTTGGCACTGTTGGCAGGACGCTTGCTGATGGAAATATTCATTAAAGCAAGGCCATCATGAAGCTCTTATTTCCTTGAGAGCCATACTCCTGCATATCAGATAAATTTCTCAGAAACTTTGCACCAAGCTTCTTTTCATTGTAGTGTAGAACTTAAAAAACAAAAGCAACAACAACAAAAAGCACACTTCTTTTTTTGTGTTTCCCTTCAAATAGGGTCTTTTCTGTAGTCCATGCCACTTACGCATGAAGATATTCTCTTTTCTGTTTATTTTAACTGCAAGGATTTCTGATATGTAAGTCAAGAACTTAAGAAGTGTTTAGAAAAATTAACAGGGAGCTTTTTCTTTCTACAAGGAGCTGGCTGAGGTATTCACTGCAATGCACGCAGCGAGCGTCCTTGCTATTTTATTGCATGGTGATGCGGCAAGACGCCGGTGCTGCTTTAGAAGAAGTTTGAAAAACCCTGCTGAGATTTTCCTATTATTAACTACAATGCAGGGCTATAGAAGTGAGCACCACTGGCCCAATCTTAGAAACTTTTAACAGTATGCACTGCCATTTTAGAGCTTATTCCAAGTATTTGATGAAGAATTTGAGGAATTGTCACCCAGCAGATGATTTAAATGGCAAGTTTGCAATGGGTGGCTATGTGTAAGCCATTCTGACAGCTTCGATACTCCTGCTCCAATTGGTTTTGCAGTGCTAATCATCTGGAACTGCAATTTGGGGCCTTGCTTCTGGACCTTCTTATTAAGCTGTGAAATATTGAGATGCATGTCGCTTCAGTAGATTTATTAGTAAATTAGGTGGTCTCTAGACCTATTCATAACACTGGGAGATGCGGTGTGTTCTGCAGACTGACGTCTTTTTTCCTGATGCAGGCTCTGTAAAAACAGAAAACAAGATTGATGAAAATTTTAAAAACCTTGCCAGCCAGCATTTCTGAAGAGTTAAAGATGATAAAGCCAATTATCATTTAACAAAGATAAATATTTTCCCTTGAGCACTGGCAATGTTTTTTTCCACACACACACAAAAAAAAAAAAAGAGAGTAGGGGACTAAAAATTAAATTTCTGGCTTGGTTGCATTGCAGTTAATTTAAAACACTGGGGTGTCATGTTGTTCCCCCTAGCTCCCGCTGGTGCTAGGAGAAGACACTTCATTCTGCAGTGGAGTGACGTGAGCCTACACAAACCCTGTTTGTCTCTGGCAGAGGCCTATTTTGTTTTTCAATTTAGTGTATCAAAACAAAAATTTTACAGAAGGAAAGAGTTCAATTTCAGACTGTTATAAAGAAAAGTTCTCATGATAGCTTAAGATGTTTAGGTCACTTCCAGTGGCAGTAAAAATGAAATACTCTTTACATTGTTAGAAAAGAAAGTGGAGAAAAAAGTGCCATTTTAGCTGTCAATGTAGTTGATGCAATACTGCTTTTGACATCCTTCTGTCAGGTTTGTTGAGAAGATGTGTTCTCAGAAGAGTCTGAGGAGACATTTTCCTCCCTGGAAGAAAGCATTACGCAAACATAATTTTTCATATTAAGCATCAAGGTTTGCTCAAGTCAGCAGATGTTGAGGATCCTCCATGGCTGTGTTTGAAACATACTGCTGCATGAATTTTTCATGGCTCGTTCCAGGTCTCAGGTGTCGGGAGAAGAAAAGGAGTGGGCAGGAACCCCCAGAGAGCAGATATTTCTGTTCTGAGGTCAAATTCATGCAAGTTCTATAAACTTGTCAAACTCTTTAGTTCATGCCAATGGAATTTATTTCACTTAGCCTCGGTGGGTCAGTGCTGTTGAGGTGACATTAATCCCTCAGAGCTACATTGTTTTCCGTGTTTTTTTTGTTCTTGTTGTTTGGTTGTTTTTTTTTTTAGGGGTAGGTGGGAAAGGAAGACGAAATGAAGGCAGATCATGAAATGAAATCGCGTTTCTGTGCTGTGATTGTACTGCCCATGCCTGAGGTTCTGATCAGATACTGGGGAAGTCCAACGAAACACAGCTCAGCCCTCCGTACATTGGCTTTAATTCATTTTTGAAATAATGACACTTCTTTCTTTCCTTTCCCATTTCCTGGACAGGCTTTGCTTTCTCTGTACCAGGCAGAATTTCTGGAAAAGGTATCCTAGCAATTTTCACACGTGGTTTCATGAGCAAATGTGTGCCTTCACTGTGGTGATCACTTAACATTCTTTGTTATCCAAAAAGCTGATTTGAAGGAGGCTGTCAAAGTGTTTGGGATTTGAAACTGGACATTAAGGATAAAGTCTGTGTAAAGGCCATCTTTAATACTCCGGAAAAATGCTATAATTCTTGATGCTTTCTCTTTAGTGGTAGCTCCAATCTGCTCTAATACTAAAGGGCAGATGTTTTTAAGCAGGGATTTTTCTTTCTCATTATTTTCAGAATAGTTTAAATAGAATTTACCTATGCTTTTGGAATTCATATAATTAAGTCAAACACATTTAAGTATTTTATCTGTAACAAAAAGGACTAAATTGCGTTAATGTTAAAAAGTTGGGTTTTTTTGATAACCTTGGAACAAATGTTAAGCTTTGTCCAGGACTCGGAGGTATACTGAAGGTTGGTGTTCTCAATGGTTTGCCCTATTTACCTACTGTGAGAGGGACTCTGTCTTGCAGCGTAGAATCATATTAATAAAGATAGCAGTTTATGATCCTATTTTAACAACATTCTTGGACTCCAAATTTCACTACCAGATCTTTTCTGAAGTTCTTTGCCATTGTTCTACTCAAAGGAAAAATTTTCTCAGCTTTAATTGTAGCAATGTAAAGGGAAACCTATGGTTAAGATCATACATTGCTAAACTGCAGGAATAATAAAGATTAGGCAAGAAACACCTGCGGCAGCTTGAACTTTTCTTTGGCTTTCCTCGAATATTCAGTCAGTGATCTTTCTGATCAGTAGCAGAAAGGCTGGTCTATCTCCAGTTCCTTTCTCTTTTTTTGGACTGTTTTGGATAGCGTTATTGCCTCACAAGTGGCATTATTGCCCCTTCCAAGTGATTTGTTTCTCCTCTGCTAGTAGAACTTGACTTCCAGTTGACTTTCCTCAGAGTCATTATAATACCTTAAATATATCAATCAATGCTGATAAGGACAATGCCTTTTTGAAACGGAAAGACAACAGAATAAACTTCCTGTATTTTTTTTTTTTACAGTCTTCTTACTGAAGAGAATGTAAACAGCCAAAATCAACATATAACATTTTTGAATATCTGGTACTTGATTTTCATCCTGTTGCATCAACAAATGTAGAAAGCTTTAAATATGTAGTTTATGGAAATAGTTTCTTCCTTTTCTCCCTAATGATGCTTATACAATGCAATTGGTTGTTATGGGAAATCGTCCCTTGTGAAGCTGGGAAAATGCACACCAGTTGAGTGTATGTTCCTTTGGCATATGCACATACATTAGAATTGCTGAAAAAATGGCAAATACTAGAATTTCTGAAATCCAACTCATTATTTTAACGAAGCTTCTAGTTATACTTGTGTGGTTGTAAGACTTGTTACTCTTTTTATTCTGTAAGAGATCTGGAATACACACTCTCGAAATCCTGGGTTGTCTTCTAAACCCTTTATTTATATCTGACACATGCAATTAATCTCTCCCTATCTCTAATCACTTTTGCTATTACATTCATTGGAGTGATTTGTATCCTATCTCTGTCACTACTCTGTAATTGATACGTGGAGATAAGAGATTCTTAGAGGACACAAACAACGAAAAGAGAAAATTGAATTTACCTTGCAATCATTTTATAAAAAGTGACATACATCAATTATACATGCCATCCAGGAAAATGCCAGCCTGAACAAACTGTGATGATTTGTTAGAAGCCCAGCATAAGAGAAATGCCAGAAAACTTTGCTGGACAGAAAAGTATTGCCAGTTCAGCGGCGTGCTTTTTAATGTCACCGACTGACCTACAGTTCTTTTAAATAGTATTTCAGAATTTACAAAGAAAATACTTTTGATTAGAGTTTTTCCTCATAGTCAGTCTTGTCCTACTGCTCTAGCATGGAATAAGATGAAAGGAAGCTGCTGAAATAAACGTTATTTTTATCTGACACAAAAAGATGTAGTTGGTCACTCAAGATTGAGTCATCTTTCTGGGGTGAAAAAGGTAAAACTGATAGCGTAGCCCAATTGCTACTTAACTGCCTTCTGCCATAAGACTAATTCTGTCTACTTTCTTTGTTCTATTTTAATGCAGGAAGGAAATGAACTAATTTGCTGCTGTCTCTTGTTCAAATACTTAATTAATTGCTGTGAGAGTCATAGTTCCTGTCTGTACCTGTGTGCCTAAGTACTACTTCGACTGCTTTGGCTCTTTGAAAATCTCTTTAATGTACACTGATAATACTACTAAAACTACTAATAGTAAATAGATACAGTAAATGAACATGATGAATAGATATGATAAAGAACAGTCATAGAAATCACAAAACAGAAGGTTTCTTTAAGAAAAGCAGCCCCCAGTGTTGCCCCCCTTCTGCTACTGTAGGACTGGCAAAGCATCTTTTCCCTAGGACTCTATTTCTTTGCTATCACATGTGGGCAAGATAAATGGCCTTTTTAGAAAACTTAGAGGAGAAAGAAATACAGCCATTTGTAGGCTTTTGTAGAGAGCTTTGAGTTTCAGTTTATATACGTATCATTACTCTGAAGCTTTAAAGGAATAGCTGCTGGAGACTCTTGTATCAATTGACCCTTTTTGAGCGTTATCTTTTGATCTGTTATGAATCCCCCTCTGTTATGCCACACTCCTGGAGTATTCTAAGGAGCTGACTTGAAATCTTTCTCTTCTTTACAAAGTTGGATGTATTTAAAATATCATTTTAATTTATTTAGAATTGATAAACCCTACTTGAAAGGGGCTTTTTACCAAGTAAAAATTTTTAACTTGTGGAAGGGAACCTTGGCTTAAACATGCTATTTGAAGGGAAAAATCACATTCTGAGAAAAAGAAATCTGTGTAATACATGGCTGTGACAGCTCTGTATGGTTCTGTAACGACACGAGTTGTCCTGGCTGTTCTGTGAATGAGAGGCTAAAAAGATACAAAAATACTCTTGTTTAGTAAAATAGTGAGAAGCATCTTTTCTTATAAACTGGATAAGCTAGCATAATGTCACTTTTTATTTACAGAAGTAGGACTTGCTCTTCAATTTTTTTAAAAAATAAGTTATTTAGGAACTATCTGGCTGTTCTTTAAAGTGTCATTGTGTTAGGCAAGCTTGAAATGTGTTATACAGATTAGGAATAATAAATATGTTCAAAACAGGCGTTTAATAGAATAACTTTTGCACTTACTGCAAAAGCCTAAATATACCCCAAAAACTGTATTCCACATGCTAAAGGCCTGCAGGGCAGAACCCTGCAGCGTATTTACAAAACCTGATTTTCATCTCGTTCTTTCACAAACATCTCGTTGCTTGAGGGTGATCATTTTCAGAACTTTTCATATTCAAGATATTTTTAATCTCTCCTCAATGTACCTCACAGAACAGGAAAATTAAGTGCAAACTAAGTGTTTGAGACTTAGGACATGCACAATTCGGTGTTATCTGTACAGCTTTAAATCTCCTCCTTTGCACAGACACATTATGATACGGCACCATGATTGCTGCTGCTGCTGTCAGCAGAAAAGACGGTCGGTGTGTAGGTAAGAACTTTCCACTGTTGTGTGTTTCTGAAAACACCTGGCCAATTTTTGTTCTAATGTTTAATAAAGATGTTTAGTATTGGAAATCTGTTTAGATTTTAGTTAGGACTTGCTATCAGTTTTCAAGTAATTTAGAATAATTGGACCTTCCTCCCTCATTTGTAATACAAAGAGAAACTCAAATTTGGCTGTAAGCTGGGTTGCTCACGTGCTGTCCATAACAGCCATGTCGACTTCTTGCCCCCTTGGTTGTACCATGGGAGCAGTAAATCACCAATCCAGGGCATCCATAGCCCGCCCTTCTGATACTGCTGAGTATGGAGTGGTTACACATCAAAGTAATCCAAGTGCTGCTTTTGTTTTCTTACAAATTGCATGGTAAGGTAATAAAAACACTGAATTATTTTTCACATGCAGTCTCTTGTCTGTACTTCTAAGCCCCTCAGAAATAATCCTCAATCCCAAACGGTGCATTTTTATGGCAGATACATCATTTTAGTTATCGCATTTGGGAACAGTTACACCTGTAATCTGGGAGAGCATCGTCCCTAAACAACGTGTCTGTTAAGAACTGAAGGCTCTCTGTGCTAAAACAGAAGGAATGTGGCAGCCAGGAGGGTGCACACCACGTCCTACTCTCTAAGGCCCTGCTCTTGCGAAGATGTTAACTTTGTCCAGCAATGTTTCTGTTTGGCTGTTTAGGAGCTGAGAACAAGCAGCTCGCTGCTGTTATGTGTAGGGAAAATACTGCAGGGTACCGTCTGCTGCTGTAGGGTTTTTTATTCCCATTTCTTCCTTATGTCCTAAGGAGGGATAAAAATAAAAGCTTGCTTCTTTTTTCCATGTTGGCTATATTTGGATGCTCTCCACAGAGCCACGTGCTCACAGTCCTGGCTCGGGAAGGACGGGGAAGGCACGGGAAGGCAGCAGTGCTGCGTGCTGCCTGCACGGCCCCTGGGCCGTCCCTGTCCTCGGGGTGTCAGATCCCTGGCAGCGAGGCTGGCACAGCTATTACAGAAAGTAATTGGCAGTGAGTGATTAAAATTGCAGATGGCCTTTTCAAGGTGATTATGAATATTAAATCAAGTCTGTAAAAGCTAGCTAAAAAGGCCCTGAAAGTGAGAAGGGAATATGCCGAGGGTAATTGCAGAAAAGGGTGTTTTGGTAGCAGATGTGCCATGCTCATCTCTAAACCACCCAACCAACCAAAAAAAAGCCAACATAATTCAAATGGACCCAGTGTGTCAATAGGTGGGACTAAATATCGTGCTGTAACTCCCTCACAGTGCCTCACCCCGCTTCATGGGGTGTTTTAGCCCAGGTCCATCACTGTCACCGCTGAGCAGCGATTGCTCTGCAACGTCCAATGTACACGTGCCATGCTGTGCAATTAACAGTGATCTCTTCCTGTTCTTTTCCAATTATAAGTGATTATGACAAATGTTCCTTTCCCTATCAGCCTGGAACAAGGCCAAGCATTACTGTGCGCTGACTTAATTTCGTTTGGGGAACTCACAAAGCAAAGGTTAGCTGGGATCCCTGTTTCAGCTCAGAATCTAAGTTTCTCTTTGTTCCATAATTAAAAATGGAAATATAAGGTGCGGGCAAAAACAAAGAAAAAGCTGAAAACAGATAAATGTCTTTGTTTTGAGCTCTGCTCCTTTTGTGTGTATATATATATATATATAAATATAGAGAGAGCTGGCACATGCCTAATTGCTGGGAACTTTGAGCCGGGGGGAGTGCTTTCTTGTGCACATTGTGATTATAGACTCATCACTTTCCAACCAATTTCATGCTTTCAAATAAAACAATTTTCTATGGTTGCTTATACCAGTGTATTATTATTGTATTGATTCCCAAACTTGATGCTGGACTATCTAGTCTGCTCTTGAGCTGTAAAACGCCATGGGATTTATTGCAAAGATTTATATGAAATGTGTTGTGCAATTACTGCTCATTACCTTTGGTGTGACAGGAGTCATTTGTTTAATCATTTTCCCTTCAGACAATTCTTCAGCTTACCTGAATTGTGGTCATTGTTATGGTAGCAGTTTTGCTGTGTATTGATTCTTCATCTAAATTAATATTATTTTATTTATGGATATTCCCTTGGTAAATGTGGTAGCGAATTCTGCTTATCCCATTGCAATAATGCTGTTTTCTAACCATACTGGCATAGGAATTAGTCTGTGGCCTCTCTGACAAAAAGGTTTGTACCATGCAAGTGTTGTAAAAAGCTATTGGAAGAGAAACCCTGAAAAATCTCTGATTGGTTCATTCCGAGTCAATGCAGAAGGCGTGTTTTGGAGGGATATATTGTCTGAAGAGATAAGCAGCACTTCTTTTTGACCATGAAAAGACAAATTTCACCTTTTAATGCAAATAGATAATGCCCAAGAAGTTATGAGGAATTAAGGGAAAAAAATAAGAGAAGAAAAAAGATTTTTTTTTCATTTGAAAGAACCAGTTGGTTGAAATATGACAATATTATGTTCATCCAATCTCAGGACATGCATATTTTAACTCTTCAAAATTGCAACTCCTCAAAAAGCATATTGTATGAAATATAAGCGCAGTAAATGTGGTAGACTGTTTAAAATTGAAAGTGCCTTGATAGAATTTGGATTATCAGCTGCCACTTGGCTTTTTGGAAGGGTATTGATTACTTTGGTACATGATTGATATGTCATGTTGCAACTGTGAGAGCCTGGGTTACTTTGAAAATGAGTATTATTGGCCATGCTGCCAACAAACACCCCAACTCGCATTAGATGCGATGAGCAGAGGAAGAGCCTTTGATTAAACTGTGGCTGACAGATCAGATATGCTCAGTGATGAAGAGGGCAATTTGCACTTCACAGGCTGCTGGGGAGAAATATTATGGAATCTGGCAGACCTTTTTGGGTTTCAGAGTAACAGCTGAATTCCTATCCTTGGTATAATGCAAAATTTATTCTCAAATCTGAGTCCGGAGTGGTTACACATCTGTGCTGTGGGTTGTGATGGCACTGACACCTCGCCACGGTGCCACGGGGGCAGGCAGCTGGGTGGCTGGACACAGACTCTCTGTGTGGCTCAAAGATGAGAAAGCGGACTAATTTTAAACATAATTCTGTTTTTTTTAAAAAAACATGATTGTAAGAATAACTTTCAGGAGGTGTTTGTAATGGAAGAAGTGCCAGACCTAATTAGCGTGTGCTCGCGTATGTGTTCATTAAGGGGAAGGATGGAGTAACAGTTTATCTGGAGTTCACAGCTAGCAGATGCAGGTAGACAGTGTAATCCTTGCTTATTCCTGGCTCATTCTTTCCTCGCTTATACCAGAGGAGGTGTTTTTAATTTTGTCAAAATATTTCCCAGTTGCAAAATCTAAAACATACAAATTATGAATTTCCTGTGAATAACGACCCAGCTCTTCTCCTGCAAGCTTTGCAAACTTGGTTTCTTTACGGCAACTTCTTTTCAGATCTATATTTCACTGCTTTTAAAGCAATATATAAAGCTTTTTTTTTTTTTTTTCTTCTGGAGAAGGAGGCTGTGCGTTTAAATTAGAGATTTATGAAGTCAGCAGACAATCCTCCATTGCAATCTTTAAAGACTGAGCTTTAATGACTCAATTATCCCGTTTTAGTTTGGTGTGGATCTGGTACTTCATTTCAGTTTCACTTGACAGTGTTGCAAGCAACCTTGATGACTTCTTAGTGTCTTACTACAGTTTTTGCACATGCTTCACGAGGCAGTGTGCCAGTGGAGCAGGAAGTAAAAGTCATTTGTGTGTTAATGTTGAGGATATTACATTTATCATAAATACTTATTCTTAAGTGAGTGGCACTTTTTTTTTAAATATTCATCAGAAGTGAATATGATTTACATAAGTAATATCTGGGGTGTCTGACGGTCACAGCTTTTAACAGGAATTTTCTAAAGTAACTGTAACCTTCGTGGTGCAGCGTGAGGTATGTGATTTATAGAAGGCTTTGCCCATGAGCATAAACAGCAAAGCAGCAGACCTGCCTGCGTGGGTGACCCTTCTGACTCCAGAAGAAATGGTCTCTGCAGAAACACTGGCCTATAATCAAATGCCTCTGCAATTTAGGTCATTTTAGCATTCAATTATGTTTTTCAGACATATCTATTAAAAAAAATGGGGGTTGACAATGATGACTACAGTTACTCTAGACAGTGTATGCTGTAAAGAATCGGACGTTTTGTGAAATCGGACAGCTTTTGAAATATATCACAGAGAGATTGTGGGGCTTGGGTTCTTTTTTTTTTTTTTTTTCTTTTTCTTTTTTAACGAGTACAGTGGTGTTTTAAGTTGTCACCTCATTCTTAACTGCAGTGGGCTTGTGTTTAGAATGAGGTAAGGATGAGCTGTACTGAACAAGCAATCCAAAAGAAGAGAGGCTTGCATCATCTTCTACTTTGCCTTCTGCAAATTTAGCAATATGAAAGGACAAGGCTTGTCTTTAGTGCCAGAGCTGTTCCTTCAGATGAGCCCCTGAGAACAATGTAAATTCTTTCCTTTTCATGTTTGATCACCACGAGCACTTTAGAGTCTGTGTTTCAGAAAGAATCCTGGGTAGCAGTCCCTGGAGACGTGATGCAAAGCTCACCCAAACTGTCTGATAGGTAATAAAAAAAATCTCAGTGAAAAGTGCAGATCTTGATACAGGTAAGGAATGCACAGAAACGCATACAGCTTTGAATGCATTTCTTCATCAGGTTGTAGATCTCAGTTTTATGAGCTTTGCAGAAGATAGGGACGGTAGTTTTTTTTTTCTTTTTTTTCTCTAATGATGTGTTGTGCACAGTCCATTCAGAAATTATAACACAAACGTACAAGGGAATGAGCATCCTTAGTAAGTGACGGCGGGTTACTACTGTGAGTGATCCTCATTTTGCTGGTTTGCTCTGCTTCTACCAAACAGCAAATTTTAAGAACATAACCAAGTTGTTTGTACAGTTATGGATTTATGGGAATGTGATTCTCATTCACAAGAGGAGTGTGTGTGTGTGAGAGAGAGAGAATTCTTTTTTACAGTATGCCACCATGATCCTAAAGTAACTCAGATTGATTTATAAAACATTCTGAATCAATTAAGGTTTTAATCAGCAAGCAGCGAATTTCAGATGGCTCATGGACTAATTTTACCATCTCCTATCAACATGAGCCTAAGCTGGAAAAAGAAAACAATTAAGGAGGTATAATTATCTGTCCTGATTACTGAATTAGAAGAGTTTGTGTTCATTCCATTGCTATATAAAAGAAGAAATCTACTTTGAAAAACAATTTGAAGCAGCTACTAAATTGCCAAGGTTTGCAGGGTGCAAGGTAGGTATTTGTTAGGGCAGTTCTGGAAGAAGTTTGCGGTCAGTGACTGTCATACAACTTCTGGATATTGCCTGACAGCTCCGTAGTGTACTACACAAGACTTAGTACTGAGAGTATTTTTTTGCCTTTGCTTAAAGCAGGTTTGTATTTTCAAGGCAGAGTCTCATTTACAATTTTTTGTCCAAGCATTAGTTCCATTTATATCTGGTGATTGCAGAAATCTTGCAATTTTTGGAGGCCAGGAATTAATGCTCCCATTGAAGTTCCCATATGGTGGCAACCTTTCTGGAAAGGAGGGTGGGAAAAGCATCTCTGCACGATCAAACCGATGGTCTCATCATCCTGTGGTAGTGTTTTCCTGCTACCAAGGTGCATTACTTCGAATTGTTGGTATTTAACTTGACTTAAAATGAGAGGAGTCTACAGAGCTATACCAAACGTATTATGTAATTCCTTCTCACACCAGATTTTTAGATTTGGTAGGATTTATATTTTCAGCTTAGTAGAGAGATGAACACAGATTTGTGACGGACCTTTGCTTACCCTTTATATCTTCCCAGAGCTGATCAGAATCCACAAATTGCATAAAACCTCTCATAAACCCCCCAGCTTACAACACCAGTGTAATTTCTGTTTGAGTATTTAGCACGATGTTAATCCTGACGTATTTAGCTGCCACACTGAAGGATTGTTGCTGCATTCTGTGCAAAGTTCAGAGTAAATGCCCAGAACTCTGGTGAGTTATGGGTCAATTACAGTAATTGGAAGGAAACGTAAACAAGAAACCTTACTAATATCCAGCAGGAGTGATACCTCTATTTTTTATTAATGAGCAGTAAACAAGCCGGTCACCAATCACTGATTCTGACAAATGTGCCATATAACTTATTCCAATAAATGGTATCGTTTCTACATAGCATATGTGTCTCTTGGTAGTACTGAGTTTATTAAATACTGTTGTACAAAATTTTCAGTTGAATGAGATTAAAACTGTCTCCACAAGAGAACAGAACCTTATTTAAGCACCAAGAGATAAGGCTGCCTCATCCACATTTGCTTTAGAGAAGGCTGATTTTATAGTGTTGGTGATACTCAATTAATGGCTGACTATATTTTGAGAATAGTTATATTATTATTAAATAAACTAAAAGTACAGTCACTATACAAATATAAATTACATCCTATCTTCTAGAACACACTAGTATAAAGGCCCAACCAGTCTCTCATTTACACAGTATCACATAAATTACAGTTTAATAATATTGTAATTTATGCAGATTTAATAAATATATTTGACTTTCAGAGCAATGAAATGGGTTGTGGCATTATCATAAAGGTAATTATTACTGGTGTTGTCTGCTGCATTTCATTTTTAAATTAAGAAAATCCTTAATGATAGGTATGTTTGAGTGGAAATATATGATGTTCCCTAAGGACCCTTAGTGCTAATGCTCTCTTGATTCAATACTGTATCCATCTCGAGTTGCTGGGTTATGGTGTTTCTGGCAGGATTCTCCGTGAGCACCACCTTCCACTTCAGAGATGGGAAATAACTGTACTTAAACTCTTTGCATTTGTTTCTTAGGCTGGCTAGATGACTAAGTAAACTTTTGTAAGGAAAAGTCCTTGGACATTTTTTCCTTTATTTTAGCTTTACAAGCATAAGTGCAGCTTTATTCAGATTTTACAAGCATAAGTACAGCGGGACTGGTAATCATCAGTGTCAAAGTTCCCTGCATAGCTTTACAAAAAGCAAAAGGGCACTTATTTAAATAGAGAACTGGTTGCATTCTTGGAATGCCATGTAGAGAACTGAAAATGTGAAGATTAGGCTGTGGGCTTATCTCTAGGTTTACATAAAAACATCCCACAAAGATGACTTTTGGGATTAGGAGATAGGAGAGGACAGACAGTAAAATGCGTGTCCTAAAACAAAGGTTTGTTCTTATCAGCAAGAAAGTAAAAGGTAATTCAAAGGAATTTATTTTAAACTTGTTGGAGGCTTTAAGTACTATGGGCAAGTTGTGTATCCATCTCCTTACTGTGCCACTGGTTTGTCAGCAGCATCACAGACACTTGGGAAAGTCTCGTGAACTTAGAGGGAGAAGAGAGTCCAAAATTCTGTGTCTGGCGGGTTTGGAACTGGATGATCTGTAAGGTCGCTTCCAACCCAAACAACTCTATGATTCTGTGATTCCAAAAATACCTCTTCCTTCTCGTAGCTATCAGTTCTAATGGGATTCTGACACTATTCATGGAAAGAATATGTTGGAACAGATTGGCCATGGTCGTGTTTCACACAGAGTTAAGTATGGAGGGAGGAGACACTTGCATGGGAGCAGGAAAAGTCTAGAGCCCTTATATTTCAAGGAAGAGTGCAAACTGCAGAAGGTGATGGAGCGGTGGGTAGAGCAAGGGTCTTCTCTTCTGCCAGAGCTAGCTTCCTCTCCTGTACTGATGGACAAACAACATTTTAGACAAATGTCACATCAAGAGATGAAGGCGCAAGCTGCTTAGAAAACAGGCTTGGAGAGGCTTCTCTAATGACTTGGGGAAAAGGGCATTCCGCAGTCAGTATGCTCCTCTAGCAACCAAAGAGCAAATAAATGTTAAATCTGTTTTCCTGGGAGACAAAGAGCAGATTATTCAGAATGGGGAGTACATGCAGAGTTATTACCTCACCTGGTGAAATGGTATTAGCAGTACAGGTTTTGCTTACCACAAATATCACAAGGTTCCTTTATTTACTAGATGGGTCATGATGTATGCTAATAGACATCTTGTCTACAGGAAATCCAGATGGTCTCCCTTTTCTTTCCTCTCCTCCTACTAGATGCAAAAGGTCAGAAGAAAAGCAGCAGTGGGAATTCTTGCTGCCAGCACAAGGCACTTGACTGTGCCTGCGTCAGTACAATAGACTTTAATTTCCTTTACACTGAACTAAGGTTAGGCTTGCTGAAAGGTCATTCTTTGTGCAATAGGGTTTGTTTTGTTTTGCCATTTGTTTTATTTATTGAAAGTAGCATTTTTCCTAAGAAGCAAAGTTGCTTCCCCTGCTTTTACCTCCCTTCTTAAGATGCTTTTCAAAGGTGTTTCATTACTTGCTAAGCTCTAAAGTGAATTTTCTGATAGTGAGAATATCAACTTGCAAAATCTTTGAGCTGGGAGCATTTCATCCTGCATTAGTGCATGTTATGTAAAGGTAACTGTGACACTTGGAGTTGACCCTGCCCTTATTAACTCCAGTCTTGACAGAACTCTGAAATTATCCTATTATCTTGCCAGCTCCATCAGATTCTGGAGATAAACTCCACCATACATTGGACATGACCAATGCTCTCATCATACAATATTGTTTGGAAAGTCAAATGTTTTGTTTTATCAACTAATGTCAGAAAAATAGTTTCAGAATCTTCAATTTCCAATGCTAAGAATATGACAGCTTCAGGATTAAGGATGGGTTGGTTTTATTGGATGAGGGAGTCCTCCTCTGGGCAGATGTGGGAGGATTTTGTTAGATATTGGTCTTATTATGTAATTCTCTAAATATGTTCATAGGTCCAGATGGCTGGATTAAAAATAAAATGACTAAATTATCTTTACACACATTACAGTCCCCTGTTAATAGCCAGGTATATCCAAATACTATACAGAGAAGAATTGATGAACTGCTGTGGAGAAAAGGGAAATAAATTATTTTCAAGGGTTCTGCTTGTTTGATAAAACACTGGAGAAGCTTTGAGATCACAGGAATTGTCAAATTTTTTTTTTTTTTGCATATTTTTGTAAAATGGAGCTTACTTGGAGGCCAGCTGATAATCTCCATGTTCTGCTTTCTGATATAAGAGTAAAGTACCCTAAAAATGAACCTGGCAGGCGTAGTGTGGCATTGTGTTACAGCAGTGCCTGGTGATGTGGAAGAGCCTTGCAGCAGGGTGAGTTTGGCTTGGAGATCACGTTGTTAGAAGTGAGAACCCATGTGTGTTTGTCATGCTTTCTGTTGTAGCGAATATTGGCTGCTGGTGAGCAGCCTGAATGCTCCCCTCACTGCAGCCATTTGGAAAATATTGAAATAGAACCTAACAATGTCTCTGTGTGCTCCAAGGGCAACAGAGGCCCTTCTCTCCCACGTCATTCCGAGGATGGTGCTTCCGCCCTTCCTCCCGAGGGCCAATGTTCCTTAATTAATATAATAGAGCTCTATTCAACTCTTTCTTCTCAAAATAAATGTCGGTAAATGGGAGATTTGTCCTCGTAAGATGTAAGCACATAATGCTGAATAGAGCTTATAATAATCACAACACCAGTTTTCAAAGGAGCAGCCAGCCCGTTGTTGTGATGTCAGACTGGAGAACTGTGACTTCTCTTGTGTCCAACCAGTTGGTTCCATCTCTTTTAATCTGGCTTTTCCTGCTCCTGTGCAATTATTTCACTTCTCTTCATTGGCTTTGCTGGAGTAAGGCACTGAAAGTGAAGATGAAGGTGGGGGGAAGTGTGAAGGCTTTGTGGAGAACATGCCTTGGTGCTGCAGGGTCTCGGAAAGCTCTGAACTGGGACAGGACCTGGTGTCCTCCGTGCACCCACTCTGTGCCATCAGCACACACGTGATCAGCTCGGGCTTAGGTTTTTGCATCGTCTGTTTGTGGCCAATGTAGCACGTTTCCTCCTCTTCCTCCCCCTGCCTTCACGCCATGGCTGAAGTGCTTCTCTTGCTGTTACAAAGTCGGAGCCTGAGATGGAGCAGAGCGCCGATCTGATTGAAGTGATTAAAACTATACACAGGCTGCATAATTAACCTTTGGCTGGGCTGTCAGGGGGAGCTGATGCGTGCAGCTGATAGTGGATCCATCCGTGGCAGCAGGCGTATGCTATGCGACTTTTTTTTCTGGACAACTTTAATCGCTTGAGATAAAGAGCCAGGAGGGAGAGATCAGGGCTGTATTAATCCTCTCAATGGCTTTATAATTTCCCTGCTATTCTGCTGCTGGTAATCAAGAAAAATAATGCTGGCTTAATCCTGGACGCCAAGGTCAATCATCCCTGAGCCTTTTGATAGGAAGGATGTCATTATGAAAAGATTCTTAATGAATGTAATTTTCCTTGAATACTATGTGGCCGAGGCTATGCATGTGATCACTTGTTCCTGGTGGAAGAATATTTCTTGGTTGGAGTCATAATTGGCCCATGTTGGTCATTTTCCAGCAGCTGGTTAGGGCAGCAGGCAGAGGCTGTGAGAGAATCTGCTGTGAGAGAATCTGCTGTGAGAGAAGGGCCACCACTCAGCTGCAGAAGGGCTCCTCTGGGGTCAACAGGTGGACAGGAGGGCAGGACTGTAACAAGTAAAGGTGTGAAAACACGCCTGCTACCACGGGGTCTTCATCAAACACAACCATGCAGAGTAGCTTCAGATCCACGTTCTCCCCCAAGAACACGCGATGTTCTGCTGGGTGCTGCCAAGGCCGTGATGCACCGGGCAGCCCATGAGCTGCAGAGAGGCTCAGGGACCCTGGAGCATGTGCTTTGGGGTGACTTCAATCTGCCACAATTATAATTCCCAAAAATTACTTTAGAAATTGTGTTCTTTTTTTGCTGTTTCCAAATGACGTATACAGATTCCCATCGACTTTAAATGGAAGGCTTCGTGGTTCAGATGTTATGGATTGCGGTGTAACAAAAAAATGAAAGTCACAAGTTAGCAGTTCCTAGCTGGTGCTTCTGGAAGAAAAGGTTTGTTTTGCAGTGGGCAAAAGTGTCAATATCCTCTGCTCATTTCTTAACTTTGAGATGTTATCGACCATGAATGTGAGAAGCAAGAACACAGAATAATCCCATAGGATTAACTGAAATGTTGTCTCTAGGGACAAAACTGAAGACTCCCTTACACTTTTTTCCCCTATTACAGCTGATATGTTTTCTCATGAGAGCAGCCCACTGTTAACATTAACTTTTGTGCAAGTGTCAGCTCTGCCTTTTTAGCACTTCTGAGCTTCAGTCTTAGTGACAGACATATCTTTCACCATTTCTAATCTTGAAAGCATTGCAGAATTAAGTTAAACGTGATGGTAAGCAGCATTATTTACAGCGTTGGCTTCTGAAATGCTCAGAATGTCAGCTTTCAGAAAGCACCTAAAAAGCCTTTTCACCTTGTGTAGGCCACTTCAAAAGTAGTGCCTCCTATTTATTTCCATGGAAACTACAATAGGTACAAAGAGCACAATAACAGTATTTGATAGAGCAAATTCTCTGCTACAAAACACTGTTTTTCAACATAGTCACCCCCATTAACTATGCATTTTTGCCAGCAATGAACAAGAGTCTGCATGCCGTGCTTGTAACAGTCTGCACCAGTGGAGGTGCCCCACTGTCGCTGTCACCAATTCAGTTCCACCCCTTTGCTCCATCCACACTTCCATGTCAGATGCCATTGTGTCAGAGTGCCCCTCTGCTGCTTTCTGTCACATGGCAACAAGATGGAATGGGATACTGGGGGGAAGGTTCAACCTCTGCTGCCCCGCCATCACCATCTGCCACTGACATTGTGGGCCAATGTAATAAAAGAGGAGGCAGTACTTTCGGATCAGCCTTTGTGTGTGTGTATACATACATATATATATATAAATCAAGACTGAAAGGAGACTCCATTTCATACAGCACCGGCCTCCCTCATGGGTAAATTTGCACAGAAAAATATGAAATGCAACTTAGAAACAAACAAACAAGCAGACATAAAAGCAGAACAGCATAAAATCCCATGTTAGATGTTTCACTTAATCCACTGAAAGCAAAGAATTCAAAGGAAAAGGCTTTTAGTTCCCCAGTTCTGTTGTGTCTCATGCTATCGCCCGGGAGCTGTACCCATGATGGCATTGCTCTGCCTCTTGCAATTCTGGGCAGAGCAGTTTGCTTAGCAAGGCCGAGGTGCTTAATCAGGTCTTTAAGTACAAGCTTTCAAGGTGTAGGTGACAAACCTTTTCTTTCTGGGAATCTTACATTTATCATATTGGCCTTGCATAATTTGATTCTTTCTTAGGAGGGTGAAGAAAGCTGTCACTTTATCGAGAGACAGGATGAGTTACACCTTCTAAGTCATCAATTCTTTTTGCTCTCAGGGAGAAGATGGTGTTTTACAGCATTGTAGCAAAAAAAAAATAAGAATAAAAATTTTTTTTTGGACTCATATGGCAATATTTAGATGTAACCAAACAAAAGTTATTCTGCACAATACATTTTGAATGCAATGTTCTGTGAGATGCATTAAATGAACTCAATTATAACAGTAGCTGAAATATTTATAGTGTCTGACTATAGCTAGAACACAGCCCTTTTGTTTTTTAAATAATGCACTTCTCATTGTCCATATGCTCTTAGCTAAGAAACAAGGTACTGGAAATCTTTTTCCCCTTGTATATGCATGTTTTATGTATTTGTTTTGGAAAATGAAGGGGCTGTTTGCAATACTTAGGGTCATGTAGCACATATAGTTCAAGCCCCAAACAGCATGAGGCTTGATTTGATTTGCTGGTTTTGGTGTAGCAGCACCTTTAGGTATAAAAAATGTATATGTCCTGAAGTCCAGAATCATGTCCAGAGCAGTGCAAAGGTACAGGGAGCAGAAATGGTCACTGCTCAGTCTGGGTGCTGCAGATTGGTGAGTGACAGAAAGGGGCTTAGTTATTGCTGTTTGGGATAAAATGTTTCTTTCATCAAAATTTCTCTCCGTAGCTATTCTCGCTTTCTTCCCCACTGAGAAACAAATACTACTGCAACCCAGGCTTCTCGATTACACACCCAGCTCCTGGAGGAGTTCTGCTGCAGGCCAGAAGTGCCAGTCGCTTGTTAATTCCCCAGAAGTTCCTCAGAAGTGCCAGAGGCCAAGGCTATCATTGCTAATCTAATTGATTTGTTTTGTTATTAAACACAACAAAAATGTGTTACTGTTCTCCCATGGAGTTCTCATTGCTTTTGAGAGCTGCAAAGATGAGCTGTCTGAACATGGCACTGGGACAGGCAGGGATCCTTCAATAATTAATAGACACTCAGGCAAGCAGTGAACATTCCCCTTCTCACTTTCAACCTGGAATATGGGTTATAATGAAGAAAGAATGTTACTGGAAGGGAATGCTGCTGTAAGGTCATGTTCTCTGGCTAGATAATGTCGAGGTGAAGAGATATTTCTGAAATAGGAAAAAGGTTCATTCTGGCAGTATTAAACTGAGTGAGTGATAGAGCACTCTTCATTTTGCCTGATGATTTCTGATGCAAACTGATTAGTAATTAAGTCTGTCATTACTGTCTTGCCTGAATTAGGATAGCTAAAAAGAGCCGTGTTTATACTGTACTTCACTCCAGTGGAGGATGGGTAAATAGAAAGATGAGGTTTTCTCTGCTTTTACAGGGAGATCCCTTTTTCTAAGCAGTCGGGTTTCTAACAGGAATGCAGCTTCTCTCTTTACTTTCCAGTAGTGAGTGAAGGTCACACATCACCAACCTGGTGCTCAGAGAGAAATTAAGAGCCATGGAAACACAGGGTGGGTGAGGCTGGAGGGACTCTGGGGATCACCTGGCCCAAGCCCATGCTGAAGCAGCTCAGCTGCAGCAGGTTGCTCAGGACTGCACCTCGCTGGGTTTGGGGCATCTCCAAGGACGGAGACTTCACAGCCTTCCTGGGCAACCCTTCCCAGGGTTTGGTCACTTACACTTCAACAGAATTTCTTGTATTTCAATTTATGCCCCTTGCCTCTTTTTTTTCTTTCTTTCTTTCTTTTTTTTTTTTAAATCAGCAGATATCAGTGAGAGGATAACATCAATGTACAGTTGTTTTCTCTGCAGTTTGTTATGAGGACAGTGGATGAAGCCCCTATTCAGAGCAGCCCAAAGCCAACGCTGCGCTTGTTTTCATATTGTCATCACGTGCCAAAGTCAGCTCTCCTGTAGCCTGGATGTTATTGGCAGCATTCAGCATTAAAAGCAAAGAAAGAAACATAATGAGCTGTGGCCTGCAGAGTAGTTATGTTGGATAATTGCACTAATAGACACTGTGGATTTCACAAAGGCTTTTGCAGATGGAAATATAGGGCACATTAGTGAATAAATCAATGGCAATGCATTAATAGACTATGTCTCTGTTCTCCATTTACTCAGAGAAACTCCTTGATAATGTCATTTTGTTCAGTATATCATTTCAAAACAATAGCAGTTTCATCACAGTTATAATGACTTTGATAAAACATCGCGTGAATGGAAGGCTTGAAGTTTGTTGATGGAATTTGGGGATTTCAGTATTTGTGGAGAAGGTTCCATTAATGCTGGATATCCCAAAAGCAGCATGAAATTTAGATCAGTTTGCTGTGTGAGATCATCACCACTACAGAGCAGATGTTCCAAAGCCCACGAAGCTGGGACAACAATAATGTAAGGAATTTAATATTTTTATACACTTATAACTGTGTATCTGCTATGAAGTAATTTGAGTTCAATTTACCTGTCAGTGTTTAAGTAAAACTGGGGTAGATCTGAAAGCTGAAGCAATTAAAGTACTAATATTTTCTTTGAATTTAAATAGCACTTATCATCCAAGGATCCCAAAGCAATTTACTATTATTAATAATAAGGCCCAATTCATATCTAATGCTTTTCATCAGTATTCCTCAAAAGTCTTTACCAAGGTGCATGTCATTAATTCCAATATCAAAATGAGGAAATTGATGCACAGAAAGATAAAAGTGATTAGCCTAAGATCACTTAGTTAGAATCAGTGGCAGAAACAAGGTTAGAAATTGCATTTTGTAATTCCCAGTCCCATGCTCTTCTCAGTTAACAAAATTGACTCCTATACAACACAAGGATAATTATTTTATAGAATTTTTGAGGACTGTGTCAAATAATTTCTGTTAAAAATACCTCAGTATCTGTCATTGTTAGGAGACAATGGTGTGATAAAGTATGGCAAAAGCACTTAACAAATCAAAATTGATCCTCACTGGTCTGCTGAAGGGTGATTATCCGCAGGGATTGTGACCTGATCTGGGTAATAAACTTGATCCTGGATGCTCCCTGAAATCTGAACACATGATCTGCTAGAATGTATCACCTTGAATTTGTTGTGTTCCCATCTTGAGAACCATCCAGTATTTTCGAAAGAGCAGTCTTTTTTTCCCCAGACTTTCTTTCTCATCCAGTGCTAACATCTTAGGCATTTCTATGGAAATGGTTACTCAGAACATCAATTTAAAAATAAGAACAGATACTTAAAGAGAAGAATGAATGTTGTAGGCAAATTTCAATGTAGACAAAATATTTTGTGATGGACCATCAAATGAGTTGTGGATACCATAGCTGGTGTGGTGTCCCCAGGAGCACTGAGCAATGTATCTTGATACGAGAGAGAGAAGCCAGATCTTGTTTGATTTCCTCTTAGCAGAAAGCAGTTGCATACATGCAGATATTATTCCCTTAGTTTTCAAGATTGAGGATAGCTATTTTTGGCGACAGAATCATACTCTTTCCTTGGTCGTTTGCTAGTGAGAATGTATAGTAGAATTTCTGTGTTTTCAGAAAGTGTTTGAATCAGCTAATTTTCTGTAATATATTTCCTTCATTTTTTTGTGATGCTGGACTGCATTGATTAGTACCAACCAGTTATAGGAGAAGTAGGTATTTCTGACTTCATCACAGTGCTATTTACTTGCAAGAGACAGTTAGCATACAATGAAGCTTTCTGGCAGAATCTAAACGCTGCATTGGAAATTATAGGACAGAGAACATAAAATGGAAGAATAAAATGCTGGAAATTACCTAATGCCTAAAGAAAAGCATCAGTGACCAGAATTTTTATGGGTGCAGTTCCCATCAATGTTAATGGGAATTGTTGATATTAAACTCATTTCTGTCCTCTGCCTTCCCATTCGCTATATACATCACCATAGGTTGAAATTGCAAAATATGAATAAATTATTGGGGAAGAACAATTCTTATGTGCTATTGAAGTGTTTGCATTTTTGTGAAGATTTACAAGCAAATTTTTTATTGTTTTTAATCAACGTTGAGAAGGAAATAACTGCCACTCAGGCTGCAAATTTTGCAGATAAAGGGCCCGTTTTAATATGTCATGATAATGAAGTCCCAAAGTATCATGTGACAGCAAGATTAAAATGTTAATGTTAAACCTTTTGGGCAAGAAGTCACTTGAGCTCAGGAGGCTGCAGTCTGTGCCTTTTCTCTGTTGACCCCAGCTGGTCGGGTCTGCCTGGAGAAGCAAGGATTGCCTCAAGGAGGTTTCAGCCCAAATCTCATATTCCACCATAATTCCTTTTCTCCCCTGGTTGTCCTCTAGAATCCACTGATCCACACACAGTGATGATTTTCTGCCGTAGCTCTTTGCTGAGGAACGGGGAGAGGCACACTGCTGGCACTTCTGTGCTGGGCTGCTGGTGGGGCCAAGTGAGCTGGTGCAGCAGTTGTGTTGGCTGCCTGGTGTTGTTTGGAATCACTCACGTTTAGGATGACGATAATTTCATTGCCCGTCATTAGTACAAACATTCAAGCCTCTCATAAAGGTAACAGAAGAGTTACCTTAGATATTGGGTGAGATGATGCTCTAGATAAAAATGTGCAAATAGCTCCTGAGGTGAGCAACCTTTTTTCATGTGAATATAAGAAGTGCTTTAAGACATGATGATTCTGAATGTGATGTTTGTGTGCAGGCTATACACCAGGCAACTATGAGAATGGAAAGAATAAAAGGTGAGAAAACATCACTGAAAACTAGGCTGAATGCTGCCTGAAGGGTTTGGCTGGCAGGAGGAGGACAGCAAGGCTGCTTCTCCTCTTTCTTGGACTAGTTTAATTTGATTATCCTTGCTCAAGTTAATTTGTTGTTTGATAAAGAGTGTTTTTGAGCTAGCTGTGGTATGAGATCTGGCAGTTACAAGGAATGGTAGCTTTTGGGCAGTGTGTGCATTTTGTGTATAGGATGAGAATCAGCACTGGGATATGATTGTATGCGACCACAGATAAGTGTAGGTCATAATTTTTAAAAATTTTTTTAATACAAGTCACTACCATTCAGCCAATATACTGAAGAATGCTGAACTAACCAAAATTTCTATGGAAATTCTGCCCCATTCCTTGTAAAGCTAACTCCATAGAAGTAAACTTACTGAAGTGAAATGAAAGATCAGAGAGCAGGGGTAGCTGGAGGATCGCTTTTGTTTTCCTGCTGCTGAGGTATTTTTATTCAGCAAATGTACTTAAGAAACAAGGCCCACAGTCTCCATGCTATCTGTTTGCCTGAGGTGAAGTCATCCTTGTTAAAATCCCTGAAAAGTGCTGTTCCTTCCCGGGCGGTCCCCTGGTCCCTCACCTACCCGTCACCGACACAGAGTGCTCCTAATTGACGTGCTAGCTCTTATCCTGTGCAGATTTAATTTGGTAGATTTTTGGTTAACATTTTGAAACTCTGGTAGCTTGTTTGAGTGTGTATTGCACTTCTCCCTGCAGAACATAACAAATGCATGGCTATTAAGGCAGGGTGGTTTCTAAACAGAAAGATGTAGTGTGTGTGTTTGGGCACTGGGGAGAAACATGATGCTTGGGGATTCTCAAATCAGAGAAGCAGCAAGTGCTTGCAGGTCGCTGTGACAGGCTCTGCAGATGACAAGAACACCAGCTCCAATGAAACCTCGCCACCATCATTTGTGGAAATCCTGATTACAAATTTCTACACGAAGCCCTTGCTGTGAACATTCATAGATTAAACTAGACAGCTCCTTTTCGAGTTTTACTTCATCTTTGCTGTGTTTGCTCCTGGGGCCATCCACAGCACATTTTCTGAGATTTAGAGAAAGAGTGAAAAATTACAGTGTATGTAGTGCCATAGGAACATTCTTCAAGATACTGATTTTACGAAAAAGGAGAAAGGATGGATTGAACACCAGTCTAGTTATAATTGTAACCTCAATATTTTTCAATCTTAAGGCTATTGATTGTGTCCTTGAACCAGTGGTGATTGTTTTTATGAAGCTTTATGTTAACCATTAAAGCTATTTTAATATTTCTTGGGCTAATTAGATTCTCCTAGAGATGGCAATTAAGCAAAAGGCTTGCAGTCAGTTATATTGATGTTAGATCAAAGTCTTGCAACAGTGCTAAAGTTAAAGGCTGTCACCAGTGCTGATCTAAAAATTATGTGCATGACTTCTTGTGTGGTTTGTGTACCACTTGTAATCCACAATTGCACTAACTGTGCTACGCGCTTATATGTAGGGGACTTTTTACCTTCTGTTCTGTACAGTACAGGTCCTTTTGTAATCATATTTTTAGTGATCTGGCTCATAACAAATTACACTGTAGCTCAAGGGATGAAATGAAAGAGGGTTCTGTATCTCACTGAATTGTGTGTGGACTTTTAAATAGCTGTATAATATTGAAATCTTTACAATACTCTGAAATTATTTCAAAAGCAGAGTTGGAGTTGATCTGGACCTTTTTTTATCTTTGTTACTGATACTATAAAGTATATATCAAAGCAGTTTGATAACACAACCTTTATTTTTTATAAATCTAGAAATAAAGTAAGAAAATGGTTAGAATTGTTCTACCAGTGTTCATCTGGGAAAGAAATGCTAGTCATTTCTGGCTGCTAGCCAAAGCCTCAGAGTTAACAGGCTGAAGCAGTGACCTGAGTTGGCCATGGGAGTGAGAAGCAGATTCTCTTTCCTCCCAGGGTACATCAATTCAAAGCTGTGGCTCCAGATCAGTTCTGAGAATGGAGGTGTGTAAGGCTCTTCTGAGCACCCTGGGGAGAAAATTTCATACACACTTCAGTATACTGGTAACTGAGAGCATCAGGTGGCAGACTGGGGGCTGTAGGCACGGTGAGAGAAGCGTGTCACTCTGACAGATCAAAACAAAGTTCTGTTTCATTGCAAAAACAACCCATGCAACCTTTGTCTTCAATAATAACCCAACACTAAAGAGCTATTTTTGAGCAAGTCCATGTTTTTCCATCTTGACAGTGGTGTTTTTAAATTAGTTTTTACCTGAAGGGTGTAGGAGCTTAAAAAATCATTGAATGTTGTATTTGTTACTCAAACCACATCTCTGTTCAGCATAATGAGGGTTTCACTGTCTCACTGGGCATATTTGTCCTCTGTATTGAGCGTACCTTTTTAATCTTGATAATCAAAATGTTGATTCTTCTTCTATTCTGAGATATGGTTTTACTTTTTTCTTATCCTCTCATATTTACTTGTTAATATTAGATAGCAGTTAAGCCTGTTCTTTTATTTATAGATACTCCCAAGCTATATGTCCTAAATTATGTGTCTTGTACCTACATGAGCTAGGAGATAAAAATTTCTTTGAAAGCAAAACAAGAGAAGACTGGTTTAAAAATAAAAAAATAAGGCATTCAGAAGCTGAAAAGCTGTCCAAGAATGTTAATTTTTCCTAAAAGTAGCAGTGGCAGAACCGCTGCTTTTTGTGCTGCAGGGAAATGCCACGAACGCCGTGTGCCTGCCTCTCTGGCACTGTGCTGCATCAGCAGCTTTCCTTGGAGCGTGCGGTGCTTTGTTTCTGTGTTCTGCAATTCTGCACATTGTTTGCTGGATTGTTTTTTCTTACATCTTTAAAGGCAGACAAAACAGAAACAGACTACCAGACTGTGTTCTTACTTCACTCCCCAACAATAGTGTTTCATAGCCACCTCTTATAAAAAATCGTTTTTCAAGCAGTAACAGGCACCCAAATTGTTCTCTGCCTACAAAGGCGATGTCTGTTGTCTGGTGAACTGACTTTACAAGTAACACATCTGCATGTAATAAGGCCAGTCAGCATCATTAAAATATGAGGCTATAGGAATGAAAACTTCAGTTTCCTTAATCTTTTTATAGCACGAATTTACGTGTTGCATAATGAAGGTGTTCCAGTAAGTCTCTCCATGTCACCCTGGTCATGTTTAACCTCTGATACTTTATTAATTAGTCGTTTTTGCATCCATTTTGAAATTGTGGTCCTGGATTCCAGCCTTTTCCAAGGACTTACTTTGCTGCACATTTCTTTTCTTAACCTTCTATGCTCCTCTTGGCTTTCTCAGTAACCAAACACTGAAATAAGGATATTTAATTTTATTAAATAGTACACAGAGGCATTTCACCTGATCCTTTATTCTTTGCTATTGCTCCTTAACACCACTTTCGGACAGTACTGGGAGTGGTAGGCTCCTTTGGTGCTGTAGTGCTTATCTTCCTTGAAATCTTGACAACTTCAGCTGCTTTGACACCATCCTCACTTGATTTCTCATCAATCTCATCGTTCTTTCAGAGAACCCCCACCTTATCCCTATTTCAGCTTTCTTGGGGTATCTTTTTTGCCCTCCCTCTTAATCTCTTTGATATGTATCAACTATTTATCAACCATGTTTGACAACTCAGATTTATCTTGCCGTAGCAGTTCTTCCAGATCCTGCCACACCTCTTCTTCTCATTCTTTTCCAATTCCCCAGAGAACATAAACATGCTGCTTGTCCCAGGGGATGTCACTGCCTAGAAATTATTTACTCTGTCATCTTTCTAGATCCTCACATTTATGCTGCATCTGTTATTTAGAAATTCCTCTTAATACTCCTGTGATGACGCAGCCTTTTCAATTAATCTAAAACTCTCGTCCAAGCTTTCAACAACACATATTTCAACCACTACGATGTCTTTTCTTTTTTTATCTAAAGAAGTGTAGTCTTACCTTCATTGCACCATGTCAGAACGCTGCTCTTGGCTGTTGCTTTGATGCTTACAATCACATTTTGTGTCCTGTGGTTGTCTTCCCCAGCCCCATCTTTGGGAAGGTTTATGGCTTCTTTCTCATCCCCAAGGCAGCCAGGAGAGATCATCTGCTGGCTCCAGTCAGTCATTTGCCAGCCCATTGCCTTCTTGTTCTATTTTTGAATAGGCACACCTGTTTTTACTCCCGTTCTGCTCCTGATTTACACTTGGGGAACAAATTTCTGCAGAGCTGCCTCATTATTACTACAAAATGCCTCCTGGAAGTGTTTCTGTGCTGGGATGCCTACAAGAAACTTTGAGCAGGATCCAGCAGTTAATATGCTGTCAAATGCAGCTGAATACTGCTTTCTTGTGTGGCTGTATCAGCTTTGGGAGGGGAACTTCTGTCTTACACTTGTACTGTAAGACCTTTGGGACAGGAACAGTCTGTTCCATTTGCTTGGAGGAACTGTTGGCTTCATGAAGACCTGGTCCATGACCTTGGTAAGACTCTGTTCCAGTTTAAATCTATGCTGTGCCTTTAGCTGGAATTTCCATGATTTGGGGAGTACAACTGAGAAAATGTCTCATCTACGTACAGCTTGCTTTCCCTCTAATCCATAAATCATTTAATTGCTCATTCTCTGCGAATCCCACCAATACAATTTCCTGGTTTTAGGCTTGCGATTTAAATGAAGTCTCATCTATCTGTGCCTTCTCAAGTTCCTAAAGCCTTTCTTTCCTTTTTTAATCTAGTGTCCAAGGAAGACATGTTGTGCTACTTAATTCTTTAAATTTATTTTGTTCATCTGTAAACACATCTATTTCCCGGTACTTGGTAGTTTTTACTGCAGTCCCACTTTTGTCAGATTACAATAATTTCATAATGATTTTTAGCTTGAGGACTTTGTGCTGTGCATTTGTAGCCGCCAAATTGACACGATGGAGTCTAACAGCTCCAAAGGAGCTATTACAGTCTGTTGGGTTATTAAAAGCTAAATGGAATGTTGAGAAATGATCCATACAATCAGACTGGCTAATTTCTTCACTTTTGTAGTTTTAAGTCACTCAAGATGATGTTATCATTTTTTTTAAGTGGTTTCGTATTGTTTAAACCACCATGAAGCCAAATTCAGCCTGAGTATGATGTTAAGGAAGATGTCAAACATTCCTAGTTTCATGAATTTTCTCTATATTATTTTCATCTCATGAAGCACTTCTACACTTTTGTTCACTGAGCTCGTAATAGAGAGGATACTTTATGTGGGAATTCCTGGGAAATACGACCCTGCTTCCTTGCCCCTACCGGCCCGACAGGGACACAGCAGAGATACTGGACTTTGCTTTGGGGTGATACACCTGCATCCAGGAGCATTCCCCATGCAGTTCCAGAGTGTGCCTCAGACTTGGGAGGAGCTGTGAATTTTGTTGCTCAATCTGGCTCTAACTGGCTGTGGCTCTAAAAGGTATGTTTATGTACAACAGAGTTGTTGTCATAGATATTGGAGCATTTCTTTTGATGACAATGTCTTACTTTGAAGCTATATGAGAGTATGCAATAATCTGATCTGACCTTCTGTAAATAGTATGTCATCATATTTCACTGAGACTTCCTATAGTGAGCACAACATAAAAGTACTTCAATCTTTCAGTGATTAATTTGGAACGTGTCATAGGAACAGATCAAGAGCCACCAAAGTACATTTGAGGACACTCCAATGATAATAAAGTAATTATTCAAAATTTGTGCTACAGATTCTGTTGCTGCAAAGACTTTGGCTGATTTTAATCTGCTTTTATTTAAGTAGGTTCAGATAGAGGTTTCAACTTTATCAGTTCTAAGCCAAGGTATTGGAACACTGGAACTACTGTTTTCATTTACAAAAATCAAATTAAAAAAATTCAAGTCTGTTAGAAGTTAATTTTCCAGCTGCTCTCTTTTGACCAAAAAAACACAAACGTATGGAAATAGAAAATGTGTAGCAAACACTTCCTCTTTAGAAGAGCTGTCTCAGGGGATGAATGAAAGGTAATCATGGCACCAGCAAGGAAAAAATGATCTTAATGCTATCACAGTCACAGTTATTACCTTAGCCAATATTAAAGCTTGTTGACAAACTAGTGAAGATCTGCAAAAGAGGAAGAGAGAGAAAAGGTTTTTAGTGGTGCCACTGAACAGGTTAAAATACAGTACTGCAGTTGTTCAGCCAGCTGATAATTTCTTAGCCACAAAACGTAATATGAACTCTGGAATGCACTCTTTATTTTTTTCTGAAGGAAGCACCCCTGAGTATCAGCAAATACTCTCAGTGTATTTAATTGTGAAATCTTAATTCAATTTCAAACTAAATCTAAACTTCTGTGAGAATAAATAACCACCTTTTTGGAGAGCTTCCTTAGGATTGCTTACTTTTAGTCAATTTTGGATTGCCATTAAGTGTTGCTTAACTTAAATCTCCCTTCAGTGAACAGCCGCTCCCGTAGTTTTACTTATCCTAACTAAGCAATTCTTGCAGGCCGTTGTCAGTTCATTTTGTGGACCTGTCTTAACTCTACCTCGTGGAGGGCCACATCATTTCTTTTTTATTGATTCTAGAGTCCCCCGAGACATGCTCACCTTGTAACTCAGCAGTAAGTGTTCTGCAGCTCCATCACAGTTCCCACAGAACAACCTATTTGTACTTTATTAGTCGGTGTTAAGCTCCATATTTTTGCTGATCCATAGGTTGGACACTTCAAATGGGCTTCACGGCGATGCTGCCGGAACTGTACTTGACAGGCATTTTTCAACATGTCTAGAGTTAGCCGGGTTTAGTATCATTTCAGACTGCTGCTGTAGCAAAAAGTATGCTCCAACACAAGCTACCAGTTAGACAATCCATATTTCAGAATATAACAATGTTAGGTGTGCATTCAAACTTGTTAAAACTCTCTTTGGCTGTAACTGCTTTTAAAAATGGTTCCAGCCACAGTTACAAGCCCCAGAGGGATCAGGGCTTCGCTGTCTCCTTCCTCCAGGACAGCACACACTACTTGCTTCCCGAGTTCTTGCTAGCCTACAGAATAAATGGTGAATTAATCTTCTGTGACTGAGAGAAACTTATGGTACATGAAATTTAGAATGCTGTCCAGAACCTTTCAAGGAGGCTTCCATCTCTTTCAGACCTCAGGCTCTAGAAAATTGAACCAAAAGAATGTATGTTGTACCTCTGCCAGAACTCCTGTTGTTAACTATTTCTCATCCTTTAATTTCTCTGAGTCAATAACCTGGTGTGATGCACTCCAGTGTTTTTTTCAGAAACCTGCTCTGAGGGATGTTGCACCTGAGCTGCTGAGCCAGTCACCTTCAGGGCCGTGGCTGTGCCCTTGTATGCACACTTGTCAGGAAGTTCTGTTTCAGCAATTTCTAATCCCTCTGTCTACATCATTTTCCGTTCCCTAACTTGATCCCCTGGCAAAGCTATTTGTTTAGATGGGGAAGGACAGTCTCACCAGTTAGTTAGCCACTTGTCTAATTCTTCAGTCTTACTAATTGCAAAAGTTGTAATTTTAAACCTGACTGGTGGTATTGGAAGGCCAACTGCATGCTTTTAGGTGGGTCAGGACCTGCAAATTCCAGCATCTGAATTTGACCTTTGGCAATTGACTCTGTGCAGTTTTATTCCCCATCTTTTCTCCTTAATTGCAGTTGCAGCTGTGTCTAGCTGCTATTACAAGAAACTGAATTAGAAAAATGAAAGGAGTTATTCCATGGTGCTTTGGCTCTAGAAGTAGCTATTTAACCCTGTGATTTTGTCAGAGCCATGCATGAAATCTATGCCTCTGATGTCTCCTCTGTCATATGTGCTTATGATGCTGAGAAAGAACACTCTCGATGATAAAGGGAAAGCTTCAGAATTGTGATAATTTTGACACATCATTACTATGATTGACATGATAAATAAGTCAGGTCATAAGGAATAATGCAGTTCTAAATCCCCAACCGTATAAGCTTGCTGAGAGGGAAAAAAGGGTCTATTAAATTTTCTGTATAGAGATTGCAGTCAGTGGTGCATAAACAATACATTCTATAGCAACCTGTTCATTGCTCAAGTTGTTATTGGCAGGCACTGTGGCATTTCTACAGTCATTAAAAGAAGCTATCGCTATTAATCTCCAGTCTCAAGGCAGGTTTAACCTGAAGCTGATCATCAAATAACGCTAACAGATATTTGTGCTTTGTTGAACGTGCCCTTTCATCTTTGGATGCCTTTTCTGTAATGTTGTAAGAAGGGTTGAGAATTCTAGCCTTCGTTACAAAAATTTGTCTTTTCCCCCTAAATCAGGGGTATTCATGAAGTGGAGGAGTTTTTATGAGACTATGCAGCTTATTCTACATCTTCCCCCACATGCAGGGTGCTGCTTATTCTCTGATTCTCTCAGTCCTTGGTCAAGTTGAGCAAAAATAAAATGCCTAAACCCGCTGAAAAAGGTAGATGTTATGTTCAGTGAGACAACTCAGTGTGAGCCCTGACAGTGGTCAGAGAAATAACTCAGTGGCCAGAAGAATGGCTGGAGATATCTGGAGAGCATCTACAAGGGCTGCTCTGAAAGTAATGCCTCCTATTTTTATTATGTTGGTCCATGACGTCAGAGGTAGATGTTGGTGGGGTGGCAGCAGACATTGAACCTTTCCACCAATATTCTGTTATGTTTTGTTGCTGTGTGACAGATGACAACAGAGGGGCACTCTGACACAATGGTGTCTGAGATGGAAGTGTGTATGAAGCAAAGGTGTGGAACTGAATTCCTCCATGTGGAAGAAATGGCACCCATTGACATTAATTGATGCTTGCTGAGCATTTAATGGAGTCCAAACAGCGGATGTGAGCACATTGAAGTGATGGGTCGTGCATTTTATGAGTGGTGACAGCAACAGTGGGGCACCTCTGCTGAGGCAGATTGTTATGAGCACAGCATGCATGCTCTTGCTCATTGCTGGCAAAAATGCACAGTTAATGGTGGTGACTGTGTTGAAAAATAGTGCTTTGCAGGTGAGAATGTGCTCTATCAAATAGAGTTATTGTGCTCTTTGTATCTGTTGTAGATTCCATGGAAATAAATGGGAGGTGTTACTTCTGGAGCAACCTACATAGATCAAATTCATGTTGCTATTCCTGCCTTAGAAAGAATAGTTGTTTGATGGATTGTTGAATCATGTCTCCAAAGATACTTCGAAGAGCAATGTATTAACTAGTAATGTATTTACTGTGTCCCTTTTCTCTCAAGTAACATACGAGACTTGATCCCGGCCTGTGGGTACAGCTGTAGGTACAAGACCCCTGGGAAAGGGCAGTCGTACAGATGAATTCATCAAATTGTTTCCTTAGAAAATGGTCCTTGAAAGAACTAAAAGAATCAAAACATTTTCATTCACTTTCTCTTTCGCTTCCCCTTCCTCAATGAAAATTACATTTTCCTCTGGGAAATCCAGGAATCTGTCACCACAGACAAATGGGAAACTGTGTTTCATAAAGGTTACTGGGAGAAAATTCAATTTATTTTTCATTCTTTCTAAAGAGATAGTCATATCCCTTCTCGAATATCCCTTAACATCCTCTCAGAAATGGGATGACATCTGTCGTTTAAGCTCTCTAAGTACTCTTGTCCCTGTTCCAACTTTTGGTTGTGGTAATCGAGTGATTAGGGGGAGACAAACTCATCCTAAGTTACGTCCTCAGATGCCATTTTTCTGTGCAAATGAAAAAATCTGAATTCCTACCCAGGAGACTTCTCTAATATAAATGATCCTCGAATCATGTAGTACCAGTAGTATATGCAGCTCACCACCAGCACACCGGTGTCCCTATCCATCTCGCTGCTACATCCAGCGTGCTCATCCAGCTGCTGACAGTGAAACGCTCCAAAGATAAGCAAAGCGGTAGCAGCTCCCCCAGCATCTCATTTCACTATTTTGGTTTGTAGTCTATCATCGATCACAATGACTGACACAGGCTGGGAAAATAAATTTAAAATGAGCAGTTTGGAGTCGGGTTGTTTTCTCTTCTTATTTTCAGAAGAATGCTCTTTGGGGCAGGAGGCACTGCTTGCTGTTGGCTATCATGGGTCAGCCTCAGCCTTTCTCAGCGGGCAGGTAGCTGGTCTGCTCATCCCTGCACAAATCCATAGTGCTAGAGTGGGCGCAACCTGATGCCAGGAGCTCAAGCCAGCAGGGCACAAAGGATCAGCAAGGTGCAAGGCTGTTCCTGCAGAGGAGCTCAGCAGCCTTGAGCTCACCTGAGCTCCTGGGTCAGTGTGGGGAGGCCCTGGGTGGGATTTCTCACAGCTTTGCCTCAGGCAGCTCTCACAGCTGAGCTGTTTGTCCAGCACTCAGCCTCCAGGTCACGCAGCTGCACCGTGTTGGGGCTGACCTGGAGGCAGGCAGCAGCACCCAGCGGGGAGAAGGAGGCCGCGCGGCACTGCGGCCCAGCATCGGCCTGTTGGCAGCACGGCCCCGTCCTGACAGGGGCTGGTGCTCCTCCAGCTGCTCGCGGGAGTACATAGCAGCCAGCAGTCGGTTCGGAGTGTTTGATCCTGACTGCTGCTTTGTTCATAGGAAAACTGGGGAGGGGAGGAGATGCTGCTGGTTTGTGTCTTGGAAGGGCTCACTCAGGTGCTTGAGGAGAGAACAGCAGTCGGTCCCTCCCGCCCAGCCGCTGGTGCTGCTCCATCTCAGGGCATGGAGGCAGAGAAGTCAGGGCCCCGCCAACAGCAGGGCTGCATGTCCACCGAGTCCGTGTTCTGCACTCCTTCAGACTGCTTGTTGGCTTTTTATTTTGAAATATGTTGAGCCTATACATTTAATCTCTTTGAAAAAGTACAAAAGAAAGATATGGCAGAAAATTCCTGTAGCAATCGAGGAGCAGGAAAACAGATTTTTAATTCTGTAATGTAACCTGCTGTTTGAATGGCCTCAACATACGTTATGATCTAGGGTTTAGACATTCATTTGTAATGCTTGATCCAATAGCAAAACCTCATTTAAATTGGTAGGAGGATATGTGCCAGCATCTGCGGGCAGCTTGAAACAATAATGCTGAGAAACGCTAACTGCCTGTTTTATTCTTGTACTGGCATTGCCAATGATAAAACCTGGGAGAATACACTGTCTTGTTTTTCTCATCCTGTCTACTGTTGACCAGAGGTGCTGTGAATAACTGCCCAGTCACTGCTGTCTGAAAATTTGCAATAGAATTTAATTTAGATTGCCATATCGCATTAACAAATCTTTCAACCGAGAACTGAGCTGCAAAGGGAGTGTGAGATGTTGGGGACAGCTTCAGAGCTCGCAGTCCCCGTGGGTATTGTACAGCATCTTCCTCTTCCAGTTGGAGAGCAGAAAGAAAAGAAGATTTCCATCCTGTATTTCAGTATGTACAAAAATGTTGGAAAGGTTGTAATAAACAAGTCAGACTTTTACCTGCTGTAGCCTCGTTTCAGTAATGTTTGTCCTTGCCTCATTTTCACCACATGTAAAATGGAGATAATGGTTCCTACATCTTCTGTAGAGGTCTCTGGTGTGCTGGTAGAAGTAGTTATTATTTTTCAAGAGCACTTTCTACTTCTTATGCTTTCCAGTGGTAATAAATTGTACTTTTTAATGGTAGGACTGAAGGTTTTGTGCAGAGTTACATCAGCTTTTTTAAATGTTCCACTTTCTCTCTTTGCTGGGTTTTATATTTTCTCTATTTGTATGCATAGAGAGAATTAGAAACAACAGGGGAAAAAAATGACATTTAGAAACAGTTGTTTTGTTGCATTTTTGGTGTTCTCCTATATGAGCTAAGAAAAATAGATTTGTTTGCAAGATGCTATTTTATTCATGATACCTTTTGCATTGGTTATCGATATTAATTATTTTGAGCAATACCTGTGGTTCATTGCGAAATATACAATTTTATACCCATCCTGCCTGTATTAAGGAGAAGTTCAACCACTTACCTCTTTCAAAGATGGCTTTGCGTAGTTTAAAATGATTTACAGAAGATTCTTAATGTCTATCAGCAGTTTGGTCATTTTTATTCTGCTCATAGATACAAACCTAAAATTTATGGCCAGCCAAAAAATGGAAAATGCAGTTGAGTTGAAAGCCAACACTTCCAAACCTTTGGGTGTGCACTGAAGTTAAGGCTTATAAATTGTTGTATTTATGTTAAAAACAGGAACCAAAAACAAATGAAGAAAATATTCCACCCTCCATTTGTGCATTGTTGCTTGCTGGATTGAGCCTAGGTGATAAGCAGGGAAGGTACCAACCCAAGGCAGTTTCCAGGTTATGCAAAATACGTTGCCTTATTAAATGTATAAAATCCTTGTCTAAAGTCTCTGCCTTATGGAACCCCAGAACACTGTAGGTTATGTAGCCCGGGCTTGTTCTGGGTACCCACAGATGTACCCAGGAGGTGCAGCCTCACCTGCGTTCCCCTCCAGGTACCAGGTGCTGGCGTGCAGCAGCACGCACAGAAATGCCAGAGTGTGAAGAGCCTTGTTTGTGAGTTATGGCGGGCTCCGTTACAAAGCTGCATTAAAGCATTTTGCTGAAATACCAAGTAATCCTTTTCAAAAGCAGTAAGTGGAAATGCATTGATTTTTATTTTCTTTCAGCAACGAAAATAGCTCAGGATTATTACTATTTTTAAGAGTGATAGAGAAATGTCAGAAATGCTTCAGTTGTATTTTTATTTTTATATATCACTTCAGGTTTTGTGGGGCTTTTTGTTCTGTTTGTTTTTTTCTTTTTTCCTTTTTTAGTTAAGGTTTTGGAGGCAGCAGGAGGGGGAGATTTGTCTTTTTGCTAAGAGCTGCTTCTATTTTGAGTCTTCTCAGAGACTTTGTGGTTCAGTATGTAATATTTTATTGTCTTAAATTTGGCCTGTGTTTTAAAATTCTTTCTCTCTTGGATAGCCAAATGGTCTGGCACATCTAAATCTCTTCTTTGTAATTACTCTTGAAAGAAAGGAGGGCAGAGGAGATAGGCCAGTTAAGTTGCACTCTGTTGAGTGTTTTCAGTAGTCTCTAGAGAGGTCAGCATTAGCTTTTGATATCGTGTGCGATTTATTCATATAATATTTCCTTTCACTAAAGAGAAACATGGATGCACTGAGTTCACAGAACTGACACCAAAATCAGAAATCTGGACAGAAGTCACAAAGCAGAACAAGGAAAAACCAGCTCAGTTCTGCAGGCTAATGGGTATCCCTTACAAAAGTTCAGGTTGCTAGATACTAGCGTGCAGCCAGCTCTTTCCATCAGAGCTCTGGTTCTATTTTAGCTGCAGAATATATTTTTAATCCATATCTAAATGCATTTCGTGCGCATGTCTAAGTGAAGTGATTCATCCTCCCTCACCCTATGCATGTAAGTAGTTTCAGGAGATTTTTTTCTGTGATGCAGCAGGAGACGATGTCTTCTTGCAAAGTGAACCCTGCAACATTTTCTTACTGTTTCAGTTGCCCGGATGTTTGACAGCTCTGCACTAACACTGCCTGTTACCATCCGGATAGTAAAATGGTATTGTTGTTTCCAGGGCAAATCAAAGTGAAATGGGTCGATTAAAACTAAACAATGTCACTGTGTTCTGCCTAATCACACGGTGCCAATTAATTTCAAACTAGTAACCTAGGGACATTTTTGAAATTGACTACATGTTTGTAAATGTAGGGGTGGATTTTGAAAACATGGAACAAAATAATTGTCACTTATATCTCAAACAAATGAATTTGTGTCTTAGATGAGGAAGTGTATCATTTTCTAATTTTCTTTCATTTCTTCCCCCTAATTTCCCTTGTTAGCTGTAATTCTGTTGTGACATCCCAGTGTCATATTATGATAACAGAAATCTCGAAAAAGCAGCAGCATAAAATGCAAAGTTTTGGGTAAACTGGGAGACAGGAACACCCTGTAGAAATAAGCATCTATTTTTCACTATTGAAGCAATGAGTCCTTGTCATATGTAGAAAAGGCTGTTTACTGTCCACAGAGCTAGGAACAATGACCCAGCCCTTTTCTGAGAGGGGAAGAAGTCAATGCAAGATCGAAAAGACATCATGCTCTTAAACTCCAGTCTTATCTGGGAGCAGCAGAAAGGAAATCATAAGTACATTAATGCAAACAGCATTTGTATCGGCCAAGTAAGGTACGACTAAATTTATTTTTAACAATGCAGACACCACCCATGCTGCAGAAATACTAACAAAGAGCCTGAGTAATAACTTCCCCCTAGATTTCTTTTTACAGTACTTGCAGCATTCTCTGAGCATTTATTTATGTACTGTGTATAAACAGGCAGATACAAAAACCTATTCCATCTTCCAGAGAAGAGAGATGCTGTTTTATTCTCACTTCAGAAAATTAAATGCTTATCCATCTGTGGAATTATTTTTGAATGAATAAGTTTGTAGACTTTCTTTAGCTGGGTTATTATTTGCTCTTTTGGAACATTCTTTGCTTTCACAGTTGTTTTGTTCTTGCTACAGAGGAAATAAAGTGATGTGTATTTTTCTCCCTGGTGAGGGCTGAGGCAACCTGATATTATAAAATAACCAAAGATTGATAATAACAAAGGCTGCAAAGGGAAAGCCTCTACTTTATTTGGAAGAACATCTGTGCTTTAAAGAAGAAAATATCTTTCTTTTGGTAGAAAAAATATTTATTTGGATTCTGAGCTCTGCTGTGTGAGCGATTTTGCCCTGCTTTTACATTTTATTTCCTTCTGAATCTCTGACCTGAGCAGCACTACTTTTATTAAGGATTGTATCCTTTTATAGAATAAAAGGAAAAAGTAGCATGATATGGTCAGGGAGTGGAGAACTTTAGACCATATGGAATGGACCTGAGGCCCCTCATAACCTATTTCTCAAAATATTATTTTGACAAGTCATTCCATATGTTTGGTTGAGTTAGCTGTTGGAAGAAGGCTGTGGGGTATCTTCTTGTTTTTCAGATCTGCTCTCTTTATGTAAAGACTTGGAAGCAGCAGACCTTTGGGAGCGAGGTAGCAATCTGGATCCCAAAACATGTTTCACATATAAATATATAAATAGAATGCGGCAAGAGTTGACCTTGAGCTTAAAATGCTGCTCAGCAAGTGCATCTTGGTCTGAATAGGAGTTCCAGCAACAGAGAACAAAAGTGCCTATTTAGTTCAATGTTATAAATATCTGTAGAAGTGCTCTCTTAAGCCTTCATAAATTGTTCCGTGCCTGTAGCATCGAGGATCTGAGGAAAGATTTGAAATTTGGATGATTTTTATTTTTTGAAGTTCAACTGATGTTTAAATGTAACAAATTTTAATCCTCGTTCTTAGAGTGGATTTGCTGGAGAAAGCTTTGATCAACACCTTGCTTATCCAGTAACTGCAAAAATGCATTTGCATGGCTTTAAGCTGTCTTGTTCAGATGTATATAAGCGCTCTTATATACATGTTTTGCATAATGATGGCCAATTTGGTGGCCTGTACACATTTACTGGCACCAAACATCTCTGACGCAGAAGCCCTTCCTTTCATTGTGAAGGACAAATCAAGCATGGAACACTTTCAGATTTGTCTTTTGCTGTTTCTCACTGAGGACTGATTTAAATCCTTTCAGGAGGATCACAGATTTTTAAAGCAGCAGCCAGGCACTATAGATATCCAAGTATTAGGAAATCTCTAAAATCCTATAATATTTCATATTTCCATGAATTTCCCAGGTATCTAACAGCATTCTGCTGAATCTAAGTTGATACTAGAAAAATCCAAATTTTGAAGCTAAGCTAAAATTTTGTATTAGTTTTAGCTTCATCAGAACTACTTGTGAGATTATCAGTACGTATGTCTGTCTACTCCCAATGTACTGCTTCGCAACAGCAGGTTAAAAAGATGCTACAGATAAACAGATCCTAGGAACTCACACATGATCATTTGTATATATAGTTCTCAGTCTTCCCCTTTACAGTCTTTATAGTACTTCAGTTATTGTTGTCATAAAATAAATTCTTGGCGGCATTTCCTAAATAATTTTACCCCAACGTCACTGGGAACTATTTTCTTTGTCCTTTTTATTTGAGTCTGGTAAAGGACAGATGAGAATGTCTTTTTTGTCTCTTTTTTTTTCCCCTTTTTTTGCTACCACCATTTCATTTCTAAGTAGAAGTATTTAAACTTTTTACAACTAAGAGAAGAAGCAAACAGATTGATAGATGGCCAGTAGTGTGATTTTATTTGTCTTTTGACAATGTAAGGAGTTAGAAAAAATAATTTATTTAAAAAAAGAAAAGCCACATGGGAAGATATGTTCAAAAATAGAGGGTGGCAGCATTTTATTGTCTCCCATTTTTCTTCCTTTCCTGCTGCTTGACAATAAACCACAGTCTGCTGGGGAGAACTGCGACATCTGAAATAGCAGCAGTTCTCCGATTCGTGTAACGCAGCCATGTCCTCTCAGCTTTTCTCTTTCCAGTGAATTTTGTATTTCTAAACTGATTAACTGGCTGTTGCAGTTTATTTAACATCCAAGTACTAATGTGTGGTTTATTAACTTATTTTTTTTTAATTGTTTAACTTAATTTATTAAGAAAGTAAGTGGTAAATATCCAGGTATGTGAAGGGCCAGGACAGCAAGATGTTAAAAGTTCCTTTTTGTCCTCAGCAGAACATGACCCTGGCTGTGTGCTGCAGGGATCCACGGGCAGCAAAGCATCGCTGTCAAATCTCAAACCTGCTTCCTCCCCTAAGTGCATGCCTGTTTATATTTAAAAGGATGCTTCTCTTACGATGCTCTAAAGTGCATCATAAAAATATTACAGCCTCTTAAAAATCATCTCCACTGATGAGTTACTTTAAAATCTTTTTAGACACAAGCATGTTACAGGCTGTGCAGCTAAATAAACAGCCCCAGGTCCTGGGTGTTGCTGCAGTGGGATGCTCCACCTGGAGCTCCTCGCTCTGCTTTGGGGCTGGCTCTGAGGCTAATAGATTCCTCTGCTAGACCATGGATTTTTTCTTTCCCCTTTTAACTGCTGTTGAATAAGATTACACACTCTATCCTCTTATATAGCCAATATTAAAGCTATCTGGTGAATTGAAAAGCCACCTGAGTGTTCTTTAGCTAGAATAGCTTGAGGGTCTGTATTTTTTCATGTTAAAAGCTCTAATGATGTGCTGGATGATAAGTTTCTGGGCAGAAAAGAACCCCTCGCTGTGCATGGGGGAAGGTCAGGTCAGTGACAGAGACTGAACTTCCAAATTGCTTTTTTTTTGCACCAGGAGTTGTGAGAAGGGAATTTCAGAGTGTTGGAGCAGAAATTTGGTCTGCTTTGAAGTGAGCTGCTGAGTCATCACAGGGAGCTGTGTAACTGAGCAGTGGCTTAATTTCCTTAGAACTGCGTGGGACAACACTGAAAATGTATTGCTGAAGTAGTCCTAAAATACAGAGTGGGTTTTGTAGACCTTAGGTAGCAGAGAAAAGAGAGGAACAAGTCTGTTTCGTGGAGGGCTGGGCCACCAATAGCAGTTGCTGGGTCACCAATGTCCTGGAGAAAAAGAGCAAAATCAGGAATAAAGCTGCTTATGCCATCTCTGTGCCAGTCTGCACAGTTCACCAGAACTGGTGAGAGGAGACGTGGAGAGATGCCAGCACGAGCCCCATCCTCGTCCCTGCGGTGTCACACCGGCAGCGTGGCTGTGTCTGCACAAACACCTCCGATCCTACAGCAACCTGCTGAGGCCCCTGTGTCTCACTGTGCCCAGGGATAGATCCTAAAAGCTCTCTACAAGATTTCAGAAGCTTCTCAACCTGTATTTTAGGCTCTGTTTTATCTAATAAAGCACAGAAAGCTCTTCTGTGCTGTAGTGGCTACACACAGAAGGGTATAAGTCATCTTGTGGCTAGAGCTGAGTTCTCCATTAATCTTTCCCTAGGGTTAAAACTAACAGCTCTTGCAGTCTGTGAAGTCTTTACAGAGGGGGGAAAAAGCTGTTATAAATGTGGCTGTTATTTGTTTAAACATTTGGAAACATTTATAATGTGATGCTAGCTGTTCTTTTTCCCCTTGCTCCCATTCTTTTGTTTGTACATATTTCAATGAATGCTTTAAAACTTGTCAGGTGAGAAGAGTTTGGCTTGTTTAGCTACGTAAAATTGAGACTGTGAAGGAGTATGATTGTTGCCTGTAAATACTTTAGGAGGTGAAAATCACAAAGGGAGAAAAATAAGAGATATTTAAGCTGAAGGACAGCTTTGGTAGAGGAAGAAATGGGGTACATTGGTCACACCTTTAAGCTGAATATTTGGGGTGTTTATGGCAGGTTGAACAAAGCCCTAGGAAACTTTCCAACCAAGAAAGTGGAGTTAAAGATGCTCAGTGTTCTTATCACAACACAGTATGCTCAGAAACAGGAGATGGAGCTGGGCTGACTCACAAGGTGCTTTCCAGTCCTCTGCCCCAAGCACAGTTAGCAGGAAGTTCCATACATATAAAATACCTTCTTGCCAAAGTTTTACATAGTTTTACAGAAGCCAACCCTTAAAAGAGTAAACAGAAAAAATATGTTAATTATGCATCTGCTTAACTTAGTCATGTGAGTATTTTCGCTCTTCAAACTGACCAGCAAGTTCCTGACATTAAGTGCATTTGGAATGGCTTCCAGAATTGCAAGCTTGACTGGGTAAAACAAATTTTGTAGGTTAATTAGCTTTGGGTAACTTTAGCTTTTAGTTAAATGGAACCAAAGTCCTGCTGTAACACGTATGATGCATCGCACAGGCCCAGAAGGAGTGGATAGGAAAGGAAGGAGTGGAGGTTTTCAAACATTTGATTGCTTTACGGCATGGGTGATTCAGGCAGGAGTAATTTATGCAAGGCTTCCTCAACAGTTGTTGAAATCTTCAGTAAATGCTACTCTTCACCATATCCACCCTCACACACCATGTATTTAATCTGTGATCTTCTTGCTGTAGTTTTTTCTTGTTTATTTTTATTTTTATTTATTTATTCTTTCTCTTTTCTTTTGGTTTACTTGCAGTGGAAATGAATCATGCATCTGATGTGACGTGGGCAAAGCCGGTCGCATTGACAGGAGTATATTGAGTCAATAAATATAACTGACCTAGATCATTCACTTGTTCTGCTTGTACTGTGTTTTGTAAACCTTTTTCATGTCTGGTGTTTTATTCATATGTCATGATGTCTGATGTCTGGATCAAGATGAGGACCGTATATATAAGAATTCACTTGCTGTGATTGATTCAAACAACTGGGCCGCTTTCGCTGTAAATTTGATCCACAAAGCTAAGTTTTTGTTGTTGCTTGTCTACTATTTTGAGTCTACAGTCTCTCAAAGGTTGGAAGATCAGAAATGCTATGTACGTGTTTGAGGATTCTCAAGATATCCTCAGGTACTAAAAAGTCATAATAGTTCTTCATACGCCAACTCTGTGTAATTAGATTGCTAATTATTTTATAAATACACACTTCTGTCTTGAAATGCTCCATCTGGAGTTTTAGTATTACTTGTCAAACTGAATCAACGTGATCAAGACAGGAAAATCTCTTATTTTTCTTTATGTTTAGAAATCTGAGCAGAGATCTGTACAGTACAGAGCAGTGTGCAGCAACATCACCTATTTACCTTTTCTTGATGAATTAATACCATTCTTGCTGGAATAGAAGTGAGAAAATGAAATGGTAACATTTATTATCTTAGCACTCTTTTGTTGCAAAGTCTGTTAATATACAGTCTGATAAGAAGGGAACAAATAAGCAGTGTTTTAGGGTAGAGCTTTATGATTGATAAATACTCTTTTTTCATTATTTCATAGCGGTTCTCTCACGCTGACAGGTGGTTGTCAGCATTTGCCAGTCTGCTGATCAGGCTCCAGGTCATGTTGTGCATCTTCTACTGCAGAAGGAAAGGCAAATTAATCTACTATTGATCAGAATCCAATTTCTGTTGTGTATCTTGTACTGGAAAGGGGAATTAATCCATTATGGAAAAAGTGAAATCTGTTCCATTAGATAATTCGTATTTCTAAGGTCTTTTTTCCTTGAGCAACCTTGAGATGCCATGTCAGGGTCATTTCTCCTTTTCTCTCACATTCCATGATACAATGGCTGAGACCATACATCCTTGATGCCATAATGTTCAATTATTTATGTGTGATATTTTTGCTGTTGATGTTGGACTCTTATCTCCTAATCTACTTTTTTCTATGCAGGTATCCATAGTTTGGTAAAAGAAGCTTTGCATGCATCCTGCATAGAAATTGAGAGAGCACTTCTGCACATTGTGCAAGTCTGAAAGCCTGTAGGAAGTTTATGTTTCCTAACATAAAGAAGTAAATCCGGTTTTGGGTACCAACTCCAGTGAAGTTTCTTTTCCACTGAAAACAGGACAGTGAGAAGTAACTGCAGGAGTAACTAAGACAAGGAGTGGGAATGAGCAGCAGCCAACATCCCAGTGCAGGCCCTGCCCCGCGCTGTGGAAGTGAGGTGATCTGGGTGACTGTTTAGGCAATGCTCCTCTTGCTCATGATAACCTCGTTTGAGTTAAGTGTCATCAGCAGGTTGGGACCTATAAGCAATTTAATCTCTAAGCCTTAGAAGTAAGACTTGCCATTTATCTCAAGCCTGAGCTCAAGCTATTACTTCTTTTCAAGAGATAAACACTTCCTCTCACCTTTTATTAGGGCTGGTTGGCACGGTGCCTCTCTGAGAGGAATTTGAGCATCCGTGAAGTAATGCTCTTAATATTCTGCACTGCAAACACAGATGTAGATAAACTTTGCATGCCATAATGTGAGACCTGGGAAGGAAGCTCATGTTTATACATTTCTGAAGGGGAAAGCACATTTTGTATTTTTGTATTTTGTCATATGGCCCTAGTGAGATTTCATCTCTGCTGGGAAAATTAAGCATTCCAGCGACTTTGACAAAGTCTGTGATGTTTATAAACTGTAAATTAAAATATTTAAAATTTCTTGTACCCAATATCACTATGTATGTAGGGAGATCAAAACAGTGATTATGTCTTTTTGGAGATTGTAGGGCAGTCTACATAATTATAATACTTAAATAACAGAGATTTGAAATTCTACAGCTCATCAGTATTAAAATAAAAATAAAAGCCAGCGCTACAGACCACTTGGGGCTGGTTTCTCTCTCAGTCAGATGGGAGGAAAAAAGTGGAAGTTCAGTGTGATCCGAGATCAGAGTTGTGCAGTCATACACAGCCACTGCTGATAAAAGCAAATAGAGCGTGCAAGAGGTGATCGCCCTTTTTTCTCTCTTCCCTTAATAGATCTCAGCTTTCTGCAGAATTTCCGTGTATTCTGCACAGCCTTCAGAGGAGTTCATGTTTAGCGGGACAGCAAGAGCTCAGATCTTCTCTTCCCGTTTTCTACCTTTTGTCTCTTTTTTTCTTTTTTAAATTCTAATATGGAAAAATCATATTGATGCCAGTTTGCATTAATATTGTGGGCTGAGAATGGCAGCTGTTCAGGAACTGCTTCATGAGCAGTTGGGTGTGGGACCCACTGAAACGGCTCCAGGATGAACTCCTGTACGCGAGAGTTACGGTAACTGAGCCCCAAAGGTCAGCTGGGGCCAGTCCCGAAAGCACTTCCATTACTGGGCCCTAGTAGATACCAGTAATAATTCACACAGCATCTAAGGAAGTGGTTTAGAAGCAAAGGAAAGATTGGAAATGCTGTGAGTGTTGTGGCTAAAATAGGTACAATATAAAATAAAGCAGAGAGCCTTTCTTGCAGAAAACTGTTTGGATTAGGACTCTTGCCTGTGGCCGTCCTTCTGTCCTGTCTTCCATTAAGGACTAGAGTCAGATGAAGAGCACATCCCTTAAGTGATCTTCTGTGCCTTTCTGCCTCGTCTCTGTGGCTTCCTACAAGTTCCCCCAGACTTGTTATGTCTAATAATTAGGCATCCCTTGGCTGCAATTCTGAGGTTGGTGTCTTTCCCTAATTGTTGCTTTGGGGCAGAGAAGGGGTTCAGATAGGAAGGAAAGATCTTTTATTTCAGAAAAGGCAGAAGATGGGTAGGAATGGTGTTCCCCTGACAGTGGATTCATCTCACTACAAGTGAGATATGTGTGATAAGAGATATACACACTGTAAGTGTGTATATGTTTTGCGTTCATTCACGCTGCTCTCACATCTTAACGGGCATGAATCTGAGAAGCTGAAGCTCAGTCATTAAAATAACAGATACATGGGAAATTGAGCAGCCTTTTAATCAGGTGAAATATCTGTTGGGGACCACAGGATGGAAGGAGGGGAAATAGCCAGTGACGAAGGCAGAGAGTGAAGAGAGGCAGAGGAGGAGGTGATGAAAAGGCAGAGACAGCAGAGGCAAGGACCTAGAAAACTGATACAAGAAATCTGATGAAGTAAACAAGGAATAGTGAAGAAGAGAAAAAATGTAGTTGTTTTCTACGCAGGATTCTCAAAGAAAACACCTGTTTACTAACCACAACATTCACGTTGCAATTTAGTGTAGCACCCAGTTGGGTAGAATCACATCGGTGTGGGACGTGGAGGGATGGAGTAGCTTATTGGCAGCAAGGATAACAAACACAGAAGGCTGGGTAGCTTTTCGTTATCTGATGGTTTGAAACAGCACTCTGCCTTCCACAGCCAGGCTGAAGTGCAGTTTGCTGCATCACAGCATGGAAACCAAATCACAGTGTTACTCCTTATCTAATTAGGAGTCTGGCTGCTCTGCTATTCCAGCCTTTCTTGCAAAGGGGTGACATCCTGAAAGGGTAGGGTGGATATACAGATCCCATGTTACAGCCCCACTGAGACTTTTACCATAACATAAGACTAAATTCCTCCTTTGACATTTTGACCAGCCAAGAAAGCAAAAATGCACACTACACAGTGCACAGAAAGCTGTGGGAATGTCCTGGTTGAGTTTGGATTGGCAGGATTGGGCCAGATGAGTTACAGCAAGTGGTTCCTTTGTGCTGCAAAGGGAAGCTTGAGCTGTCTTTGCATATGAAATAGGAATATGTATGATGTCTAGGTGCTGTTTAGATAATACTTTGAAGTGTTGTTGTTCTTTATATAAGCTTGTTACATTGGCAGCTGACCTTTGTATGATTTTGCTTAGAATCCAAGCACTAGCTGCTTTGGTGAGCTCTCTGTATCACATCTGTTCACCCATTCAAAATCGTTATCAAAAGACTGCTTTTAATAGATTTGTTTCAGGGATGGTCTGAAATGAAAATAAGCACATACTTTGCTTAGATCCTTGTTATGGTTTTTAATAAAGTCAAAGAAACCTTACGTTTTCCCGGTTGCAGGCAGAGGAAAGTGCTCTTTTATTTCCCTTGCTTATCTGCTTGCTGCACAAAGAGCCTTTCCCATGGGGTGAACTCCTAAAGGTTACAACAAAGCTGGCTTCTGTTCCTGGGTTGTTTTTAGTATGGTTGAGCCATTCTTCAAGGGAGCTGATAAGCTGAACAAGTGGTTTTCCTCTTTTCCAGATGGAGATAAGAAATGATCATTGCCAAATTAGTAACTTGTTTGTTGATCTTTTAGCATTTACTGTAGTAAGCCTTCGTCTCGTGCAGAAGTAGTGGAGAGCAGTAATGCTGAGGTTGTTTCTTTCCATCAGTAACAAGTTGCTAATCTGATTGGCACTTGGTTTATACTTTTTCAATTGCTACCTGGAAGATAATGTAATATTTCCAGGAATGTTGTGAAGCAGAACTAAAATCTACTACAAACTTGCTGTTTGAGACCCCATGCACATTTTATATATATGCTGTGTCGGTTCAACAGAACATATTTATGGAAAGAAATAAGTATACATTTACCAGTTCCTTGAGCGCTGCCCCTGAATGCTTGAATGTATTCAGGTGTGCAGGTGGCATTCTTCAAATTTTCAAGTTGTCCTGTATGCTTTCGTTTCGCTCAGTACACTATTTGCTATCAATTACAGAAGTGTCGAAAGGTTAAAATTTTATCATTCAGCAATTCCGAGATCTGCTGACCTTGTGAACTTTGAGCCCCATTATCAAAAACCTTGCCTATCTAAGAAGGGAAGCAGAATGTCAAATAGCTTTTGACGTGCTGGTATTTGGATAGGCAAAGAATTTTCTATCCATTTGCTGTTATTTAGGGCAATATCATAAACGAGGACACCAGGGTTCATACCTTACATTTGCCAATTTCCCATTCTGCTTCCCAATTAAGGGGCATGGGTGAGCCTCCCTTGCAGAAAGCATTTGATGAATTGGATTGGATTTGCATCAATTTAGTTTTACTTTCATTACTTTTCTCTAATTCGCTTATTGGATTCTATATCTTTAGAAATTTTTATTACTCTCTCATTCAAGCTAAAAAATAGCTAATTTTTCTTTTCCAAATGAGTTGCTTGAAGCAAAGTACCTATGAATACACGGGTATTTTTATTCACTTACTAAATGTGTACAGAGGAAATTTACAAGCAGCCTTTTTACCATTTTTTAAGTGTCTGCTGACTGTTGCATAAGCTAAATTATTTACAGTATGATGCCTCACAAAAGAGTAGCAGATTTGGGTTATTTACTTGCCTGATAAGAAAAAGGGATTGAAGTTGCTGTGATATGCTGCTTTGTTAATTTTATATTTGTTCCCCAGTGTGTAAAATCTTTTTAAAGAACTAACATGAGTATTGGCAGGCTCTTTTGAAATAGTATGGAAGTGCTAAGATTAAACAAAACATGAAACGGTCTCAGAAATATAAGTCAGCAAGTGTTTGATGAAAATAAAAGTGCTCAACAATGGAAAACCTTTAGGATGCTTAATTTATTTGCTCTCTATTTGAGAGTGGCCTCTGCACTCCATCTGGGAGTAGTTCTTGTGAGTTGTGTGTGTTCTGATGATACCAAGCTGGGTGTATTGAAACAGTGTGTTTGTACAGTATAATGAAAGCCATCGAGAACGGTCATGCTGAAGATCTCCCTTTAATGAGGAGATTAAAATCCATGGTGAGGTTGAAGAGTGAAATTTGCAGCTGTGTCACTTGACAAGATCCTTTACCGGGAATGTTTCAGTCCTTGCTGTCTGTAGAGGTATGGAGCATTCACGAGTGGTTTCTTTCTGCCCATGCAGGTGCCACAGACCCGTCTGACACCAGGGCTCCCGTCATCGTAATCCCTCCGCAGAACACCAGCGTCGTAGCAGGGAGCAGCGAGGTCACGCTGGAATGTGTAGCCAGTGCAAGGTAGTGTAAAGGCAGTGGGGTTATAAGGACTAATGGTGATGTCCCGTTTCCATCCTCTGCTGGAAAGAACATAGGACGTTCTTTTCATTCTTTATTATTCTAATGGCTGAAGCAAAATGCAGCATGTCCCTTGCTCTTCAAAGTAACCTTATGAATAATCTTATTTGTCTGACATCACTGAATTAAACATTGATTTTTTTTGGCAAAATGGGAATATAGGCAGAGTTACTTTCCCACCTGTTACTTACACAGTGAAGAAAAGAATCACAGTGTTGTGCAATCAGCAAACGTTATCTGAGAGAAATAATTATGTTCCACTTTAATAATATTTCAGTTGTATTGCATATTGACACGGGAGGTGAGACCGTTTAAATCAACAGTCTGTGCTTCCTAGTAAATAAATTAGGAAAGATCTCTTATGGAGTAATTTATTACAGATGTTCTTAGTTTACAGTGATTATTGCTCAACTGTTCATAATGCACCATAACGTAGAGTTCACAGCGTTTGTTGTGTGCATGTGGCTGTTTCCATCTAGTTAGCCTTGAGTAGCACTGCGTGCTGGAGGAGTAGCTGAGGTCCTCAGATGACAGGAAGACCAACTGATCTGCATTCTCCTCTGAGGGCAGAGATGTTCTTGATATGGTTAATATTTTCTTGGTAATTGAGTTATAATGAAAACACTTCCCTTGCAGCTGATTCCCCTAACAATATTTACTTCTTTTGCTTAGAGAAATCAAATTATTAGTACTTAGCTTCTATTGCTGTATCAATTAGCTGTACTTGGATAATGCCACTTGAGTAGTCTGTAGTCGAAGTGTGGGAGTTATTTATACATTTGTTTCTGAATAGCCAATGTCAGAGATAGAGGGAGTTTTATGATCTGTATATAACTGCAGACAAGATTATTCTGTAATACGTTTTATTGTATTTTTTTTAACCTTGGTAGACCTGTTGAGAGGCTGAGCATAACATGGAAGAGAAATGGAATAAAAATAACCAGTGGAATTAGCAGCTTTGGGAGGCGCCTCACGATCACCAACCCAACCTCTGCTGACGTTGGGATGTACTTCTGCGAAGCAAAGCTGAGAGACAGCGCAGAGGAACCAGCGACAGCGAAAGCCTTCCTTTCTATAATGGGTAATTCTCAAGGCAGTGTGTTTTTTAGTAAAAACAGGCTCTGGGCTGAGGTATAGTAGCAAATAAAATTGATATTTTAATATTTCATTGACCTTACATTTGAACCTTTCTTCAGAGAACAGAACAAAAAGGGTAGAAGGGGGTTGTCTTCCAAATTAATTCAGCTGTTCTTCCCCATGAATATAAATTCATCAGATAGGTATTTTTAAACACGGATCTGATTCTGAATCCCTTGTGAAACTATACATTTAATCAGAAGTTGGAGAAACAGAGTAGTAAAATTCTTATTGGGCAGCTTCCATGTCTTGGCTTTTAGCTGCATTAAATCCTGATTAACTCCCAGCTTGCTTACATCTAGTTTTAATATGTCAAGTGCTTGTATTTCTGAGAGAAGCCTTTTAGGAGCACTTCTACGTGTTGTCTGTTGCAAGTGCCAGTCAGGGGGCCAAGGACATTCCCAAGCACACAGGCAAGCAGACATCTCTACTGAGGTGACAAAAGGATAAGGAAATAACATTACAATCAATGCTACATGCTGGACTTCCACCTCCAAGAGAAGCTTTGGGCTTATTATTTTTAAAGGTGCCTTTCAGCCCATTCTTGATGGGGAGGGACAGACCTGTTTCTACCATCACCTCTCTGATGGAATTTTGCTGGAGCAGGGAAGTTGTCATTTGAAAATGTAGCTGTTGTGCATGTTATGTTCTAACATAGCAGCACCAATGAGCACACTGGACGCAATGTAAAGGTTTTTAGGATTTTTAGGATAAAGGAGACATTTTGGAACAGTAAGCCAGAGCTGATTGTGTCAAGTCTGGCTTTTATCTAATAGTCACAGAAGCAACCGCGCGAGTGTCCTGGACAGGTTATTGCTCTGGCAATGATACAGGTGTCGGTGTTGATCAGAATTCATGGACATGCATTTCTGTGGAGCGTTGCAGAGAGAATTCAGCACGCAATTCTTTACTCCCTTTCAGACTTCAGAAAATACAATTTTAAAGACTCTGCTGTGTGGTCTGCTTTGTACTAAAGCAATTTAAAGTAGTTCATGCTAAATGAGAAAACAGCTCTCCTCTCTACTAAGCTGTGCTCTGGGTTCATTTGTAGCACCGAGTCTCTATTGTATTTGTTAGCAACTGGATGAAGTTTGGTTCCAGTCTCTTTCTTTATACTCTGTTTCTTAGAATTATTGCTTTGCAGCTTCCCTACTCCTTAAGGAGCAGAGACAGATTTCACTGACTTACGGTTTCGGTTTAAACTCTTCTATATTCATAAGATTTTATTGTAACTAGTTTAATTTTGCTGCTGTGGTGTCAGATCCAGCCTAATGCAATACTTAAAGCAGCCTCTCTGTTAAGGTAAAAGATTCTTAAACACAGTTACAATAAAAGCAAGAAGCAATCACTGGGGAATCATATTAAAATAGCAACGCTGCCTTTATTTAGTAGCTTATCTGCTCTCTTATTTTTAGATGTTTTATTTATTTCTTATCCAATTTTAGGGGGCTGTCAGGGAATGAAGTTATGAAAAGGCCTGTAGATAAGAACAAGCAGATGAAAGAAAGCAGAAACAAATTGGTTACCCATTACTTTTATTTCCTTCTGATAGAACAAGACACTTCAGTTGCAGGTGTTTACTCAGTGTGTCAGCAAAGCCTGAAAGATTTCTCTATTTATGAGTTTCTAGTGTTGCAGGATGGATCTCTAATTCCAAACAGGAAACCAAATAATGGAATTAATACTTAACGCATAACTTATATCTATCCTTAGAATTCCTGAATGGATCTGGCTGTTGTTTAATTTGTCTAGGGGTGGGTTCTAGGGGAAAGTACAGGCAAGATTCAAACTCAAGCATTTCTGTGGTGTGTCCCTCATAGTCTGTTGGAGTATTACTAACAGAGACTCAGATATGCTTGTTCATTTGCATGCACAACATATTTACAAAGCATGAGTGTTGATAGTGACCTGATAATGAACTACACTTCTTTGGAGAATAATACAGCATGGACTAAATAAGGGGTCTTGTCTATTGGAAAAATGAAGTTGTGATGATAGAAGAGGTTTGCTTTCAAAATGATTTGGAAAGGTCAAATAGGGACCCTCAATAGATGGTAATAAGAGCTTTTGTGGATTGATAGAAAAAAAATTTTGCTATTAACAGGTAGAATAGAGTAAGCGACAAAAAGATGTATCAAAGATATCACAGATATTGAGGTCATTGTGGCCTTTATACTATTTATTTATTTTACAAGTATAGAAATCTTTGCCTTTCGTAGCTAAGGAGAATAACATAATACCCAGTTGGTGACAAGAGCTGTGTTAGAAAACAGTGGAACTTAGGACAAAGGCATGCACTCAGTTCAAGTTATTATTTGTGACCTGCAATATTATTTCTGAATACTTCTGAGAGCACATCTCCATTTTTTAATTAAAATCACACTAACATTTGAAAAAATTGGAATACCTAATGCTCTAGAGTAGTACCACATGAGCAAGAAGAATATCTTGTTGGCTGCTGCTGCATTGCAATTTTCTTCTGGATGTGGCAGAAAGCTTTCTGACATCTTCATATTGTTCCAGCAAAGATAAACCGAGGTGGTTCCAAACTCTGGTTTTATTAGCTGCAGTTGTTATAAATTTTTAAAGGGTAGCATGTTCCTCAGTTGGCAGAGTAACAGTTTGGGGAAGATTTGTTGCAGATTAGATAAGAGCACATTTGTTTTAGCACTAACAGTTTGAAGATTAAGTAATTTAAGGAGTCTTCTCATGAGCAAACCAATTTGAAGACTGAACTAATCTTAAATTCCTTTGCTCCGGTTCTGCAAGTTCCATTAGTGACAAATTGCAATCATCATTTTTTAAGTGATGGTTCTATGGGAAATTATGAATTTTAGGAGCTAAGAGAATAAGAAATGGATCCCTTTGACTACATGAAAACAATACTGCTCTTTAAGTCAGTTGCAGTCAGAAAGTAAAATCTGAATAAAATGAGGAAAAAAAACAAATAGAAGGGATGTCCTTGTGTGATGAGGTGTTATACAGAACTGAGTGGTGAAGAAGCCCTGTTGGCCTATCCAAAGGACTTTGTTGGAATAAAGTGGATTCACAGCTGAGTGATTCCCTTCTTTTTGGGGTGGTTCTGTGCCTGAAAAAACTATATTAGTAGATATAGTATTCTCATCTTGATGTTTTCTAGAAAGAAGTTTAAATCTCAGCTGGATATATGTCTTTCTGAAAATAGGACCACAGGAAAGTGTTGTAGGTGTTTTTCTCTTGTAAAGTCTGCCCTGGTTCTTATCAAGTACGAAGGTTACAGCTTCAGGAATACATGAGAAGCATCGTGACATCGATATGGATGGCCCACCTGGCTGAACTATGAGATGAACTATAAAGCTGTTTGTCTTTCACTGTACTTCTTTGGGAGCACTAGAGATGCAGAAGGGCCTTCTTTGTGCATCGTTAAAGTTCATGAACTTCATGAACATGTTCATGAATTAAATTTACATTGCGCTGCTACTGGCCACCTCAATACTTTGTGCTCAGTTCTCTGGAAGCAACAGCTCTCACAGTTCTAGTTTAGAAGCTTAGAAACACTACAGACAATGTCTTGAAAGCAGAGGAAAGAATTTTTCCATGATGATTGTGCTCGTGTATTGTACATAAGAAATGAGTAAGAGTTTTCATGAAAACTGTGATATAAAATGTCTTTGGATTTATCTAAACTCGAGTTTAGGCTCAAAGCAATGTTGACAGTTTTTGGCTTGGTGAACCCCAGAGGTGCTTGAGATCGCCCTGTTGGTGTCCCGTTGGACCCAAACACACACTGGACCTGTCCCACCAGAGGAATCCCAATGGGATTTTAGAATGCACAGACAGCAGCTGGCAGATGGGGGGCTGGTCATAGCACATAGTTTCCTAGATGTAATAATGCTATTTGTTGTTAAAAGGAGTTTTTCCTGTAACAGGGTTTTTCCTGTAGCTGAGAGCATGAAAAGCACAAAGCAAGAAACTAGGAGTACCTTTTCATCTCCTTCTGTTTTAACTTTATATTCATGCAAAGAGAAATCCTGTTTCAAGGACTCTGTTACACCTGCAGGTACAACGTGGCAGCCTGATCTGCTGTCTGGAGGTATGGACTTGGTTACCTACAAGGTACTCTCAAGTTTCCAGATCCACTTCTTTACAGGATATTCACCAAATAAATTAGCTTATGCTAATGTTAGAGAAAGGCCTCCATGTTTAGGGCTCAATTTTCCTCTTAAATACGCAGGCTTGAATTTGAGTGATGCAGGAATTTCTGCTTTGGAGGAGCCCCTGGGGCTTTCTCTGTTCTTTCTGACTTCCATGTATGTTTCTAGGATTAGGTCACACATCTCCAGTGCAGCTTGAAGGGTATGTAATGGATGCTGACTGCTATCTTTTGAATGTTAAAATCAGTGACCATGTAACTCTGCGTGGGGGAAGTTAGAACAGTATCAAATTTTGCAGGCTCCCAGGGGCTTTGCAGAGCAGCTATCTTTTCAATGATGTCTACAGTGCAAAAAAAAAAACCCCAAACCTTCAACAACTATTATAAGCATGCATTTATATTCAAATATTCTTTTTCCCCTTTGCTTGTTCTTGACCTTTTAGTTAAGATCACTCAGACACCAATACAATATCTGAACAATGGAGTATCTGTTTCTTTCAGTCTAATATGAGATGCAACTCTTCTCGTTGCATAGGACACTGCCCTGCCAGCAGGGTGAACTTGGTGTAATAAGTCCTTTCCTCTTCTAACTATTCCAATTCTATAATTTAATCAAATGTTTGACCTGATACCAACAGACTACTGTCATTCCTAGAAATTGCTGTGTCTTGGGGCCTGTGTCTGGCATGTTATATAGTTTGGAAGGCATTGTAATTTCACCACACACATTAAATTTCAACACAATTATTGCCTGCAACAATAAATGTTCAAATTCACACTGTGTGATTCAGACCAAGCCTTATAAATATCTAATAAAGTCATATATACAGACAACCAGAATACCCTTTCAGAGTGCCATCTGACCCCTCCAAATATGGCTGCAGTTTTATGGCCTCTTTCTGGTTGTTATTCACCAGGTGGTGTATAGAACCCAAATGCAGATCCTGGGAATTTTTCACTCACAGTTTATGCTGGGCCTCCAGGCCTTTCAGCACACTCCTGGTGTGGGGATCATACATCTGATTCATCCAAAATGGGGGGGGGGGGGCTAGATTTCAACAGTCTGTGGCCTGTAACTAGAGCTTTTTTGCCCTAATTTCTTCTACAGTCTGACTCGTGTTGACATCTTAGACCCTCACTGCCCAGTAGAGTAAGGCAGCACACTGGAGGCTGCGAAGGGCCTTCATGGTGCCAGCATAAGGGACGTGCATGTGGAGGAGCAGCACAGCTTGCATGGAAGTCACTCCTTCATTTTACTCAAAGCCCTAAGAGTATACCTGCACCAGTGCTGGTGTGATTCTCTTTCCAAGAGCAATTTTCCATGCATGTTAGACTTAGGATGCTGCACCACTGTTGTCCGTAGGTATTCTAGATCTTCCAGAATTCCCTTAGGGATTAGTCTTGTTTGGCAGCCAGGCTTGTCTCTAATTCCAGGCAGCAGAAGCAGGTGGCTAACATTCAGTACACCATGTTTCTGTGTCTGTGTGCATCTCCCAAGAATAACACCTGACCGCTCTGTGTGCAGTTGTTGCCTCAGCCTCCTTACCTCTCTTACATCAATTGTAGCATCTGGCCAAGCTTCCAGCTGCTGGAGTGGCTGGGAGAATTGAGTTCCACAGGCTTTGCTGTAAGGGAAAAAGTGGGTCTGGTCTTGAAGAAGACTGGAAGTTGTATCTGTTGGCATAACTGCACACTGAAAGTCCTCTGGGAATTGTCTGTGGCCTTTAGATTGCATCTTTCTGCTGCTCCTGCACTTTTTCTGTCTTGTTTGCTTCAATTTCTCAGTGTGAACCTTCCTTTTATAATGTTATAGTCCCATTTGCTAAGTGTCAGTTATCAGTGTCTTGAAGTTTTTTGTCAGGTAATTCTTTGCTTGATAAGCTCGTCTAAGCATGTCTTAATACAGTAAATTTCTCTGAGGGCAGCAGAAGGTCCTGTATTGGATTTTAAGGAAGGAGCACAAATTGTAGGATGAAGCTGTGGGGGAGGCACTGGGAAAATGCGCTGAGTAAATATGCCAAGGACCTGTGCAACAGGAGCTCCTAAGCAGTGGTCACGAAGCTACAAGCATCTTTGAGGTCACATCAAGGTGCTTTGCAGCTGAACTGCAGAGCCACATTGGAGATAAATCTTCAAATTTATCACTGGTGTGTGAATACGTTGCTGAGGTAGGAGAAAGTTTGAGAGCTGGCACCTGAAGGTTGCCAAGTGTAAAAATTGGCCTGTTAAGGTCAGAGTGCCTTATGGAAAGGGAAGGTGCAAGAGGTGCATTCAGTAACTCCCCAAAAGGAGGAAATTACTCCTGAACATCACTGTCTAAGAGATGTCTGTAGAAGAAGCCCTGAGTTAGAAATGAATGTCTAGGTGCTAGGGGTATATGTCTGGATGTTGTCTTACTCCTTTGGTTGTTGGCTGGGCCGCCTTTTCCCTCTGTCTCCCCTCACAATCAAATTAATTTGACATAGAAGGAAAGAATCAAATTTTATTTTAAAACAAATGGGCAGAAGGATGGGTATCTGTGTGTCCACTGACACGGATAAGTAAGGAGACCAAAATCCTGGAAATCAAAAAGATAAAATTCTGGAAAGCGGAGCTCAAGGAGAACATCAGACAAGACGTGGAGGATGGTATGGGATGAGGAGCATACTCAGGCATGGGCTTAGATGCATTGCAGAGGGCTCAGCAGCTTAGATGATCAACCATGTCAAACACTGCATGCCGTCAGTGAATTTCAATTAAATGTTCAGCTTTTCACTTTGTTGTTTAGATTAATGCATGAGATCATATGCAATAAATCACAACTTATTATGCATGTTTATTAATAGCCTTATATTTAGGCAGTGAGGATCAATAATGTTAACACATGTATATTATTAGAATGTCATAAATCATGTGGCTTGTTTTATTGGTTTTGCTGGGTAAATGAATATTCAGGCTATTTTGCAACCTCACCTCCTCTCTGCACAAGATTTTGAAGACTAATATTGATTGACTTCATTTGGAATGAATACAGAGCTGTAATTTCCATTGGTGCCCAAGTGAGGCCCCAGTTCTGTACACCCAAGCAGTATTTTATTGCAGGTAGCGGGAAGGAGCGTGTTCCCGTGCTGGTGCTTGCTGGGTACCCACCTGCTGGCGTCTGGCTCTGCAGGATGGTGATGGCAATGCCTGCTATGCTATAGGTGGCAGCAGGAGAAATGAGAGATATTTGGGGGATAAAACAACATGATTTTATTTTAATTTATGAAAATACTGATGTTCTATCAATAATACAAACTGCACATATGGTTGGGGAAGAGATTCAAGAGAACAGCCCAGATGACCTTGGACCATGTTGTCACTTGCTACGTTCTTTCAAACATCTTTGAATTCCTTAAAACCAAAATACAAGTAACTTCTTACAAGCTACTTACATTGTATTTCTGTATTTTCTAAAACTTAGCAGTGTGTTTGTCTAGGCTACAATAGAACTCTAGTTATAATCAAATAAAATGCTTCTAAAAACAGTCCTGGGATGATAATTGCATTGAATAGACTATGACATTTTTCAGTTACCATGATAATTACTGCAACCTTAATGCCTATGGGACTTTGACACGATGCTCTTCAATTTTATGCTGCATAGAAGAAGGAGAAACATTACAGTATACTGTACAATTTCTGGAATCTTGTCTTTGTTTAATTAAACGTCTAATATCTTTTCTTTAGTCCTGATGATAAAGTGTGGATTTTTATGATTATTGCTATAACTTCAATCAAAGCATTAAATCTGTTTGCTTTCAAGAAATAAAACAGTTGAGAAGAATTTTTTTTAATTATATTGCACTTATCCTCTGATGGTGGCTCTCCAACATGCTATGGCACTTTATTTGACATGCTTCATGCCTTCATGAGGTAGAATTCAGTTTAGATACTGAAGGAAACTATGCTATAAAATGCTATGCTGTAAATATAAACCTTTATAAAGCTCTTGGGAAGGCCTTTCTGAACGAAGAATTAAAATGTTCCATGATTCAGACCTATAAAATGAAAAATAGCCCCTGTTCTGAGTATTAATTTGCAGTGCAAAATGCTAAATCTTACCTAACATTGACTCAACTCTTTGGAATTCATAGTCAGCAAAGCAAGGATTTGTTGGCTTCTTTATGATGTGTTTACTAGCAAAAAAAAGGAAAGCCTCCAAGTAGACAAACTTAGGCCTACTAGACAGTTCATAATGCACCATATTAAATGTGCATGGAGACATCACATGAATGTCTTTAAGTCAACATCTACTTTTCATTTTACTGAGGGTTTCTTTGCTTACTTTTGTTTCTTTTGTCTGTTCTGAAGAACCACCATATTTCACTGCTGAGCCTGAGAGTGTGATTTTGGCTGAAGTGGAGAAAGACGTGGACATCTTGTGCCAAGCAATGGGTGAGTGTGCAGAAGTATTCTAACTTGGGTGAAAAATACGTATATTCCTTTCTGAAGAAAGCATCTTATATCTGCTTTTAATGTCTTGAGACCTGTGCACTACTGCTAGCTGTCACAGGGCCAGGAACAAGGTAGGGGGAGGGCATTAGCCTTTGGGAAATCTGCCATAACTGGTGCCAAACAAACGTTAGTTTATTGAGTCAGTAGATCAGCTGAGGTGAAAATATGGTTGTGGAACCCACCATTTGCAATGCAAACAGTCAATATTTTCAACATTTCAAATGTCCTCTTTTCTAAAACTTATGGAACTTCTGTAGCTTCTGTCAGTAGCTCTGACATTTAAGTGTAGTTAAGAGTTCTGCAGGAGGACTATTACAGGCAGTTTTTAATTGGCAGTTGTTTTAATTACATGAAAGCCTTCAGATGTTAAAAATCCTACCTAAGACAAGCTGCTGTTTAAGATTTTGTTCCAGAGAAATAGAAGCACGTCCTGTTTTAGCACTCCAGAAAGACAGGAGGCATCATCGTGTTGTGATTAGAGCAGGTCTGACTCTGTCACTGAGCTGCTTTGTGACTTTGGCAAGCTGCTTAACTTCTTGGTGTCTCAGTTTCCCTGATGCTACATTTAACAGGCAGTACCCATTAAAATGCCATGAGCTCCTCAAGTAAAAAGTGTACCATATTGGTTAAGAAAACATGCACCCAAGCCTAACTAACAGCTTATTTGAATGAGCTCATCCGAATAAGATGAGCCCATCCAGATCACAGCCAAAAAAAATTCTTTCTTGAATGTTTATTTTATTTGCACCATGGTTTAAGTGTTTTTTGCTTTGTATAAGAAAGAGTCAACATTGCTTTTCTTAAGGGAAGCTTTGCAAACATCTTAGCACAATAAGCAGGCATGCATGTAAGGATGCTCCAGCTGATTTGGAATTTCAAAAGCCTTTGATGAGGTTTTTTACCAAAGGCTCTTATAGAAATGAAGCTATCAGGTTATAAGAGACAAGGTCTTGTTGTGAATTAATAGCTTTTTAAAGAGAACAAATGCTCAGTTCTCAAAGCTAGAGCTGCTGTCACTGGAGTTCCCCAGGAGTCTGAGCTGTTCAACACACAGAGTAGATAGTAAGGTGATAATATTTGCTGATCATATAAAATTATTCAAGATAGCCAAAATTAAAACTAACCACAAAAGAATCACAGAGGGTTCTGATGGTTTGAACTGGCTGGACAGCTAACTGGCAGACAAAATTATCGACAGAGATGAAATTACCTATTACTATGCAGAGAAGCTGTGTCTTCTGAAAGCATCACTTCCATGCCAAGCAGTGGATCAAAGTACTGGATATACTGGGAAGGAGGGAACAGAACAAAATGCAGAAAATGCTACTCTATAAGTACATGGGGCACCCCCACCTCAAATACTCTTCATGATTCCAATTGCTCTCTTATAGAAAGGGATACAGAAAAACTAGGAAAGGTACAAACAGCATCAATTAGTACAGCTAGAGGTCTACCATGGTTTTTGAACAATGAAAAATTAAATTGACTGGAACATTTTGTGAAAGAGATGGCTGAAGGGCAGTTGCCATATGGAAAGGTGAGGAGATGATTCTGTATTGCTTAGTGCAAGAAGTAGAGGAGGCACCCAGCTAAGTTTTCAGCTGGGTGAAAAAACAAATGTGGTACTTTTTCATAAAACATTAATTGTAGATGTCATTGGTCTTTGTGGTAGTCAAGATCAGAAATACAGGTTATTAGAAAAACAATATTAAGCATATTTGTGGAAGAAAAATCCAGTGCAAAGTATTAAACACAGCTGTGTGTGCCACATGTGGCTCAGAAAACAGCTAAAGTGCAGATTATGGGAGCTGAGAAGGTGAAAATAGCATTGAGTCACTGGGCTGTTCTTGCTTTTTGTGCCTGAGCATCCAGGACAAGTCAATTTCAAAGGAAGGAAATGTGACTAGATAGACCTTTATCCTGACCACAGACCACCAACTTCATGTTTATCATGTGTTACGACAAATATATCAGGGTTTCTTTATTGGAGAAGATTTTTCAGGTAGCAGAATTAAAATTAGGGGTTGTATTATTAGGGCAATTTAATTATAAAACATTCTGAGATTTTTGAAAAGTGTTGCAGTCCTACACAGCTATCTGACAAATCTCTGGACTGTCTCTCTGCTCACTGTCAGTGAGAAACCTTCCTGCTATCTCAAATGTTTTTCACATATTACCAAAAAAAAAAAGAAAGAAAATAAGTAAAGGAAGAAAAAGTAATCCTAGAAGGTCAGGGAGAGAAGATGTTGACTTTTAACTCTTCCTTCTACCCCAACTGTTCCTTCGAGCAGTTTAGCTTCCAAGGGGATTAATAGGGCACTCATAATCATTCTCAGTAGATGAAATAGATGAGGTCTTATTGGAGATATGGGAACCCTGACTAGACCAAATAATCTATTTCTGCTGAACTCTTCTAGTGTCTGTCTGATTTGTTGATGAATGTGGTGCAGGAGCATGGAAACCTATCTTCACATGGATTATTTTGCTGAGTATCTCTAACCCAGGCTTGTAAGGGGCAGGTACTTGCTCTTATATAGAGGATTAAGCATAGAGACATTCTGATCCATTATTACACAGACCTAGCAATCACCTGCATTTAAAAAGAGGGTAAGTGAAGGTTGCTGTCTGCCTGCTCCAAGCTAGGAGCTAGAAGAAAGCACTAGGGGAACTGCAGAGCTGCCCTGCACCTTCGCTGCAAATAGGAAGACAGATTGGATTTCCCCCAGCCCCATCAAGTTCTGTGCACAAAGCCCATTTGCTCAGGCTTTGTGCACTTTGAATGTGTGAGAGACAGATTAATTTCACAGTATAAGCAGAGATTAACTGTAAATAAAATTGCAGCTTGCACAGACTAGCTTTATACTTCCCTGTAATGGAGTTTCAATGTATCAGACCGCGCAGTAACCATGCTCTGCTGTATATCTTTCAGCAGTTGCTGATGCTGAATGCATTTTCAATGGGTTTCTTTTAAATGCTTTTTCTTATTTGCTTATAGAAAGTTTAGAGCTGCAGGCAGTGGGGGTGGTGTCTAGGGAGTGCAGTTAATTGGACTTTAGTTCTACCTGTTTAGACAAGGAGATGGAAGGATGCTTTTGGGACCCCCCAGCAGCCCACTGGGAGCTAGGGAAGACTGTAAAAATAAATAACAAAAATGACACAGTGCATATTTAGAGTTTTTGATCCAGATTCTTAAATAAGTGAAATTTGGCAGAGAGACAAGCATCTGTTTCACAGATGGGGAAACTGAGCCTTGGCTTGCATAAATCATTTGCCAAGGTTACAGAGAAAGTGGCAACGCCAGATCTAGAGTCTGTCTCCTGCCTTCCCTTCTCCTCTCTAACACTGGATTGATTTGTCAGCCTGACTTTGAAAAAAAGAAAGAAGAGCACTGTGTACATGCTGAGGATTAAGCTTATTTTGCTTAATATTACTGGTATTTTAGGCCAGTCTGCAATCTCTCAAACAATAAAGTCGGATAGGACTGATAATGCTTGGAAAGGAATAGTCCAAAAGGTATTTAAAGTCTTTTCTTCCTTTCATATATTTTTTTTTTCAGTGGAAGTTTTAGAGAGGAAAAGAAGCAAAATTCCTGGGAGGGTGGTGGAGAGGAAAGGCTGTGCAGTGAGAGAGGGGGAGAAAAAAGGAAGCTGGTTTTCACCATTTTTGTAGCTAAAGAGGTAGCAAGATGATAAAAGAAAATATGTACAACTTGGAAGACAAATCTCTCTGGGAAGATCACTAAAGCCCAAATGAATGCTGCTGACAGGCATCAGAACGCTTAGATAAGATCCTATTATTCAGACTCATAACTTGGAGTAGAGGAAGATATCTGTAACCGAAATGTAGAAAAATAGAGATGGTAATATTCAGTTTGTCAGCTGAGCTGGTGATAGGAAGGTGTATCTCTCAGTGATTATCGGATTAGAAGGTTTGCTAATACCGTCAGTAGAATGGGATTTATGGGATGACACCAATGTTAAAGGTTTGAGTGTATTGAACGCAGGATTGCGTTATTTCCTAGGTGCCTATCACGTAATGTGTGGGAAAATAGAGTTGCTATTATTTAAACTTGAAATCATTTGCAGGCTTCTCTGCATCAAGAGAACTATTCCATTTTGCATCATCTGTTTCTTCATTACTCAGTGATAATTTGTATTTGCCCGGGAGGATTTTCAAGAGATGAATAACACTCTCACCGAGAATTCCGAACATTGAAGTTTACGCTAATTCTGTATATGGGCTGCTGTAGGAAATTTAAATTATGTCTATTGCAAGCTACTATACAGCATCTATTCTCTGTCAGACAATGCACTCTACATTGTGGATTTCTTCCTGTGATGATTACCTCCTAGATTATGAGCACATTTTATTTTATCAGCAGAGCAAAAGCATCAGAGGTGATTGTAGTAAATGATACATGTTTATGAAAACAACAGTAGCAATTTAATGGTCTTTTTCAATCATTCCTTACATTGTTTGTACATTTTTTCCAGGAGTTAATGTAGCTTTTGTCTGTAGGAAGAGAATAAATATATTGAAAGGAGATATGAATGAAGGTATAATACAGGAGTATTTAAGTTTGGGATTTTTAGAATGATAATAGGGATCCTCTTGTAGCACTTTCCCTCTGAGGACCTCAAATCATTGCCAGCATTACAGTGAAATTCGTTGTCTGCTCACTCTCAATTCATCAGCGACATCCCTTCCTTAATGCTTCTGTGATACCCTGCTTTTCGCTGCTTGGGCAAATTTCTCTCGCCTGTGAATGTAACTCCATGGTTTTGCTGTGATGCAAGCAGCTGTTATCCTTTCCTTATCACAAGGGGATGTGAAGCGCTGAGGTTTAAAGTGATGTGTGTTCAAAAATAGCTACTGATTATGAAAATAAGACCGTGTTTTGGGCTGAGGTTACTTAAGTCAGCTTGATACCCTTCTGATCCCGTGATTATCCAATCACATAATAAAATATCTGCTTTGCTTCAGATCCTTGCATAGGGCCCTTAGCATTTGATCAGTTGGGGATTTCTGGGATATAAAGGTAAAACAGTTCCTGATAGGAGGAGCGTGGTAGGAACAGCTGTGGACAGCTGTTCCAGGCCTCTGACGTCTCTCAAAGGATAGAGAATCCTTCCCTGTCTGTAAATACTGAATTTACAGCTGCTTCATCCCAGCTGACAGATATATAACTGCAGCAAAACTGAGATAAGTGTGTCACCATTTGTAGAACATGCACGTGAAAGAAAACATGAGTAAATGGGTTTGTGGTTAGGGCAGGATTTTTGTTTCTCCTGATGTCTGTGTTTTTCAAACAACAGGTGAAGCCTGAGAATGAATAAAAATAATAATTTAAAGCTATCTCATTGCGGGCAACATGCTGCTTGCACATTAGTTCAAACTAAGCTGCCAAATTAGAACTTGAATACAGTCATGTGAGCACTTCGTTTCTTATGTGTAATTTGCCTTTTCCATTTTATTTTGACATCTTAGCTACAGCAACACAGAAAAATCTTATTTGGGATGGAACAGTCGTATAGACTCACTGCATTGCCACACTGCTGCTGTTTAAGTAGCATGATTCTGGCTTTCAATGTGAAATTGCTATAAATCTTATTTTGTAGTAGCATGAAATATGATTGGGTGAAGAAAGTAATTTGATAACATGTTTTCTCAACATTCCCCCTTTCACCGTTTGCTGGTTTTATTCCCACATGTTCTGCAGTGTATTATTACCATTGATAATGTAAAATGCAGCCTCCCATTTATCAAAAGCAGCTTGTAAAAGTATAAATAAGCAGTGCGGAAGGAAGGGATGCCAGGGATATGACCATAACAGTGCTGTGTGCTTCAGCTATCTAAAACACGTGCAGAGACTAATAGTGACATTCTTCTGTTTTTTTTTAGGTGTCCCCATTCCCTCCCTGGTTTGGTACAAGGACTCTGTTCCCCTCAGCAAGCTGCAGAACCCCCGCTACAAAGTCCTGCTGAGCGGGGGGCTGCGGATCCACGCGCTGCGTCCTCAGGATGCTGGAATCTTCCAGTGTTTTGCCAGAAATAAAGCTGGGGAGATACAGACATACACCTACCTGGATGTGACTAGTGAGTAAGGAGCTGTGATAGAGATTGATGAGTTGTGCTGTCATTCCTGTAGATAAGCCTACGTCCGTCAGATTTCTCCATGCTTGTGTAGTTTGACTCACAGAACCTTGATTTTTTATAAAGTGTGGCTGTCCTATGTGTAAGATACCCCAAAATTCCCTCTATGGTCTGAACACGATCTGCTAAAGCCCCTAGAAAATCTTTGTGACATCAAGGGCTTAAGTTGATCTCTTATTTCATGCTACAAAAGAAAAACTAAAGACAGGAAAAGGTTATTTGTAAAATAGTTTTCTCTCTCCTTTATACTGAAATAATTTAGTTTTACTGTAATGTAATTGTGCTTCGTGATTGTGCATGGTATTATTTGTTCTGCCTTTTGTCTACAGTTACACTTAGCAAGGAAAACAAAGAAAATTCAAGTTTAATGTCTATTTTTTGGCCAAAATGTCTGATTAAATGGTTGTGTTAATGAATTACACTCTTCTCTGTGGAAGAATTACAAATCCTAGTAGTCTCATTTAAAAGCCATTATTAACAGAGACATCCATAATATTTTAACTCTGCGTCAGGAAGCTGTTTTTTAGCCCAGGCACAGTTTATAAATACTGACCAGAATTTCTACAGCCTTCAGAACTAGATCAGCCTCAGTTCAATATATATCTAGGAAACTGCAGCAAAAAATGACTTAGTAAAGTGCAACTGGGGGAATATAAGAGAGAAAGAAACTTGGAAAATGCCTTGGATAAGACTCAGGTTCTAAATTCTTTTGGCTGACATTTAAGTTTCAAAGTTAATGCCTTTCTCTAGTTGCTTTTCATCTTAAAGAACTCTGTTATGAAGATGAAAGAAAATAGTTTTGTTTATCTAGATTTCCCACTTCCCCCCAAACGCTCATTTTGAGCTTTATCTGCCTTTATCTGCAAGCCATCTTACTTGTACATGTGTAAGTGCTGATAGATTTTTATTTTCCAGGTAGGTAATAAACTGAATTAGATAATTCCTAGGAGATGAATAATGAAAGGTTACAGTCACTGCTGAGAGGTTTTCATGCATTATTGTCATGTCCTTCTCCATGATCAGCTCTATAAAAGTGGATGTAAAGCAGTCCATGATAATAAGTAAGGGAACTTTCTGATAGCAGATCCACTGAGATTTTAAAATTTTTGGTTCTAGACATTAAACCAGCATTTATACAGCCTCCAGAGGACACCACTGTTACCGAGGGGATGACTGCCGTGCTAACCTGTGAAGTTTCAGGGGCTCCAAAACCTGCCATCTCATGGAAGAAAGGTACCCACTTCCTATATTTTTTTGGAACAGCTTGTTTTCTCGTCCATTCCTATTCCCAAGTTTCTGCAGACCCATTCCATGTTTCTTGATTCCTTTAGTTCCATGAGCAGAGGGTTTGTGGAGGTGCTGGTGTGAGCCAGTGGCCCAGATTGGTTGTTGCAGCGTTTGGGAAGAGCTAGAACTGCAGTGTTTAATCCAAGGAGTCTACGTGACACTAATCATGTTGTTTTTCCCTTCTGTGTTTCAGGAAACCAGATCTTAGCCAGTGGCTCGGTTCAGATTCCTCGGTTCATTCTTCTGGAGTCTGGAGGGCTCCAGATAACACCCGTTTTCCTTCAGGATGCCGGCAATTACACTTGCCATGCAGTCAACTCTGAAGGAGCTCTGAATGCTTTTGTGATGCTGACAGTGTGGAGTAAGGACAATGCTTTGTTTAAAGTCTAACTTTAATCAAGAACTAATCAGATTTTGGTGTATGACCAGGAAATTTTCATAAGCAATTATGCTTTTCTTGCTAAAAGAGATACTTGTATAATTTAGTAGTAATAGTGTAGCTATTTTAGGAAACCTATCACAGGCACCTTTTTTGTTTTTGAAATCATACATCTAAATTGTTGTACTTTGTGAAAGGGAGTGTGTTTAAATAGAGCATCTAATCACGGTTGCAATTTCACTCAGGTTTTGCAGTGGTGAATCTTGTATTAGCCTGCATTGCAAATCAGCCTTTTTACCTCTTGGATTCAGCTATTTGCAGTTGCTTTCTGCCTCCAGCAGTCTGCAGGCAGTATAGAACAGCCCATGCTGTTACAAAGGCTGTGGCCACAGATACAATGGGTGTGATTTTCCTCATAACTGTGTGTTTCTTTGTGACCCTGGGCGTTGTTGGAAGCCAAAGCAAAGTGCAGCAGAATTCTGCTACTCTCTCATGTTACAGATTGACATGGCACAGGGCAGCCTGTGAAATGATCTAATCTTTCATCATTTGCCCTTGATCTCTATTTTTCCCCTCTGTTGGTGTAAAAAATTGGATCTGTTAGATTTCCCTGTGTTACCCCTAAGTGAGAGTTAAAATACAAGTTCTGTGTCACTGATCCAAACCAGCAGCTGAAGAGTTAAAGTGCAGTGTGTGTTTTGCTGCTGCTAAGGGTAGGAAATGATGATCTTTGAGCTGGGACTAAAAATAATTAAAAACAATGAAGATGATAGTGATAAATAACAAAAGTTTTGTGGCCCTCTCTGTTCTCCTATACTTCAAGTACAACCCTGAGACTGATTATGCTGCTGATGTGTGGTGTGTATTTGATAACTGCTAATCCCAAAAACGTATAAGTTACATCAGCAACATTTTGCTTTTTGAACTTGGGAGTACCTGATAACAGTACTGGCAGTGAATGTGATGTGCTTGTGTCCCATGACTGTTGTATTTATATCTCATTGACAATATGAAGTCAGTAGATGTATCAGGATGTTGTAAACTGATTGACATCCAGCTGGATGGATCAAGTAAAGGAGATCCTTCCTGTTAATGCTCAAGGGCATGGTTCTAATTGTATAAAATACAGTTCCTCTTCATTGTACTGCATTGAAAGGGGGAAAAAAGTGACTGTAATGTAACAGGTATGTAGCAACAGCACCACTGTAAAGCTGGAAGGCATGCATAAGTACATCAGGAATAATGCCAAAACTCCATGCTTTTTGGTATAGCTTTTGATTTTGCTGATGATTTCTTCTTGTGCACATATGAGATCTCAGTAGATGCTGATTATCTCTGTGGAGAATTGGGACTGATTAACATTATCCACATATCTCCTGTGCTCATCCTAGTTGTCTACCTGCTGCAGATGATGCTATCTGCTGCTGCTACTGTGTGCTAAGCATAACAGAGGTCTTTCACACTGGATCTGGTTGCTGTAGTTACAGCAATTATTGTGTTCTGTGTCTCCAGGAGGTGCTTGAATAAAGATGTTTTGAAACATTTAAGTAAACAACATATCTTTCCTATGTGAAAAATTCAGACTACCAAAAAATCTTCCTCCCTTAACCTCTTTATAGAGTGCCATTCAAGCTTTCCTCTTTCCGGATATTTTTCTAGTGTATTTTTCTTTGCACAGATTTTCTTTGTTTTTGTTTTCTTCACTCCAAACAGTGTGACTTGTTTTCTGACTAAATGCGTGTTTTGATTCATTCCTAACGTGTTATAAACATACTTGCTGCCTTAGGACTTCGGGGAGTTGCTGTAGAGGCTTACCACAAAGACAAGTGAGAGTTAGTGCAGCTTTAGCACTGCTCCTGCTCAGAGCACTGCTGGCTCAGACACATGCCCTCTGCTGCTTTTGCCTCCCTGCACCCCACAGCGTACAACCTCTTCTTGACACAATGACATTAGAGGCAGGGGAGGCTTCGCAGCAAAGACTTGAAGAGGAATGGTCTGCTTGCTTTGAATGACAAATGTTCAGCTGCCTGCTCCCTGAGTGAATATCCAAGTCAAAATGCTGTAATTTCACCTGAACTATGGCTTGTGTTCCTTTCAGATCGGACTTTCATTGTTCACCCTCCTGAGGATAGCACTGTGATCAAAGGAACTACAGCCACTCTGCGATGTGAAGCAACTCATGATCCTAGAATTTCAATCAGGTTGGTGGTGTCAGTTCTTGTTTGGGTGGTTTATTTGAGCTCAATTTTATCAGCTATATGAATAGCATTAGGTGAAAAGTTTCAGAACCCCAGATTTTAACACCAGACCCCTTATTACTGCATTATAAGGTTGTACACTGTATCATTAATCATATAAATCCTATCTTCCATTTCAGCCTTATGTATTATTTACAATGAGCTATGTTCCACTTCATGACTTCAATATAGCCTTCCATGATTTTACTGTCAAGGTTAATACACTATCAATAAAAGCAACTTGTCAGAAGCTGATAGTTAATGAGAGTAAAACCCAAAGAGAAGGAATTGGATTTCAGAAGTGTTTACATTGGGGTGTATGAAAGCGATGCACAAGTTGCCCATGTTCTTGGAAACGACTCAATAACTAGGGGCTATATTCTACTTTTACTGCATAAAGGAAAACAGAACTTGTCTGAACTATTAACATTTGTACTAGAGCATTTAGAGGAAGTTCACCATGTAAAAATAAATTTACCATGAAAATTTATGTAGTCTGAAAGCAGCACAAATTAAAGAAAATGCAAGGAACAGCTTGGAGGGTGTCAGAAGGGTCAACTGCAGAAAGAACTTCAGAAAGAGATATAAAGATGTAAAAAGATGTTGTGTAGAGAAACTTAATTGTAAGGTCATGGACTGTACACTTACCTGTGACATGTTGGTATGTGTGTGTTTTAACAGGTAAACTCCAGTGAACCTTGCCACAACAGTTAAAGATGTTGCTGATTCTGTCAGTACAAGGTTGTTACAGTCTTAGCAGAGCTGGGCCAACACCTCAGCTGTTACCTTTAAAAATATAATTGATGTTACAGCTTAAACAAGGGGTGAAAGTGGACTTGTGAACTTGAATGTTTATGAGCACTTCATCTATTCTATGTAAATTATGGTGTATTTTTTAAAAAATATATAGTATGTTGGATGCAATTATATTTCATATTCTGATCAGTGATCTAAAACTAAAGTTTGTAACAGGCACTGTTCCCGAAGTATCCTTAGAGCTCTGACATTTTTTATGTTATTGCACAGTTCAGATAAGTCTAGTTTGAAGTTCTTATGAGTAATTACTAACCAAAGCATTGTAATACTCAGGTATGTTTGGAAGAAGGACAGTGTTGTAATAAATCCATCCAGCAGTTCCAGGATCACAGTAGAGAAAGATGGAACCCTTCTCATCAGCCAGACATGGTCGGGAGACATTGGGGACTATACCTGTGAGGTCATTTCTTTTGGAGGAAACGACTCCAGAATGGCTCGACTAGAAGTGATGTGAGTATTCTATCCTGAAGATAAGGCTATGCTTGTTTTCAGACACTCTTGGACATTTTTCTAACATTTAATTCTCAGAGATCTTATTTATTTCTTTAAATGGGAAGTTAAGGCTGGTTCATTCCTAATTAAATTACCTTGAAACGTTCTCCCTTTTGCATGCTGATGTGCTACTTGGACTTTCAAGTAATTGAAGCCTTGGAAGTTACTTCCAAGTAAATTCGTTTCTCTGCATCATCTTGTCCATCTGATGGGATGGTTGAGCTCAGAGGATAACAATTCACAGCTTGTAGTCTGCGTGGAGGCCAGTAATAAGTGGATTACTGCAGGGGACTGCAGTGGAACATGTGCTGTTCAGCATCTCCATCAGTGATCTGGAGGAGATGTTGGAGTGCATGCACATCAAGTTTGTAAGTGGCACAAAATGGGTGGGGAACTGTTGATATGCTTCAGTGTAGGCCCATCATTCATAGGGACCTAGATAGGCTGAGAAATGGGCCGACAGGAACCTTATGAAGTTCAGCAAGGACAAATGCAAAGTCTGCGTCTGGGGAGCAACCCACAGAGGCTGGAAGTTTTCTAGACCAGGCTGGATGAACTGGTGTGATTTTATGACTGACCCTGCTTTGAGCGGGGGTTTGGACCAGAAACCTGAGGCCCCTTCCAACCTGAATCCCTCTGTCATCCCATGCTGTATGTTCCATAAAGCCCAGGTGCTGCGCTGTGTTGCCAAGGTTATAGGGAAACACCTCCCTCCTTTCGTATTTTTTTCTCTGTTAAACATATATGAAAATAGCTGGTCCCTGAGCAGGCATTGCTTATTCTTTCATTCTCTTTATACATAGTTTTCCAGGGAAAAATATTTTTATGTATGCCTGTCTTTATTCCTAAGAATCTTTAAAAATTCAGTTAAGAAAAAGGAAAAGAAAATGTTTAAAGTACGTTTCACTTCTGAAAAAGGATGATAAAAGTGGCATTGCAGGGTTCTGTATTTTCTATTTCTGTCATTCCACTGGAGCGAAGTAAGCTTCCATTTTATTTTTATCACTAAAAGCAACAACTGCAGTTTTGGTACATGTGTGGAAACAGATCAAATGAGTAAGACGGTAATGTTTTATGTAGTCTTATTTTTTTTTTATTTGACTAGTGCCACATGCTCTAATTTAACTAAAATTGCATCTGTTTCTGCTGGTCATGCCTGATCTCTCTGAGAAGATGGCAACTTCTGCTGTTGGCAGTGTAATGAGTTCACCTCAGAGATTTGCTGTGCCGAGCGCCGTTTGATGCAGCCTTATCCTGACAGTGCCAAGGCTCGATCAGATGCCCGTTTTCAGAGAGCGGTCATACATTCTTTCTCTAATTAAGCACTCCTCAGCTCTCCTCCCGGAGTGCATTTTACTGCTGGTTTGAATCCAAGTGCAGAAGACAATCCAAAATATATTGCTACTATATAATCATACTTTCTTTTCTCTGAGGCTGTGTTTGAGTAGAGGGCAGAAAATTATGGAGTGAAGACTGAAAAGAATGTTAAAACCTGGACTTTAAAGTAAGCTACAAAAATGTGCTAAACACTTCTGCAGTCTTAATCCTAAATAGCAAAAGATGTTCTCTGTGACCCAGTATAGCACAGCAGATGTATTTACTTAGAGGTTCCTGTTGACCAGTGAGCTTTATACTCCATGAAACTCATACTAGCAGTTAACCAGCACATCTTGTGTGCCTGCCTTCCCTTGCACCCCAGCTCGTTGCAGTTCTGCTGGCTGCCTCTCTGTGCCCCAATGCACTGCAGCCAGCTCTTCATCCTGTATGCCTGCTTCCTCCCATGTTCTGCTGCTGATCGCCTACAGCCTGCCTTTCCTGAAGGAATTAAAGAAATCTATCAGACCCACTTCTTTAGAGGACTTCAGTAACTGATAAGTCACTCAATCATACCTTGAAATGTGACATTTTATTTCAAAGTAGTGCTGCAGGTAGTGCAATAATGCCAAAAAACACATTGCATTCCTTTGCAGCTTTTGTCATTATCATTTGGCTCAGCAGCACAAATCGGTGAGAAATAGAGATACATGATACAACAGAAGTGAAATGAGGAAGAAAATATGTGGAAAGGAAATGTCTGAAGTAAAGCTTAAATTAAATTCTTACTAGTATACGAATGACAGATCTATAACATTCCCAGTTCTCCCAGATAATTCTCTTGTGCAGAACATTAACAAACAGGGCATGTACATTCCCATCGATGAGCACTTACACTTCAGTGCCTTGAGTAGCACTAATGTCAGACAAATGTTCAAAGGAGGCCTCTCAACCAATTACAGACTGGAGCAGTCTACCAATGGGTAATATTGTAGCCTACCTAGCTTCATCTGACAGCTCTGATTGTCTCACCAGCCTTTTTCCCCCAGGATCTGGCATATCCCTCCTCTACCTCTGGGCATATAACAAGAAATTTTCAAAGGCACAAATAGGTTTGTTACTGATTTCTATTCAAGCTGATTCGATTCAAAACCATTGACCTTCAGTGTGACCTTCAGTTATTCAATCTGTGAGTGGTTTGGTTTTCTAATCTGTGAAAAAAGGAAAGAAAACTTTTTCCTCCTTTTTATTCTCTTGTTTGAAGACAGGCTTGGGAAAAAAAGTACCATTTCTTGCTAGAAGAGCATGCCCTGATAGCACAGTAGAGCTCTACTGTGGTATACATTGATAGCACAAGCAGGATGGATCATTTTTCTCAGCATGTCTATGAAGAAATAAAGTATTTGAAACTGAAAGCCAGAAAACTAATGAAGAACTTGGTATAGTGCAGCCAAAGGTTACCTTGCTCATCAATTTTGCGCTGATGGTACTTGGGCACAGAAACTAATTGCTAGTCAAGATACTCTGTTCATTCATTTGTCTTCCCTCTAAATGTGTTTATTCGTCATGTACATCACTTGATTTGATTTGCACAAGGTAAAACATTCACAAGTGATGTTTCTCTCCTGTGAGAAATAGATTTTAATTTTTTACTTCTTTATTTCTCTGGAAGCTTCTCAACTGCAAATAGAGAAGCATTTGCAGGTCTTCTGATGATGAGCTTGTGCTTCTCTTGCATTCCTCCAAGTCATAAGATTTGATCCTGAAAATAATTGTATATAGTGAAACATACCTACCTCCATTTAGCTTGCTTTTATGTTCCTATAAATACTTTGGAGAATGAAATACATACAGAGGAAAAAAACACTTGTTCCTAAAGCTGCATAAGCTGAGTTATCACAGTGTATCACTCTCCTGACAGGAAACACTGCTGATTCCAGCTCAAAATATCCTGAGGGTTCTCTGTGTATATAAAATATGCAGAATTACCACTATCTGTGCCCAGTGATACCTGCTGCTCAATATCTGCCTGTCTGCAGTCCATACTAAGGGATCTCTTTGTTGTATGAATGTGACTGAAAAGTATGGTAATGTTACATTGTTGGAAAATCAAAGCCCTGTGCGAGCCTCTGTTATGTCACAACATAGAGTAAAATCTTTTAGACTCTTTCTCTATGCAAAAATATGGGGAGGACAATGTAATACAAAAATAGGCAATTTATTCCTGGCAGCAAGTTCATCTTCTTTCAGTTCTCTTTCACCAAAGAAATATTATCACTCTGTCTTCTTCAAAAGCAGGAGAGGTGAGCTAACCACTTATAATAAAACCCAGTGTGTTGCCAAGAATGCATTGTACTGCCTTTGTCAATCATTTATATTTTTTTTTGAGATATTTGTAATTGCTACTTCTTCCGAATACATCCCAAATAGTTTGATTAGTAAAAACGAGATCAGTGAGACCAATGCAGAGTAACAGATGGAAATGATGTCTCATTGCAACCTTATCTTCATATGTCCCATGTCCCTCAGTTCTGGCAGCCCATCTCTTTTCCTTTTTGCAGGCAGTGAAAACAGGAAGAATGTCAAACTTGAAAATACGTTGCTCCTTCATCACTGAAATCTTCTATTTATTTGTCCAGGCTCTCTTTCGAGGTGTTGTCCAAGAAATAAAATTCACTGCTGAGTCTAAATACACTTGATATTCAGAAACAAATACCACTTAGAAATACACTTGGAAGTACAATTGTCTGTTCATCATCAAAGGTGTGAAATCTGGGTGTTTTTAGCAAAAAAAAGCATAAAACTCAGAAGCCTTTCTCAAGGCATCTGTAGACTTGAGCTTGTGGTGACTGCCAGAATGAAGCAGTGTGCTCTGGGGTTTGACAAGAGTTTAGTTTCAAAAGTCCTCCTTGTTATAGGCCTGCAAGAAACAAAAATCCATAAAAAAACTCGATGCCTTGTAAGAATCCTTCCTGAGTTTAAAAATTGGAGAGGATTCTTTTGCAACACAAACTGGGAAATCCTGAGCAACAGATGACATGTTTCTTTATTTAAAATGTTATAAACCTTTATGAGCAAAGCCATCAAGGCTGAGTGCTTTGTTAGACTTCCTGCCTCAACTTCTTAGCAAATTATCAGGTCTAGCAGATGAACCACCTGCTCCCAAGTAAAACTTGAACGGTGGACCTGATTTAGGAAGTCATTTATGAAGTAGGAACGGGGCTTTTTATAAACTGACAAGAAAACTTGTTTAATCTCCCTTGCCTTTTTAGTAATCCTCTCTTCAGTCACAGTCTTTCTAATTACCTGCTGTTGGACCATTTTTCTCAGAAATCTCTCCAAACCGTGTCTGGTTTATTTCCCGTAGCAAATAGTCTGCTTTTAGCTAATTTTATAAAACACTGTATGTGTTTGCTGAGTAAATTTTTCAGCTACCCTCTGGCAGTGATGAGCTGACTGAAAACATTAGGGTTTCTGTTTTGAACATGTATCATCTGTAACTAGCTAATACTTCTCTCCTGGATTGTCACAATGGCTTCATGTTTTTTTCTTGCAAATCTGCTATTTTAATTGCTTTGTCAGAGTCCCCTCAGGTCAGCTTGGTGGCTGTGCCATTAACCCTGGGCTTATCTATCAATTACAGATTTCAAAAGTGTCTGAATATGGTTTTTGCTATCATACAAAGCAAGTTATGGAAAACTTGACTCCATGCAACTCTTCAGCATTAGAGGAGTGAGGCTGTAAGATATTGAAAAACATTCATTTATTTCCTGTTCAGGGCTTCAGTGAAAAAAAGATGTTTAATAATGCTGGGATTATAAGCTTCCAGTGTCTGATCAAGAGCTATGTGCCCTGTGTGTTGCTGTTCTAAACCCTACCCACTTCTTGGTGTATGAGAAGTGGAGCAGTTCATCTGAGGTTCTTCTCATTCTGAAGAAGGGTTGAAATTACCATTCCCTGCAATGACTTCTTGGATGTTAGCAGCCAGGAAAAGTAATCTTCCTAAAAAAAGAAGCAACGATCTGTTTTGGGAACGTGAATATTCATGGTGATGGTACAGGTCTCATTTATCATCTCTTCCACGTATGCGGTATCAAGTGAGAAGGGAACAAAGTGCAAGTGCTTGCTAAAGCAGGAGTTACTATTTATTAATCTCTGCTTTTGTATACTGTAAAGAGAGAAGTATGCTTCTGTGCTGAAATGTCTTTGTAGTTTTAAATATTTATTTCTGTCCAGGTGTGTTTCTTAGGCACTTATAATGTCTGTCTTGAGGGATTTAAATCTGTAAGCACCATCTGTTGCTATTCAACGTGGACACATACGGGTAAAGAATATGATATTAGTGGAGATAGGTGTGTTGTCTGGCTGCTGCAGCTCTTGCTGTTCAATCTCTGGACAGAAAGCGCCTGTTTCTGTCATGCTGCTGACAGATTGCCATTTTGTGTCAATCAACTAAACCCAAATCATCAGCAAAATCACATTTAAACTCAGTTTGTGCTTTATAAAATGGGAAGAAGGGAAAGCCTCCTCTCCTTCAAAAGTCTTTTGTTACTTGTACCCTAAGAAAAAGACTGGTCTATAGGTTCTTTTGTTCATGTAGCCTCTTTCTTTCGTGTAGCCTCTGTCCTCAAACCAGCTGTTAGTGCAGGCCTTCTAAACCTATGGGAAAACAAGAGTAACCAGTAAATGCACACCCTGAAAATATCCTCAATAGATTCCAGCAGTTTGTCCCATTCTCAGAGGAGGAGTGACAAGGGGACAGGCTTGCAGTGAGCTCCCCCTTGGCCATCCCTTCCGCGTTGCTCCCTGTGTGAGTGTTGACTTCTGGAAGAGGCTGGAGCCGCAGCCCTGCTCTGAGCTCGTCCCACAGGGCCTGGTGATAAATGAAGTGGGGACGGCAGCTTCTCTGAGCCGTGTCACAACAAGAGGTTTCACTCTCCTGCAGTAATTTCCTTTGCCAGCTTAATCACAAAAACATTTTTCTAACCAGCTTGCTCAGGGACAAGATGATAAGTTATAGTGGAGGTTTAATGTTTATTATAATTTAATGTTTCATTCAAAATTAAGTAGCACACGCCTGTAGTCCCTGTGTAAATGGCCATATCTTAAACCCCCACTCCTCGCTTTCCATATGGAGTTTTCTTCCATTTTTGCCTTGCAGGTCGGCTGCCCTCCTGCTTTGTTTCCACATCCTCCTCTTCCCTAAACTGACTTATCCAAACTTTCACAGCACTCTGCTCAAAGTTTGCAGACGTTGGGCCCATTCAAGTTTTTCCCTGTGCCTGGAGTTTCCTCTAGTCCAAATCTGGCCGTGTGTTAACTGTTTCTGCATCAAAATCTGGAGCCTGGATGCTGCAGGCCCAGACCTAAGTGAGGCTGCTGCCAGCCTCAACTCCTCGTAACCAATGGAAAGATCAAGGTGTCCTGACCAAGCAGCTGAATGAAATTAATACCAGAATCACCCCCTGAGGTGTCATTCCACAGAAAGAGCCTGGGGTGACTGTGCTTCTAACTTGGTTAAACATTTAAAATCAAACGGGATGTGAGGAGACATGGAGTCTCAAGCTTAGCACTAACCCTTCTGGCCTGGAGAGAGGTGGGCAGGCGAGAGCCTTCCACTTGTGCTCTCTCTACCTCTGTATTTCTCTTGCAGCTCTGGCTCTTCACTTCTGTGCTCCTCAGTCTTCCAGCAGAAAACTGCATCCAGAGCATATTTATTGTTCTGGCTTAAAGCCAGAGTCTGTATTTACTTTTGTGAGTGGCTGAGGAGTTGCGGTTTTTAAATAACTGTAAGCCTTCGGTAGCATGATAGATTACAATGTGAAATTACTATTTTTTAAATTAAGCATATGAAGTCCTCTTGTGGCTTTCTGCTCTGGCCAGAGCGATTGGCAGCAGTTCATGCTGAGGAAGGGTTACCACTGAGCTTTCCTGAGGAGAAGCACTAGACTGAATGGGCAAAAACTGGCCCTCCTTGTCCTCCTTCGAACCAGAATGGAAGGACTGAAAATCAGGCTTAAATATAATGGCTGAAGGACTCATCACTCGATACAGATCAGCATTTAAGCGTGTAGCAGAATTTAGTTTTCTCACTGCACCATGCAGCCTCTGACTTTCAGGAAATGAGTCCAAATGAAATGTTGTTCCATAAATTGCCTTTATGTAGAGAAATTACACATTTTAATTGAGCTGCTGTTTTATTTTTATTTTTTAATGTTTCATTTTGTATTTCCATGGGGTTTCTGCAGGCATTTTCTCTACATTTTCTGGTTGGGTGCTTCCAAAAAAATCCTTATTACAGGAAGGAAAGATTCTACCCATGACAAGATAAGCCTGAATCCATGAGTAAATCAAGCTGTTCTGTAGCCTAAGAATACGTATGGTAATTTTGATTAGTAGCTCTATATGGATAGTGTCAATGTCTTCTGCTTCCTTGAGTATGAAAAATTCCATGTTAAATCATATCTCCCATGTGTTTTACTGTGTATACATATTGCTGCTGTCACATTGCTAGGACATCATTGTAAGAAGGGAAAAAAAAGTGAGAGAGAAATTTATTGACCAACTTGTCTCAATCAAAAAACAGTATGAAAATTGGCTTTTTCCACATTTAGGAACGTTTCCATTAGCTGTTCTAAGCATCAGCCTTGGGACTTTCAGCACAAGGTTTTTTTTTTCCCAAAAAGGACAAAATTGTGAATAATTCAGAGATGTCTTTCATTTATTTAATTGCAGAATAGCTGCTGGTGGTTTTATATCTATCATCATACAAGTCTGACGTCATGTGCCTTTAGCTGCCTATAAGACTGTCCTGAATGAAATACAGATTGATTTTGCTGCGCATTTTTTTGTCTTCCTTTCTCTTTTCCTCAACAGTGAGCTGCCTCATTCCCCTCAGAATCTTCTGGCCACGCTAAATTCCTCATACAGCCGCAGCGTGATGCTTTCCTGGGTGCGTCCTTTTGATGGAAACAGCCCTGTTCTCTACTACATGGTTGAGCTCTCTGAGAACAGTAAGTCACTTATGTCTTAACTTGATATTCTTCTTAATTATTCAACCTTGCAGACAAGCATTTACCAGAGCTACCAACAAAGTGTTACTGCTATTTGCTGGAAGAGAGACAGTTTACAGAGAAGTCCTGGGTTTTACACACAACTGTTAACACCCTGAAGGAACTGAACAACAAAAAGGCCTGATATGGTGAATTTGGTATACAGGAAAGCCTTTGTTCCACCCCCAGCATTGCCAGCCTGACTTCAGGCACATCAGCTCATCCCTCAGTGCTTCTGTTTGACATCTGCAAAACAGCAGGAGTCATATTTTATTTCTTTCTATTGTTGTCCTTTGCTCTGTGTTCATAGATACCCTGATGCATTCAGAGCCCCAGTTTCACCTGAAAAGCGCAGGCAGTGTGATAGTATAAGGAATTGATGGTCTGTCAGAGGAACAAACTTGGATGTCAATAGGAGCAGCTGTCATATCTGTATATGGTTTCACATGTTTTCTCTGCTTTCCCTGGGTTGTTATTTTATACCCTTCTTTTAAGTAGATGGTTGAGGATACTTAACTGTAAAACATACAGATCTAGCTTTATAGGTTACTGACCTGGTCATTCTGAATTGCCACTTCTCACAATTTTGTCATGCTGCATGTCTGGTCCTTTGTGGCTCTCAGTTTGCAAGGTTATTCAGGGACACCGCTAAATGCTTCTTTCAGAGTTGACAGAAAGATGAGGTTATATGGAAATCAGTCACCTTGGCAATACTTTCTAATCTCTATCACCCTAGGCGCTGGAAATCCAAGCCTAACAATTGGTTCTTGATGAAAAAATTAAGAGCATCACTTTTTCTGACGTGTGGAAATTAGCCACTGCATAACTGCATGTGAAACAGTGCTGATTTCTTATTATCTAGAGAGTAGTGTTTTGTTTTGCCACACAGAGAGTTTGAGATGAACCTTGAGCTTCAGATCACATACAACCCCTGTGCTGTGCAGGCTGGAATGCGTAACTTTTCACATACAGAGGTCCCAGAACTGATGATTTTGACTTGTGTTACCAAAAGTGCAGTTTTGTAGTGGAAATCCCAAGTCATGCCTGGGATTGCCATCCTTCAAACAGTTCTCGTAGATCAAAGATACCTGATTTCTTTTTTTATAACAAATAACTCAGAAAATTCACAGTGTTCTGGGCTCACACCCCACCATACCTTTTTATCACCATCTGTTTTGTCATCACTCTTCTCTCTCTATCTCCTCATATTGACTAGAGACCAGTAACTGCATTTTTATTTTCCTTACCTGTTCTTTCAACCAAGGTTATTACCTACCCTTGTGTTTCATATCTCCCAGTGGCTTTGACAGAGACAAGCTAATAAACACCCAGTCTGAGGACATGATACAAGGATGCTAGAGCTGTATTTACATGGGGACAGCGCAGAGCTGGCCAAACTTATGCACTTGGGTCCTGCACTGTGCTGCACTCTGAGAGAGGAGGCAGCTTGCTCAGCATCTGGCTTGAGGTTTGGTCTTTCTGCATCTTTCTAGCAATGAGGCATTGCAGTTCTAGTATGAGAATGAGGTGGATGTGCCATCATTTCAAGAATGCTGTAACTCATTTGCTGAAATTTCTAGAAGACCCAGCAAAAATCAACAATCGTCCTCCAGAAATTATGCAGTCTCTCAGAACTCCACAGGATCCTGGGAACCCTCACTCACTCCATGATAGATCAAATAATTTTGGATGATGGCATTGCAACCAACCACTGAGACAGTCTCATTATCACAAATCATAGGTATATGTACTTCAGCAAACTTGCAGCTGCATAAACCAAACATAGACCAGGCTTCTCGTGAATTGAGCATCTGAACTCCCAGAGGTATTCTAGATCTTGCTTTCCTTTGAGTTTTTATCTCTGTATTTGCTTACCTTGCTTTTATGCATTGTCCCTAACTGGTTACCCACAGAAACAGCACAAGGAGGAATCGATGCCCTTCGATATTCCGCTCTTACTGTGCTCTCTCATTTCATATATTATTGCTCAGCTTTACAGATGTCAACAGAGTAGTGGAACAATGTCAACAGTAACTTTGGTTTGCAGAGCTGGCTGTAGTGTCTGCATATTGTCACCAGCTCATTTTATTTTCTTCAAATATTTGGTTTTGAGAGTCATTCTGATCTCAGCAACGTGTTGTTAATGCTGAGTTTCTGGACCTCCCACTCCTTTGGAAAACAGCGTCTTTCCTTGGTCCTGTCATGTTCTACCCCCCCTAAGTGATGTTCACAAATGAAGCTGACATTTGATCTTATGTAGATGCAGTTTTGTCTGTTATGACTGTGCAGAATCTCTCTTTGCTTTTCAAAGAAAATCTCCTTTCGGGTTTTCCATCGGTCCCATTTGTGCTGCAGAAGGAGCAGCTGTCAAGGACTCGGCGTATGCCCTCCATGAGCTCATTTGCTTGTGGCTGTAGCTCTTTCACTGTCAGCAGCAGAGCAATATGCTGAACATCCTAATCCCAGTTTGTTTTCACCCATCTAAAAGGTTAGAGTGGGACATCAGAATTATGATTTATTTTCCAGTTAGCAAAGCTGCATAGAAGGCATTGTTCTCCATTCTCTAATATGTGGGTTTTGCTTTGCTGTTATAAATGCCAAAATGTAGCCTACTTTTATTTGTTCCTTTAGCTGTTTTGCTTTGAGTAATTTTCGAATAGCTTTTAGGATCCATTGTAAATTTTGAAGCAGGTACCATAAGTGAATGCATAATAACAGTATCTGTTTCAGAGAACTAGCTGAAGAGGGTTCAAAATAATGAGTGTAGATTTCAGAGGACTAATTACTAGCTACATTAGAGAGAGGCGTGTCACTCCACCTGGCATGGATTAGAAATCCTTTTCATTAATATCAATTCAGTAAAGAGATATAAAAACCTTATTTTAATTAGAGGAAAAAACAGCGGCACATTGCATGCATAAATTGCTGGAAATATGAACGACTGCAGTCACTAAGTCACCTAATTTTTAAAATGAATGTATTTGGCATAATGTAATAATTCTCAAATTACAAGTATTCACAGTAGACTGTGTCTGTGGGTGATTGGAGACATATGGCCTTAAACATTTGGGGGCAAATTTATAATCTAATTTGAAAATCACAGTTCCAGGGAAACACAGTCATTAAGTATTCTGCCTACACAGAGGCAGGAATGTGAACCTTCGTTTGAAATAAGATTTTCAAATAAATAGTAGCATGTGTTGCTGTTATTTGCAGTGACATAATTTTTGGATGTTTCATGACCTGTTTAACCCCTGGTGCTGCATACCTAGGAATGCCAATGAAGTATCTTCATGGAGTCAGAAGGAGCCCTGTTTATTTTATTCCAAAAAAAAGTTTACATTTCGAGGATTAATCAGAAATTTTTCTGACCAGTTATTTTCTGAACAAATGAATTAATACTTAGAGAATTCTGCTGAGTACAGTTAACATAAAATAGGTTTGATTTATTATATTCTAGGGTATCTGCGCAATGTAATGACACAATTCAGATTCATCACGTCATGTCAATGAGGAGATAATTAAAGCTCCTATAAAAGGCGTCTGTACATGCTTAACTTTAAGTCCATGAATTGTCTTGCTGAACTGGCTATGAATTTTCAAATGATAAAAATTGAACACATGGATGAAGCTTTGCAAAACTACGTTGTTTTCTACAAATGTAACTCAGATGTGAAAGATACTTTTTCTCAGGCCAGTGGTAGACTTTGCTGAAGTCCTACCAAAGGAAGGATGAGCCAATTCATTTTTGTTTGAACTTTTGCAATATCACATTGTCATGAAAGATGGATTCAGTAAACTCTAGTAGCATGGCAAATTCCAATAGTGCCATCAGTGCTAAGCCCCTGGAGAAGAAAGGAGATTGAAATGTACTCCAAAGCTGCAAAAATTAGATTTCTTCAATAGATGTAGTCTGTAATATCAAATCAGAAATGATTCTTGAGGAACTTGCAATTAGTGCAAGAGTTGTGAGGTAGACAGGGAAATTCAGAAGAAACGCCTCTTGGTGAATAACCAGTGCTATCAAACATATCATGAGTGCATCCAAAAATTCCTAACAGAACAAGTCATTTCTCAAAGCCAAAAAATTGCATTGTACGCTAGAGAGTAGCCTGTGAGATTCTGAGTTTCCAATAAATTAACTTGGAGAGGCAATCAGAATTAATTCAAAATACCCAATATCCTTAAGAAGATAGACAACTAAACATGAGTTTTTCAAACAGTGGCAATTACAGCGGAAGAGCAAGCAAGCAAAGCCCAGAGTACATTCTGGGCAGCTTAAGTTAAATGAAGGATTAGTGCAGTCTGTTCAATATAACAGAGATTTATTTAATAGTTCGACCTGGCAAGTCTCTTGTCACCATGGAACTTCTCCAGGATTCCTGGGACAGGCAAGTGACAGTCATCCCTGAAGGAGAAGAGAGTTGGTGCTGAAAATCTTATGGAACGTTTCCAATGTCAGAACTGCTTTTCTACATGGTAAAATGAACTTCTGTACAGTGCTGGGGTTTGTTCTGTGTTTAAGGTGGGGGAACAGCCTCTCAAAATGTTTAGTTTATTGATTGTCCAGAAAAAAAAAGAAAAAAAGACTTGACATTTAAATTTTCAAGATACTCTGCACAGTCCCTGTATCCACTGTTCCAGGAGCAAGCAAATCCTCCCCAAACCACTTCCCTTTATGAATCAGAGTGCCCAAGAGATGAATAGGGTTCGTTTATATTAGTTTTCAGTTTAATCTCTCTTCCTGCCAGATCTTTTATCTTCCACCAGGAGAGGAAAAAGAATAAATAAAGTATTCTACAGATGCAGCATATAAGCAGAGCAAAGCCCCAAGGTGCTGAAGAGATTAATAGGTCCTGTTGTTGAATCAAACTGCTCACTGCATTGAACTGCTTGGGTTAAGCACTCTCAGGTGGTGTTTACACTAGCAGTTAACAAATGGAACTGATTTGCTCTAGGAAATGGACCACTACCCAAGAGCTCATACAAGGGTATTTTGCTCTCTTAGTGTTGTCTGTTCTTCCATTTTCTTCATGCAGCTGCTTCAGGCAGCTTGCTAAGTCAGCCATAGCTTAAGTTTGGCTTATCTTGATTTGTTACTGTGCACTCTGGATGTAATAAGGTAAACAGTTGTTTGTTAAGTCTCAAGACAAGCTTGATTAAAAAAGAAGGAACTAGGGTGCACAAAGCTGGCCAGTGTTAGTGCTGGTATCCTCCCTCTGAGTGCTTTCTAACCAAAGCTCAGCATTGAGCTGAGATCAGTCACCATCCAGACCTTGCAGCAGAAGAGACTGATGGCAAATCATCAGCAGCTGGCAGTGATGGAACTGACTGCTGTGCAAAGGTCCCTCTCCAGCATTCCCAGTATTCTGCTGTGTCAGTTTTCTTGTTAAAAAAGACTTTGTTCTCAGAAAGCCATTACTGGAATAAATACATTCTGAATAATTTGAAGATGCAGTGTTTATAGCCCAACAGGCATCACACCCCAGAGGACTTAAGCTTGCGAAGGAATCTGCCAGAAAAGCGCTAAATTAGTGGTTTACATCTTGGTGTGAAGTTTTCCTTCCACATTTGGGACATCTCATCTTCATTTTCAGGCAGACGTCGAGGTGACCTGCCAGGAGCTGCAGTGCGCTCCTGATGAGCAGCATGCACAGATACATTGCCAAAATCTACAGCTAGCTCCTCAGTAATTTCCAGAAGTGTTTGTAATTTTGAGCAGGGAGCATGAAAACAGCTGGTATTATTTAAAAACTGAACAAATCTTGAAGTTGGCTGGTTCCATTGCTGTACTGTTGCAACACAGACCAAATGTCACATCTCCTTGACTGTTTCAGTCGTGACTTTGGGGAGAATATATAACATCAGGCTAGGAAGAAAAGCAGTCAGGATATTTAATTTTCAACATGCTTCATTTCTGACCTCTTTGAAAACTTGAAAATACAGTTTGGGCATCAGAGGAGCTCGGCGTGTGAAGTATGTGAGCTGACAGCAAGGGTTTTATAGTACTGCTGGGGCTGTTTATACCAGGGAGCCTTCCTCGGAAATGATTAGACTGAATGCCATATACTATCTCTAGTAAAAAAAAAATAAAAAAATAAAAAATTGCAGACAAGGAGAATCTGCAGCAGAAGCTTTCTCAGATCTTACAGCAAAGGACTGATTTGGCAGAGAGCGTCACGCTTCTACACCTGCTTGCAAGCTGGGTAGGAAGATATTCCAAACTGCCCGTGAATTTCATTACAGTCCTTCCACCAGAGCCACTCATGGGTGTGGTGTTGTAATGGCCTGCCAAACAGATGGGTTGTGAAATACACAGCCCATCTGTCTTTATCATGCTTGTTTCCTCTTTTATTAAAATGTTAATGAATATAGTTTTTATTTATTATACCATGACATGTGCAGCATCACTTTCCAGTAGACAAATGTGCAATCTGCATAACCGTGTGGGCTGACAGGAACGTTTCTTTGGCTGGAAAGAAACTTCTTCATAAAGTTCCTCTGAAGAAAACAAGCACGGAGAGCCCTGTGCAGTCACAGACATTTTCTCCCTTCTGCAGCGCTTTTAATGAGCACTTCAATCAATTTCAAGTGTTAATTATTCCAACAGATTCTCCCTGGAAGGTTCACCTGTCAAATCTCGACCCGAAGATGACCGGTGTCACTGTGAGCGGACTCACTCCAGCCCGCACCTACCAGTTCAGGGTGTGTGCAGTCAACCAGGTGGGAAAAGGCCAGTACAGCTCCGAGACCAGCAGGTACAGCAAAAATAGATGCTTACGTACTGGGAGAAAAAATGCTGTTTGTGAGAGAATAAAATAAAGTTATCTTTCACACAATAACCCAGGAGTGGAGCAGTTATCATTACCCAGGCCTCTGGAGAGTGCTCTGCAGCTGTTAGTAATTGGTGATAATGGCAATTAGGTGATGCAGGATATCAGCACACAGTGGGAGAGGTGCCCTCCTATTTCCAGTGTGTCAGCTGAATAGAATCTTTGGAAGGTGGTCAAAGAAATGTATGTGCAACCTAAATTTTTATTTCCTATTGTGTTAAGTCACTGCAGTTAGCCCTGGAAGGAGTACAGTTTTCACCCAATCATTGCAATGTCACTTCTGGAATTCACCCAGATGTGACATAGAAGGATGGCTTCATCAAATTTGGTCTCAAATGCATCCCCCTTCCTCTGTGAACCAAAGCTTGCTGTGAGCTTGAATTGCAGAGCAGCTGAACTCTAAATGGCTTTTTCAAAACGTAGGAACTTGATATGAAAAATATTGAAAGAACTGAAAGAAACAATTTGGAAAGGAGTCACAGACACTGGACCTGAGCTCTGACTCATTCAGGCTTGTAATCTTTTTAAAGAGTTGTAGCAGCCTGGGTGATTCAGAGAGAATAAGGTTACCTCAGCTGTCTGTCTTGCTACTTGCTTAACTGATTTCTTATTATGTTGATTTGTTGTAACTATTTCATGCATGTCTTCAGCAGTTTGATCAGCATTATATTTCTTTCTAGTCACCAGACTTTGATAAGCGAAACTGGTTCACATGGGGTTGGATCCATGAAATAGAAATGTTATCTATCATTTATCTCAACACCCACCTCCACTGCATCCTTTTGCATTCAGGTTGATGCTACCTGAGGAGCCACCCAGTGCCCCACCTAAAAACATCGTGGCCAGCGGGCGCACCAATCAGTCCATCATGGTCCAGTGGCAGCCTCCTCCCGAAAGTGAACATAACGGAGTTCTCCATGGGTACATCCTAAGGTGGGTAATTTTTTTTCCCTGGAAAGTCTGGAGCTAGGCTCATGCGTGCATGAGGGAGTTCTTAATGGTGTGATTCAAGAATGTATTAAAAGCTACTCCTAATTCCATTAAATATATTAGTTATTCTTTACAAATGCCATGGCTGCATTGGTTTATTACAGATGAGAAAATGCCTGTGTTCAAATAGCCCCAAGGGTGCAGATGGATGAATTCTGGCCTCTCTTACTGGAGAGTTGGTGAGCTCTGGTCTGCTTTTTACTGTTAGCTACTCTGAATGGGCCTGCTGTGTGGGCTAGTTTCCTATGGAGACTCTCGGCATCCAGATAACTGCTTTCCATTTTCAAAGTGAAGTGAAGCACCGGTTACTAGAAGTGTTTACATGGGAAGTTGGTACAGAGCAGCCTGTGCATTGCAGATGAGTATGTGCTTGTTACAACCTCAGCTTACTGCTAGGGAGCTTAATTACCTTACCAAAGACACAACAAAGGGCTCCTGCACTATGAAGAGCAAGAATAGAATCAATAACTATCAGTTTTGTGCCAAACAAAATGAAGAGGGGGAATGACAGGTCAAATACTTCATGGCAGACCTTGATTTGGTTTTGAAAATCGGTCAATTGAGTGAGATTCTTCCAGTCCCAGCTGTATTAAAGAGAAACAGATTCAGGCAGGTAACTGGGAATCCTTAATACATTCAATCTTCTGCTTACACAGGATTTATTTTTAGGAAAGGGCGTTGCAACCCCTTTAGGAAATTGTTTTTTGAAGCTAGAGTGTTGGTGAGTTCCCAAAATAGAGTTGGAAAGTTCCTCCGCTCTGTAGGCAGAGTGGAAGTTTGTTAATCTCCCTGTCACCTGTACTGAGCCCATGACAGGGGTGAGCCACTTGTGCAATGCCTGTGGTTTTAAGAGCTGGACTCGGTTTGAAAGCTGTGCCAGTCATCAGTGACAGGTGGGAAAAGATCCTTCAACTTCTGTCTACAGTTAGAATCTTGTCATGAGAGTTGGGTACCCCTTTGCACAGGATACAGAGTTGTTTGCACAGTTCTTTCCTTTAAACCAGCCTGCTGGATGATGGGATTAACTCCATAGCTGCTCCCAGTGTGTCTGAACCAGTCTCAGCATTAATTCCTTTGAGAATGCAATCCCGTAGCCTCCCACTTCTGGCAACCTGCTCCATTTTCTCTGTATAGAATTTTCAGTGATGTTTAGCTTAAGTATTTTCTACAACAGCTATTAGCATAATTGATCCTGGTCCTCACTATAACATCTCTTTCCATTTTAATAGAGAGTGATCATATTCATTATGCTCAATCTGTCGACATTTTTGATGTCTACACACTTTGTCTAGACCACAGAGCAGCAAAAGCATTTATTCAAATGGAATTTAAGATTATCATATAAAAGCACAACTGTCCCAGGTAATAAACCAAGCTGTTCTCCCAGGTCAAAATGTGTAGCTACAACAATGTGTGCACTGAAGAAAGGTCTTCCTGCACTGATTTCTGTAGAACTAGGGTACAACAAAAGGAAAGCCACCATGCATCCCAAAAACCTGACACTGCAGACATGCAAGATACTAAACTGATGGAACACCTGATCTTTAAAAGTGAAGGTGCACTGCACAAGTCATGTAGTGTATACATCAAAGTCTATGGTGAGAAAAATCATGAAGACATGACATTTCTGAACTGGCCTTCTTTCTCTGCCCTTTTCCTCACTGGCAGTATTGCATTTAGAGGAGTGCCATGCTAACAACATAATAGATTAAATCACAGGGGCACTCTGCACCTTGTCTGCTAGGTGTGAGACAACACAGGGCTGCACCAAAAATTGACTTTGCTGTGATACATACAGCTTTCACAGGAGACGAAAGAAAGGAAAAGTTAGATATCATATAAACTAGAAAAAAAATAAAAACATTCAATAAACTCAGCTGAGGAGTGGTATTTCTTTAATTCCATTTGTATTTCATAAATGGAATTGTAGCAACACAGAGGTTAAGTGTGACAAAATACAGTCAGGGAAGCAACTCAGCAGAAGAGAAGAGGCGTCGGTGATTAAGGACTGATCTCTTTATATGAAGAACAAAATTTGTGGCTGAAGTACTTGCAGAAGTTGTCTAGCTGTAGAAATTGCACCAATTCAACATAGATAAGTTTAAAATCAGACCATAAGATGTCAATGAAATTGTTCTGTGCCAATAAGATTTTGGTGATTATTGTGAAGCAACAGGTGAATGAGTGTGCATAAAAATCTTGTGGTGAATAAGAACCCAAATGTTCCTGTATTCGTGTTTTTTGTGGAACAGTAATGCTTCATGCCCCCTACTTGGTCTCTGTGTTTCTGCTTTGTTGTGGATTAGCATACTGCAAGCATCCATTGTACCATTTTAATAAAGGATGGAAAACAAACAGTATTATTCACATTCAGAGATTTGCAAGGTTTGTTTGTTTCTATAGTTTATTTATTCTCCATACTTTCTTGGCCTAAAGAGACACATCAAAAGGGCTGTTTTCTGTAATACATTTTTTACAGGGGAAAATATATTTCATTTTTCTGCTTCTCATGCCTCAGCATAAAGTTTTTCAGGGTGTGTACCACTCACCCACGTTTGGTACAGCCCTCCTGGAATTCTCGTGCTTAACCAATCCTTCAACCTCCAATTTATTCAGTCCTTATTATAATTATGCTGTGACGTGAATCCTGGTGGAAGCCAGAGGTGGCATTACCTGCAGCTCCGGAAGGTCAGAGCCCTCTGAGTTCTTCCTTTTCAGGCTTCAGAGAAGGAGGAGAACATTTCTCAAGCTGATTTACAGCAGCACCCTGATAAAAATCCCATCTGGGCAATTTTTTCTACTAAATCATAGCTTTTACAAGACAATCCACATTTAAAAAGCTGTAATTTGTCTGCAGCCATAAGATAGGATAAAATACCCATTTTGTTTAGCCCCATGCATGTAATCTCAGTGAGATCAGATTATAAATACTGTAGCAGTCAAGCAAGACGTGGTCTTATCAGGAGTTAGTCTGTTGTTTCTGATTATCTTTGAGTATTCTTTGTATAATTCTACTGTAAAAGCGTGGATATTGCCTCTTCACAAAGGAAGCTATTTTGCTAGTCAGGATATTTTCTATAATTGATACCAACTAATGAACTGCAAATTTATCATCCCATATGGTAGGTATCGTCTGGCCGGCCTCCCTGGAGAATACCAGTACAAGAACATCACCAGTGCAGAAATTAACTACTGTTTAGTGAAAGACCTCATCATTTGGACCCAGTATGAAATCCAGGTGGCATCCTACAATGGAGCTGGGCTGGGAGCATTCAGCAGACCTGTGACAGAGTACACTCTACAGGGAGGTGAGCAAATCAGAGTGTCCTTTATTGTCAGAGTTTAATGCATCGTTTCCGAAGGAGAAGTTGATGGTCCCACCTCACAACTTGGAAATGAATGGTCAGTTCGGTCAAATATGGTGAACAGCTTTGGGGAGTGAAAGTAGTAGGAAACACCTACAAATTCAAGTGCCTAAGCAGAAACAAGACAAGACTCTACTGCTCTCCTTTTTTAGAAAAAGCTATGCATGAGCTCAGAATTTATCTGTTTTTCTTGACCTTCATGATGACATCTTACCACACTTGCAGGTCAGAATCAGCTACAGCTGAAGTTGTAAATAGAGATGCAGGAGAGAGCTGGGGTCCCATGGAATGGATTTATAGGATGCGTGGCTTGCAGGGGCTGAGCAATTCTCAGAGGAGAGGCATAAAGAATATGGCAGAGAACTGGGTTTATGGTGGTCAGGATATGCAATAGCCACATAGGCAATATGGGAGGCAAGTGCAGAGCAAAACAGTGTTATTAGTTCTGATGATCCCAGAATAGCTTGCTTGAGAAATGTGGAATAAGTTTAAGGGACCTGTAGAAAGGGAGCCTGTGTAGAAAGTATGGTTTGTCTGCATCATTCCTGAAATGCTACATTTGCAAAGGAAGATAAAATGATCTTTAAAGCCCTGATTTTTATGCGATGGCTCTTCCACACCTTTCTGGTAAGTGCCTTAAGAAGAGTATAAATTACATCCAAAAAAGGATATGTAATTACTTTTTACAACCAGTGTAAGGCATGTTTACACCTCTAGATTGGTATAAAAATCTGCAGGATAATTAAGTACCAGACCCTTAAAGCTTTCTTATATTCCCATAATTACAGGACTGTGCTGGATTCTGAGCACTGGACAGTACGTGGTCTCTACTTTATTGGTCATAAAACAATTAAACTATTTTGAAAACTTGCAGTTTTACAGTACATCAGTTAATTTATAAACAGTGAAGATTATGTAGTTGTTTGTTAATTGTTACTGGGAGTACATTATAATGTGATTAGATGCAGCTTGAGTTGTGGGGAGGTCTTTAACAAAAGATTATTTGCATGCAATACTAATTAACCACTACAATTAAAACAGGAAGCTATCCATATTTTGTCTTAGGGCATCTAAACTCTCACAGTTTAGGGGAGCCTAGACACACTCAACATCTTTCTAGAAGTATTTGTAGCAGAGCTTGAAATGCTTTTTTTTAAATTCTTCTCTTTACAGCCAGGATTAATGTTTTGTATCTCACTATTCTCCACCGAGAATTGGTTTGCACACAGAATTTGCATCTGTTTTGTGAATATGCTTGCAATTCATTACTTTGTTTATTTGGACTTTTTAAGCTATCTTATCACCTCTGCCTTCCATCTGTTAAGATTCAAGTTTGGACTTCGCACTCTTTTTCTTAAACTCTGCAATTGACTCTAATTTCCCTTGATATTATGTGCTGTTATCATCGTCCTTTATTGATTGGCTGTCTGCTGTCATTTATAAGGATATAAATCCTCTGTTAGAAATTAAGAGTAATCAGTCCTGCATTCCTATTAGCTATCAGGAGTGTTTATACTGCAGAACTACCTGCAGTGGCCTGTTTGTCTTTATATAGTTTCTGCCTATTCAACAGGGGGCAGACATAGATGAAAGACTTGTTATTTCTTTTTTTATGACAATATTTAATAATAGCAGCACATAACTACTTCATGGATGCTGGATGCTGTCATCTCCTAACGGATGCCTTACTGGGTTTCTGTGCAAATCACTGAAGTCTGTTCTAAAAAGATCTTGAAGTCTTTTTACGCTTAGAATTGAAAAGGGAGGCAGGCTAGTATCAGTATCGTTGGAAATTGGATTAATAGAAAGTCTCTGTAAGTAACGTACTACTATCTGAATCCCTGCTCATTTATCTTCCTTGCAGTTGGGAAATGACAGGAGAAGCCAGTGTTTTCTTGCTCTAGAATGTCCTTCCTAAACCAAACCAGCAGGAGTATGAAAAAGCCATGTGTAAAACTGCCCTGTAAATCACACTGATTTTAATATGAGCCGAGATAAATGTCAAAGACGCACACTCCCATCTATCCCCCTCTCCTCCTATGACCACCACCACCTCTACCCTGACATGCGTTAAATGATGTGAGCCGTGCTGGCAAGAACCTGTCTGTCTGCTGATGAAAAATACCTGAAATACCTCATATTAATCAAATGTGCTCTGCAGTCAAAGCCTGGCAGGAAATGAGCACTAGGAGCCGATCAACCCATTGGCAGGAGCAGATCAGCACACTGGCATCTTTGCCGGGAAGAATATTGACTGGCCATATAAGGTGTGGATTTATACCAGAACCCAGTCCATTAATCCCTTATTAGTCCTCTGGCGTTGCTTTCGGCACTGATAACTAATCAGCTACTCAAAGCTCTTCAGAAATCACCAGCCTTTAGAGTGTTGCCAAACTTGCAAGATGCTGAAAGATGATCTAAACGTGCAGTGAGACTGGCACGTAATGTCAGCTAGATAAAATGTCAGAAAGACTTACTGACAAAGCACTGAACTGCCTAGCACTAGGGTCAGGCGGTTTGACTGTCTGTAAATCTTGAAAGTCTTTTCAGAGTGATATTCAGCCTAATCCTTTGATGCTCTGTGTATATAGGTCTTCCTTCATCAGAGCCTCTCCAGCTGTTCCTTACTTTGATGTTACTTTTCACAGGGATTTGGGCCAGCCTTCTGCATAGGGCAAATTTTACTTATTTAAACAGTGCCCTGCAAGACTTTTCTTTGCCATATGAAAAACTGAAGTTTTCCAATATTTTTTCATATGAGTGGCTTTGTGAGGTGTACAAACATCTTTCTGTAGGGTGATGATGTTATTTCTGCTCAGTACTGTTGGCCACGTTTACCTTTTCCAGCAGACTGATTCGAGGAAGCAGAATCTTACGTCTTTTACTTTGGGGCTGTTCCTTTTAGCTCACTAGCATGAATACTTCTGAACTTCTCCTTGAAAAACATCCAACATTCCTCAGTTTTAGCCAAGGCAAGGTGTGTAATTAAAAATAGAGCTTTCGTTAGATTCCATGTGTTGGAATTAACCTTCTTTTTTGTCTGCTTTAGCTGATACATTTTTCTTTTGATGCATATCCCAAAACCCAATATTATGTCCTAAAGTTCATAAGTCTCAACAAGTAGTTTGGTATTGTTTTATTTTCCCTACTGTGCTGTGCATGGACACCTTGAAAGGCCAGGAAAGTCTGAACAGAAGGCCCTTGTGAGTAAAAGCCCAAGAGATTCACCAGCCTGGTGGGTCTTGCTGGTGTGGAGGGAAGGACAGAGGCAAGATGAGTCTGTTCAGCCAGGTCCAGAGCGATTTCTTCCTCAGGCAGTAGGAATTGAATCAGAGGAATTCCTAAGGGCTGAGACAGAACTGGAGAAATCTGTTCGCTGTCCTTGTTGGCTGAAATATTCCTACTCTTTGTAGGAAATGATCTCCAAGTAGGAATCTTTGAATATGGGGTGTCTAAAAGCATTCAATTTTACCTCGGTATATTTTTCCCTTAGTTTTGTCTTAGGCTTTCTTGCCAAAAGATCCTCATTTACTTCATCTGGGGAACGTAACCTTACCAACAGCCGCCAAGCGTCCATGGGTGCCATTTTGGGGCCAGCTGCTCCTGTGCAAAAGGAGGTTGGAGCTGTAGCATCAGGATTGTGTAGCTCTCAGTTTATCACTGTTAGGTGTCATTTGCTATCTTCTGCTTTTGCTGTTGTTGTGTTGTTTTTAATGATTTCACAAAGGCTGTGAAATGAGCAGTTGTCCCAGTGAGGCCTCTGGCTCCCAGCTCTTAATAAAGAAGCAAAATGTTGTCCTTGTCAGAGTCATGTGAGAAAGGAAACGAGGCATTTCCCAGCTGCAGGAAACAGAACTCATCCACTAGTGCCAAACCTTGCACTTTTGAATTTCACATATTGGCATGAGTAGAACAGCAGAGACCACTGTTTCCATGCACCTGCTGCAGTGCAGAACACAGCAAAGGTTGTCAGCAGGTGCACAGGGAAAGAGGCTTTCCAGGAAGAACTCTCCCCACAGCTCCCAGTGTACTGAAAGAACTCAATCCTCGCATAGAGAAAAGCCTGCAGCTCCCTGAGCCTGCCTTGCTGAGATGTGGAAGCCGCCAGCTCAGAGGTCAGGAGCTTGGGAGGAGCAGGAGGCTTCTCCAAGCCTTTGTTGAAGATCTATATTTAAGACCTGCAGTGTGGCTGTTGGAAGCTCTGCGGGGTTTACATGCTATTTGCACATAGCTAGAGTCCGAATAATTACATGTACACATGCTTAACCTGAATGCCTTCTCTTTTCTCAATTATCTCGCCAACCAAACCCTTTTAATGGCTTTTATCTAGAGTGCTTCCATGACCTTTTCTACTTAGAATGCTGCACGTTAGCTTGCAGTCCCAGGAGCTGAGCTCTTAACAGATTTCCAACTGCATGAACTTTATAGGGAAGAAAGTAACAGTTGGTTTTGTCTGACCAATTTGATCTGCAGTTCTGAGATGACTCCCAGATGGGTCTCCAGTGTGAGATGGCTTAGGAATGCTTGCAAAAATCATGAACAACAGATTTAAAAACCGAGCACGTAAATACTTGGGGATTACTTTTGAAGCAGCTATTTGACATCAGTAGCTCCTGTACTGCTTGACAACAAGAAACTTGTAGGAAGAGGAAAGATGTCTGCCACTAAATTAGGAAATTCTTTTTATGGATGGTTGCAGCTGCAGCAAGGTGCTAGCCATGATCTTGGAAAAGTATCTGAGTTTGGAATTGACTGGAAGGTCAGCTCTGGTTTAGCTTCTCTCAAACCTTTTTCTTTTTTAATGCAAAACTGTTCAGATGCCCAAGGAAGTCTTTAAGATCAGGACATAAAAGGAGAACTTTTTACTGTAACTTTGAAGTAAATTTGAGGTCATAATGCCAATATTTTACTGATTAAAATATAAAAATGTATTATATCACATCTTCTGCAGTATAATTAAGCTTATGCATATTAGATAGACCACGTTCCTTCTGTCTTTTAAATTCATTCATTGTGATGCAGATGTTGATACTTCAATAAAGATTCCGAAGATGAATTGTAATATAAATCATGGTTTCCAGCATTCTGAAGCGTTTAGATTTTCTGCTCATGATTTTTACCATTTCTCTTATCATAGCAGGCACTCTTTGTGCTGTGATGATTTATTCTTGTTTCAGAAAATTACCTCCTAATGAAAGAAAAATATTTCACATTTTAGAAGAAATAGTTAACACGTTTGGCTATCCACGTTTCCAAAACTGCAGTAAACCTATCCTAAAGTGATTTCCTGGGCTTTTTCATGGTGTGCTACAGTAAGGACTATAAACTAAAACTTGAGGCAGCGCAGTTTTTCTCCTCTCAAAATGAACAATATTTTGAATTGTATCTAAAAGACTCATCAGACTCCTTAGGACAAAATCCTCATGTTATTGAAATCGCTGGGAATTTGCTATTGATTGTACAGCATCTGTGGAGCCCACTAAAAAACCCATGCCCATGGAAGTGATGCCAGCAGCATGCATGCTGGTAAATGTTTTAGGAGGATGATGAAAACAGTTGGGAGCGTCCTACTGGGAGCAGTAGTACTGCTAACTCTCAGGCAATCCATCACCTGTGTGTTTCTTATTCTCTGGGAACAGGTTCTTCCTACCACTGCTAAGTTCTGTATTTCTTTGAGTGGAGATGTCAGTTAACAGCTTATGTGTTAGGTGTAGACTTGCTGTATAGTTTTTCCATATTGCAAAATCAACGTAGCACGTATAAATAGAGTGGTAATATAACAGTTCAACAGAAGGAAGAGGAATGAGTGGAGAGGAGGATGCTCAGCTGATTTAGTCTTCAAGACAAGGAGATTAATCTAGCAATGGTATCTAGACCACTTGCTGATAAGAGGCTAACTTGAATGTTTCGTATACAATTCTATTCTGCAATAACAAATCTCTGGCAGCCACAATATCAAAATATTCCAACATGCAGGAGAGAATGAATTTTGATTTTAAAAAGTCTTACATTAACTATCAATTATACAAAGTATTCAACACAAGAGCAAATTGAAGTACATCTTGTGGCTCTCATAAGAAACAGTTCCATCAAAGAACATGAATAAGTAAAAACACATTTAGTAGGAAAACGAAGCCAAAGCAGCTCATTATGACTGTATATTGACTTGAATATATGACTGCATATCAGGATGATTAGGTGAACCTCTTAACTTCAAAAACTTTATGATGTCCATGAGTTGCTAAGACCTTCCAAAAGCATACAAGGAATTATGATACGTGGCAGGGAATAGGGCCTACATTCTAATGAAAAATTAGAGTAGTATCAGATAAATTCTGGTTTTAGAGCTCAATAATTAAGCATAGTTCATAAATTGTGACATCAAGTTTTAAATTAGGGCAAGACAATTTGGAATAATATGCAGTTTCTGAGGTTAAAAAAACAAGAGTTCAGAGTTAAATTTTCAGACCAGTAGTCATCAGGGAGTTTTAGTGTCACAGGGCGTGGAAGTGGATGTTCTTGTCTTCTTTCAAACCTGACATCTCCAAGGATTTCTCCAGTTGATGTTTCTAGGTTGTGGATGTCTTTGGTAGGTGTACACTATCCCACTCTGTTGGCTGCAGCCTTGCTGTGGCTTGTATGCCAGTTAAGAACCACGGCCCTTCATGTCTCTTTCAAACAAATACAGCTTTTGGTGGACAAAGGGACATTTTTACGTTCTTGAACCCAATGTCTTGATTTCTCCTCCATACAAAGACACATCTTCCAAAAGTACTTTGAAGCTTTAACAGTTTGTGACCTGTTTTTGAAAAGTAGGGAGCAAACCGGCATTTCTCAGTGGGAATTATGGATACTTTTGAGAAGCGTAGGTCATTGGGCTTTAGTAGAAATTTTCCCTTGGAAGCAGAAGGAACAAAGTTTTTCGAGCTTCAAAACCATTTGTGGATAGTTCTTCTTTCATAGAATAGAAATGTACATGGCTGTCAATACTCCTATTTTCGAAGCTTTATTAAACTTATTTTTTAGGATTCAAGGCATATTAAGTGTATTAGTACTTTTTTTTATACTTGAATAGCTGTTTTCTTCTTAAACTTACTACAGATTTGATAGTTTCAGAAAAATAGACCTGACTATTAGTATTCCTTCCTCTGAGAACTACAGAAATGGCATCATAAAGCAATGAGTTGAAGAAATTGGCTGGGAGGTATTTAGAGAGACACTATGTTAAATGGCAAAATACGTGCTGGCTTGGTTTGGTTTTTTTTTTTTAAGCTAGTGTGCCTCTATGTTCCGTGCTTTTTGTTTTGTATTGAAGAGACATCTGCCTAATTGAATACTTGACATGAAATGTTTACACAATTTTTAGTAGATTTGAGGCTGCATTGGTTCAGACTATGTATAATAAATCCAATATATATGAATGAATATCTTATCAAGATAAAATGAGAACATTTTCAATCCCCAAGAAAAATCTTTATTGCATATGAAATGACTGGTCCTAATTTTTTAAGCAGCAGTAAATAATAAACAGATGCTGTCGCCAGATTATAATTCACAATTAGAATTTTAATTGTGCTGACCCCATGTTTGCTAGGTTGAGCTGGGGAATTGTGTGATATTAAAAGACTCAGGAATTTCTTGGTGAAGCTTCATTCTCTGCAGTCGTGGATAATTGAAAGAGATGTGTTCGCCTATCATTACCTAGCTTCTGTCTCAAGTCTTTATGCGAAACTCATCTTGGAGTAATAAGCTACAGAAATCATTTCAACCCCTCCCCTTGAAAGAATTTCTGATACAGAATGAGAAATAACTCAATTACCACTCTTTCCAAATCACTGCTGGTTACCATGTCACAAGAAGTGCATCCTTTTCTCTGGGTTGTTATTACTCTGTGACTCGTAAGTGGCAGTGAATAGGTTCTGTGCTCATCTTTCTCTTTTGCCCCCTCACCCCTCCGCCTTTCTGTTTGATTGGCTTTTCCTCTCTGCTGACGGGAGCAGTGCCGACAGCTCCGCCGCAGAACGTGCAGGTGGAAGCCGTGAACTCCACCACCATCCAGTTCCTCTGGAACCCTCCGCCCCAGCAGTTCATCAATGGCATTAACCAAGGATACAAGGTAAATAGGAGCAAGATTTCTATAACTTTGTTTGCCTTAACAATCCTGGGGTATAACGATTAGAAATGGAATGTAATAACCTGTGAATGTCCAAAGTGGCTGTATATTTTAAGGGGTGTCTTACAGAAGGAAAATGAAGGGAGAACTGAGCAGTTGTTGCTCCTAATATAACTTTTGCTGGTTTATGTGAGTTCTGAGAAAGGAGTACGTCATACGCTGGAAGTTCTAATACCTTTGTCATTTACCTGGAGATTTTCCAAAGCCAAAAAGCAGCTTGATGTCCAGCAGCACAGGAGGCATGTTGTTGTGCCGCTGAAAATCAGCCCTGAGATTCCTATTTACTGTAGTGCAAAACTCCCACTCATTTAATTAGGAGCCAAGATGTCACTCCAAATATTTGTCTTAACTTTCCCACTGTGATGATTTTGGAGATGTGCGAATGTAAAAATTTTAATCATGCTTGATGGAATGGCATTCACACGGTAAGTCCTTGTTGATGGGGCAGCTGGCAATATCTATTACAGCGCACAGAGCAGAGAGTGCTTCACAGAGCACTTGTGGGTCCTTTCACCAGTGGAGTGTATGCTAAGGAGGTGGCTGAGTGCTTTATTTCTGTCTCTCAGGAAGGACTGCTTAATAGAAACTCCTCCAATGGTTCAGCAGTGGGGATGTGATATAGGAAGGGTTTAAAAACATTTGTAGAAAGAACAAAGAGAAAGCTTGTAGTGATCACAGAGAAGGGAAGGGGACATCAGGTACGTTTTGGTAGCAGGGAGGGGGAAGCTTGCTTTAGCTGTTGGGTGAGGGAACGGTAGCTGGGCTGGAATGGATGTGCAGTTCTGCAGACAGGCTGTCGACTGAAGGACTGCAGGTGGATTTTAGCAGCTTAAGACTTGATCCCTCTCTAAGAATGTCTCAAAGTGATGGAGAAACTGAGGCAGAGGTATGTGTGTGTGTTTTAGTACTTTTGCCCGTTTCTCATAAGGAACTTATTTCCCCCAGAGAACAGCGGTGGTTCCAGAATCCCCCTGCTGATGTAGCATCTACGTGCAGGTGTGCATGTCTCTTTTTCCCAGAGATAGCATCAGCTCTCAAGACTAGGATACTGACAGGGAGGTTAAACTACAAAAGTATGTCCTGAGACAGAAGCACTTGGCACTTCTGTTTGGACTGAGAAGAAGGCCAAGGCTGACTGAGACTCAGAAGGCCAACTGCATCCTGGGCTGCATCAAGAGAAGTGTGGCCAGCAGGTCGAGGGAGGTGATTCTGCCCCTCTACTCTGCTCTCGTGAGACCTCACCTGGAGTATTGTGTCCAGTTCTGGGGCCCCCAACACCAGAAGGATGTGGAGCTGTTGGAGCGGGTCCAGAGGAGGGCCACGAGGATGATCAGAGGGCTGGAGCACCTCCCCTACGAGGACAGGCTGAGAGAGTTGGGACTCTTCAGCCTGGAGAAGAGAAGGCTGCGGGGGGACCTGATAGCAGCCTTCCAGGACCTGAAGGGGCCTACAGGAAAGCTGGGGAGGGGCTTTTTACAAGGATAGATAATGACAGAACAAGGGGTAATGGTTATAAACTGGAAGAGGGTAGATTTAGGCTGGATATAAGGAAGAAATTCTTCACTGTGAGGGTGGTGAGACACTGGAACAGGTTGCCCAGGGAAGTCGTCGATGCTCCCTCCCTGGAAGTATTCAAAGCCAGGCTGGATGGGGCTTTGGGCAACCTGGTCTAGTGGGAGGTGTCCTTGCCCATGGCAGGGGGGTTGGAACAAGATGATCTCTAAGGTCCCTTCCAACCTGAACCATTCTATGATTGTATGATTCTATGACTGTGGAGAACGAAAGCACTTTGGGGCTCGATGAACTGCAGCACACTGTAATTATCTGGTGCAAATCCAGGCATGGTGAGCTCAGTCAGATTTGGAAAAGCCATATTTTAGATTTTTATTCTTTCTTTTATTCAAACCCAGCTTCAAGATGAAGACCCTTAGTTTCATTGCTTAGATGCTTCTAATTTAAATTTAATTATCAGTTTTATAAAATAACTAAAATCCTGATTTGTATCTGTCAGTGGTCAGTAAAATCTTTTGGGCTGATCAAAATTTCTCTTTACTTGGACTTCTTCGATTACATTAGATTGCAACAGCTTTATGATTTCTCATGGGGCTTGTGAATCGCAGTACAAAGACTGTGTGAGAACGTTTCTGTGACAGTTACTTCTGTGCATGGTTTATGTTGTAGGATTTATGAATTCTAGCAGTCGCAGGTAGGCCTTTGCTTTTCCTAAGGTTTAAACCCATTTGGCTCTTTAACTAACAAAATTGTTCACCTTTATTTCCTGCACATGTTTTTGAAGGATGTGCAATGATGTTCAGTCCCCCGAAGTTATAAATGCCAATTTTAGTCCACAAAGGTGATTTAGAAAAGAAAATAAAAGTTACTATTCCATCAACCATTATTCAATTTTTATCTTTTCTTTGAAATGTATTTGCATTTCAAGAAGTTGTAAAGTGCACCTTTCAAATATGAAATATTCCTAACAAAATGACTCCTTATAGTCCTCTAACTGTGCTTTCTGACTGTAAGGAGTGTAGGCTCATTATCAGCCAGTAGATGTTGGCTAAATGTCTTAAATATGGCTCAATAATTTCAGGCATCTATTCATGTTTATGAGCCTGAAATCAATACAAGTAGCATGATTTACAGGGATACTGAGTAAGGCATAGAATTTTAGCATCCTTATATAAGCCACAAGATAAGGATTTTTGGACGAAATAGACATCTTAAGCACTCTAAAGCTTTAGACCCCTAAGTTGTAAAGGCGATTTCAAAAATTGTTTTAACATTTCAAAGTCATTTGCAAAAAAATGAATTTTTGAAGTCCTCTTTTAGGTACTTACAGATAAGGTATTCTACTCCAAAAAACAGATCACCCAGGAGATCTGTTGAGGTGACTGAAACCTGGAAGAACTGTGGTTTGACAAGCACGTTACTTTAAATGCATGAAAAATTCTTCAGGAGTCTCACTTTTGGGACCAAGGTGTTGAAAACTGCAGTAATCATTTTTACAACCATTTTCTATTCTTTCTGTAGTTCCAGAACTTTTTGAATCATTCACGGTGCGGCTGTCCCCAGCCATCAGGCACTGTACAGTTCTTAGCCTCTTTGGCAGTTCTCATCGATGGGATGCTGAGGGCTGTGGGAGGGGAAGGAGAATTTCCCCCACCAGCGGGATCTTTCAGCCCCATGATAAGATAAAGCCTTTATCTCAGAGTAGCACCGACATTCTCTTTCTTACCTCATCCTCTTTTCAACAGCAGGGATTGTCCAGGGTGGTCAGGGCAGCCCAGAGGGGCACAAAAGACTCATGTCGTACAAATAGCCACTTGCAATAATTTTGGCCATGTTCAGTAGCAGAAATTGAGAGTTGTAATACCTCCACAGTATCAGCATGTCCCCCATCACTAGTAAGCATTATACACATCCCTCCAGTTATCATAGTAACAGTGTTATATCCATCTGCTCAGCGTCAGAGCTGACAGTAGTTGAACAGTGTTGCTTGTTTTTTACGATCAGATTAAAATGGTTTTGGCAGCCAAGCATGCTCTAGTTCTGAGCAGACACAACTTCTAATGAGAGCTCACCCGTGTTTAAATTTTCTAGCTCCTAGCATGGCCAGTGGATGCTCCAGAAGCTGTGACTGTGGTCACCATTGCTCCGGATTTTCACGGTGTTCACAGTGGCTGCATCACCAACCTGAAGAAGTACACCGCTTACTATGTGTCGGTCCTGTGTTTCACCACACCCGGCGATGGGCCGCGAAGCACACCCCAGCTCCTGCACACTCTGGAAGACAGTGAGTAGTCAGCACTGGTAGAGAATCTCAGTGCTCGGGTGTCGGTTGGTTGGAGAGAAAAGCCAGAATTTTCACATCTGGGCACTTGAAATCAGGCCTCGAGTTGACAAGCAGTGTGTAGTCTCTTGTCAAGTTACTCTGCATCACACGATGACCTCAGCCAGTTGTCCGTGTGTGTTCTTTTAGCTGCTGGGAAATGAAAGGCATTTAGTGTTTTTCTCATTATGGACTAACCCTAGATGAATTCTTATAAATTGGACAGAAGCTGAAAGCTCCATGGTGTGGTTCAGCTAACACAATGCGTCATTTGTCTGTGAACCCCTGTGCTCTTAGATCCATGTTCAGGTATCCAGGTAAATATGAATTGATCTTCTGAGGTGCTGAGCACCAGGGCTTCCTGTGCAGATCAATGATTAATTTAAGTTTCTTTCCTTCTGCTATTCAATATATTGAAAATGTCTATATCTGTATTCTATTGCAAGTATTTGTACAAAATAAACCAACCAGCATCACGACGATTCAGTAGCTTTTACTCTGCAAACTGAAGTCAAATTCATGCAATGAAATAAAGAGAGCTGGATAGTTTAGTGTAAAAATTGTTTCTTGCATCAGAAAATGTTTTGCCCTCTGTGGCTCCTTGGCTGTGTTTGCTCAAGACATGTTTCAGACTAACACATCCAGCATGTCTCTTGCAGGTCACAGTTAAGTTGCAGTGGCCCTCATAGCTGTGTGTCCCCAGTGATCTCGGTTCTGGCCAGGGCTTCAATCTTCCTCTCACAGAGCATCTTAAACACTGCTGCACATTTACAGATCCAAATAAGAATTTAAAAAAGGCTACTGCAGCCATTAAGATATTGTTTTTAGAAATACTACTTCTCCTTAATAGGGATCTTTTAGGTTAGTCAGTGTTCCCGTAAAGAAAAATCTGATTAACAGTGGCATTCACAGAAATGAGGCTCAAAGTGCTAATCCAATTTTTCATGAGATACTCTTGAAAGTATATGAAGAAAATTAAGTACTTTCCAATGGATTTTCATTTTGTGGTTCGCCTCCTCCATACGCTAGACGTGTGCCCCAGGACCAGATTCTAGACTTAAGCCTTTGCTTATTAGGAGGTCACAGAGATAGCAGTGTAGCTACCAGGAATCTGTGAACTATTAATATCAACTGAAAAATATAAATGTGTTTAACTGGAGTTAAAGCAAAAAGCATTGAGGGAAGAAAAACATGCATTAGGTCCTTGTGGGTAGTATTAACATTTTGCCTCTTTTCTTAAGGAAATGAGCCTCTTGCAGTGTAAATGTGTTTGGTTGTCTGTCTTAGATCCATCTGTCTTTCTCCCTCCAAGAACATTTTGATCCCATGGCTAATTTTGGTGAGTAAAGAGGTGCAAGACGTCAAAGATACGAGGCTCCTAAGACTTCATGAAAATTAATCAGCTGGGAAAAGCAAAGAAACTATTAATATTTCTGCTGAAGGAGAGGCAACAGCAATGAGCCTGAGAGACCTTGTGGAAATTGCAGAGGGCACACAGGGAATATCTCAGGGAAATGTTGGGATCACATGCCATTTTAAACACCAGAAAATTCAATCATGAAACATAAAATGACAGAAAGTCCAACTTGTAAACATCTCTTGGTTTATGCAGCTGTGTGCTGCAAGGAGCTTCAGCAGTAGAGATTAACAGGAGTTTTTTTGAGTCCTTCAGGACTGTTTTCATGATGACTGAGAACTTCAGTGTAGTATGGTGTCATGCATCTCTGCAGAGAGCTCGTTGAATCTAAGTTGTTCCAGGATTTATGTAGTGGGAAAAAAGGTTTGAAAGGACTGTCACTCATGTTCTCAGGTGATAATTTTCTGTCTGTCTGTAAAGCAAAGTTAGGCAATCCTTTAGAAAAATAGCGCAAGTAAATCTGTTTGCTGATGAACTGCAGGTCAAATAAAATCTGACATCCAGTCAGAAGCGATGTGTCCTGGCTCCGTGTAACCTGCACCTGTTTTTCATTATGACATTAAAATTGGAATGCAACTGCAGGAGCTAATTGGAGTAAAGCTTTGTGAGTCTGTGGCTTGCATGTGTGCAGATACATGTTCCTGAATAGCGCGTAATTGCTGTGCTCAGTTAGGTATTGCCGAGACCGCTACCAGATCAGCACTTTTCTGTAATGCTTTCACTACTAGATATCACAGAATGGATTTGGAAATTTTCCTCACTAGGATTGCAGAATTGCAAATGCAGTTGCAGCCGCCCTACTGGCAGGCTTTTTTTTTTTTTTTTTTATCGTAGCTGGAGGGGAATGAGAAACTGGACTAAAGTGAAGAGGAAACAAAATATGAAATTGCAGACGAGAAATTGCCAACTGATGTCAGTGAAGCTGGAGGATACTCAGGCAGGGATCCAATGACAGAAGCACAGTGAATATAAAGCGAACAAAAACTCCTTTTTCCAGTACATCGATTGAAGACAGAGCAGCAGTTGGATCAAAAATCAGTCAGGATGTCTTCCTTGAAGATCAAAATTGAGGGAGGATGGCATATTCTTGACAGTCATTCCATTTTATGCTCTTTCATTGCACACTAGGGAGCTGAAATTTTTAAGAGCTCTTGAGCTACATCATAAAAATCCTTTAAAAGTTTCACACACTTGTATTCATTTTACAGAAGATAGTTGCCATTATGTTGGACGTTTTTAGAGTTGTTTTGAGAGACTCTGTCCAAGTCGAGATGCTGCCCTTGCTCTGCCCTTCCTAGGCAAAAGGCTCCGAGCAGGCGAGGGCAGCGCTCGCGGTGCTGCTGCAGCCCCAAGGGAGCTGCACGCGGCAGCACGGGTACCCACATGCTGTTGTTGGGGGAAAAAACAAACGCAATCACTTCCAGGATTGCCAGCTTGATTGTTCTAATTAGATTAGATCAAGAAGAAAGACAGAGAACACATTGCGTGCGGGTCCCCTGCTGCTGCTCTCTTCAGTTCTCTGCACAGTTGGGATGATGACTGGATAAAATAATTTATGTGATGATAGCCAGAGTGCGTCTTAACACCTTGCATTCTCTCCTCTCCCCTGCTGCTCTCACTGATGTTTCCAGCAGGCTTCCGTTGGCCCCGGCTCCGTGTTTCAGTTCTCCAGCACTAACCTTGCTGCATGAATCAGATCAGAAGTAAGTGGGGTTCTCCTGTTAACAGATTTCCTTTTCTGATTGCCAGAGCCAGGAGCTGTGGGACACCTGAGTTTCACTGAGATTCTGGACACGTCTCTCAAGGTCAGCTGGCAAGAACCTGTAGAGAAAAATGGCATCATTACAGGCAAGTATCAGCTGCTACTTTTTTTTTTTTTCCCCCAGTATATGGGGTAGAATGTATCATCGCAATGAAAAAATGTTTGCATAATAGAACATTTAGGGAGAACTGGCTGCTGCGAGTACTGGTTTCCTGGTTCATCTTTTGGGTAATTGAAATGTCAGCTAGGGCACATTATAGAAAGTACGGGTCCAATTACTGGCAGCTCATGATTGTGGTCACTGAAAAGGCAATCTTTATTAGAAATCAACTCCCCGTGGAGCCTGTGGTCTTGTTAAATCTTCCATGACCTCAACCTCTGTTACTTTGATGTCTGAAACTTTGTGAGTTGGGGTTTCCTACATTGAATGTACAGCTGCAAAATCTGAATTGGCATTGCTAAGATTTGCAATCAAGACCAGCCCTGAAATCAGCAGTATCCTTCATCTGTGATCGAGTGGTCTGACTGTGGGCTGCAGGACAAAATTTGCATATCATTACTTAATTTTGTATAAACCATCACAGCAGTTCAGAACTCTCTTGTTTCTTTGATGAGCTGGCCATTTGACTGTTCCCTGCTATTTATCTATTTATTGTGTGCCAAAGTAGATATAACATCAGCAACTTCATTATTTTTCATGAAAGCAGCTATTAATGGTTGAGAAAATATCTAGTTCTTATCAACAGAGGCAATATTGTTTCCAAATGGGAAACTATTACTGCTGCACAGGATGGACATTCCCTTCAACAAAGGATTTCAAGGTTCTGAAGTGCAAGAAAACTCCCAAATTTTAAATTACCAGAGCTTAAAGTCATCGTTGGGAAGGGTGAAGATAATTTTACATGGATCAAAGTATTCTGTTTTGGGAGTATTGCCATTTAATTTTTAATTTTAAAAATTTGTATTATTTTCTTAAAGTAAATATATTTTAGGGGTAAAAATAATTAAAAAACGACAAACAGATTTGTTGACTCCTCAGCATTGCAGTGTTTTATCAGTCCAATTTCAGGAAACATTTTATCTTCAGCAGACCTGGTTATTTCGGTTGCACTTGCTTCTGTCAGTGTTTTCTCTGTGAATCCCTAACGTGCTGTTTATGTGTGTGTCTTCCATGCTGTTTATAGTATATGTGAGTTTTTTATGCAGATCTTCTTATGCCTTCATAGCTTAGTAGCCTTCCTGAAATATACATTGATTTAAGTGGTTCAAGATCAAAACCTAATAACTTCTGAAAGCAGAGCAGTATTGATTCAGTGAGGATGGCCAAAGCCTTCAAGCCTGAGTGCTTAAATGTAGGTACCTAAATCCAAATCTAGTTATCTAAGCAACACGATGCAATATTCATCCTTGTAAAGCAGCAGTTAGCAGCACTGTGCTCAGTGCTGCAGACTTGTGTTCCTAGAGACGAGCTGAAGCCAGAATGGGTTGAAACCCAGCAGAGCAAAATGGTGGACTGTGTGTTATACTTGGGGCAAATTCTTTGAGAAAGAAGGAACTCAACAAGAGGTCACAAAGAAACACTGATGTAAAAATGCCCGGCAAAGCTTTATAAGGAAACAGAAATGTCCTTAATGCTGCAACTTGCATTTGGAAAAGCAGCAGAATTGTTCATGCCCCTGAGTACCTCGGAGGTGTACAGAGGGCTTCCTGGAGCTCAGAGAGCTTTGGGAGGCATTTCCTCTTCATTTCTGCTCATTGATGTCTTTGCTGGGATGTCAGTTGCATGTGCTGGAGCTGGGAGGAGGAGCACCCGGAGGAGGGGGCCCAGCAGGCAGCCTGCTCTGGGAAATTGCCCATTATTCTTGCTGTAAATTTCAGTATCTTCCCCTTTCCCTCAGCAAACACTGATTTATGAGGACCTGGATGCAGACGGACAGTTTGTGATTGGGTGTACTGCTCGCTTGTAGAGAATTTACTCCAGATCAACGGAAAATTATTTCTGAAACTCCTCTGGTCATTAGTTTCCTTTAGGCAGCGTTTTGTGGGCTTTGTGGGTGTAGTGCACAGGGCAGATCTGTGGCACCAGTGCTGCTCTCGGTGTGTGAGGTCCAGAGGAATCGCTGGGCTCCCCGTGCACGCTGCTGGCACTGTCTGTAGAGCAGAGAGCACGTTCTTACCAACCCCATGTCCTGAAGTTCTGCCCATCTGTCAGTCACCGTGGCTTAAGTGCTACTTGGGGGGTATGCTTGATGCTGTTCTTTTCCTTCAGCATTTTTTCATCTGTTTTTGTTATGCGTGATTACATCTGGCTTTGTGTCAGCTCGATGTATATGTATGTATTTTCTGTTTCTCTTTTTATACAACTAGAATTTATCTATACTTTCAGGACTGAAGCATTCACAGTAAATGCTGCCTCTTCGCCTTGCCTTCAATTTGCATGTGAACTGAGGATATTTTTCCTGGTGAACATTTTTTCAGTAAATAAATACATAGAGACTATGTGCCTAATGGGCAGGAAAGCTGGGTCTCATCCCTGCAGTCACAAGGGAGAAAACAAAATGTTCAAAGAATAATCACCAACATTTGATGTATATGCAAAGTTTATCTAGATGAGAGAGAAGATATCTCAATCACTTAAGATTGCCTTGTGCGTGGTACAGGAAACTTCCTGCTGCCTGTAAGCATCAAATGGATGGGGAGAGCATGAGAAGTGCCCTGCAGAGTCCTTACATGTTGTCACAATCTTCATGCAGATTATAATCTTGTCTATACTATATAGACTGATCACTGAGAATGATTTGATGCTCTGTGCTTGAGAATCATTACAGTGCCTATGAGATACTGGTAAATTATATCGACTTAATTAAGTCCCATCTAACAGAAGGGACATTTCAGACACTTGCTTAAAGCTTGCTCCAGGTGAGAATTGAGGAGTTTTTCTCCTTCCCCTTGGTAGTGTGTAGTCAGACAGGTGGCTGCAATGTAGCTCCGATGGTTGAAGTATCACCTCTCTGCTGTTTATCACTGCCCTTTCACCTGAAACATAATTAATGAGATGTGAATACTCTGAGCCCATTTTCATGCAAATATGTGAATGTGAATTTCTGTCAGTGATGGCAGCTAGCACCCAAGGGAGGATAAGATCTCACACCTTTCAAGCTCCCTCACAAATGTGTGTCTTACCATGCTTTCAGTTCATGAGATGATGCTTCCTTGTTGATCAAAACCATAAGGTATTTTGCTACTTCAATGTGCTAATCAGCTTATGTTTAAAAAAATAAAGATTTAAAAAAACAAAAAGCCATCAACTCCAACTGGTCTGAATTCCTCATCTTATGTGATGGGAACAGGAACCCAGTAGGGAGCTTCTCTAGCCAGCTTGCCTCATGGTTCTCTCAGTGGGGTTCCTTTCTGTTAGTCCTTTTCACTCACTTCCATTTCACAGGCATTCAAGAGCCGTGGGTATTTTTTTCTTTTTCCCCTGAGTCAAATCACAAAGAAAGCTGCAATCAAGCAAACTTTTCAGACACGCTCTCTGGAGACGGGTGCAGCCAGGTTCAAGTGGGTTCAAGCGAGAATAAAGTAGGACTGGGCAGGAGGAGGACAAGCGGATTTGGAGATAAAATTGAGCAAATCAGACAGTAGAAAGTTTCAAAAGTTCTTGGAAGGCAAATGGTTATAAAAGAGATAAAAAGGAAAGGGTTTTAGAGCCTGGTTATGATATAAGGATAATATGGAGGTCAGGGTGAGTGCAGTTCTGGACAATAGGTTGGCTACACTATGAGTTTGAAAGAAGGGATAATGATTCACCCTGCTGAAGGATTTGTGCAAAGAACAAGCAGTGGGGAGTAGGGGCTTTTTGGTTCCTAGAAGATTCCCACAATGTTTCTGCATGATCATTATTGTTAGGTTTGTGAGTGTTTCCAGATACACCGCAGCGAAGGTGGCTTCACCCTGGAAAAGAGTAGCCCTACTCAGTGCATGTTGATTTTTAATTTGATATTTTAGCTTGTGAGAAAATGTTATATTTTCCAGTGTTTCTTCCTATTCATTTCGTAGAGTTCAGAAAATGAAAGTCCACCTTTCTGTGAGATTATCCCCAGGTTTCCTGGCCATTGCACAGCAAGCACTGTATGTTCATAGAAAAGCAGAGATAAATAGAGATAGGCCATCAAGACTCCGTGTCCCCATCTGTAATCTGGTGGGCAGACGATACCCCCTGGTTACTTATGGCAATTGTTTATTAGAAATAATAGTATTAAAAAATACTTGGTTATTTTGGTCAGTCTACTTTTTTTTTTTTAAAATTTGTTTTTACTTTTTGTTTATAAAAGATTTCCGTAATGGGATGGAGCAGTACCACTGACCTCAAGCAAACCTTGCAGAAACAGCGATTTGCCTTTCTCTGGATTGTTGCATAACAGTGCTTTAGAAGAAAAGCCAGACCCCACCGCTGCTGCAGCCCCTGACTGCTGTGTCATTGTTTTGCAGGCTACCAGCTCTCCTGGGAGGTGTATGGCAGGAACGAATCCCGGCTCGCCCGCACGCTGAGCAACACCACGCTCGAGTACAAGATCACGGGGCTGTCCTCGCTCACCACGTACACCATCGAGGTGGCAGCTGTGACCGCTAAAGGGAGCGGGTGGGTCACGTCCTCCACCATCTCTTCCGGGGTGCCTCCAGGTTGGTGAAACTTCATGGAACGACTTATAATGGGCTGATGATACTTGTACTCTAAAGATAACAGGGGACTTTGATTCAGTTACAGTATTTTATTTTTTTTTTAATAAAGCATTGGAATCCTTTACCGCATAATCTAAAGTTAATTCTTAGAATTAACAGATTAAAATGTTTTGCGCTTGCAATTTGAAATTACAGAAAGCTGGGTCTGGTTGGTACACGTTGAAAAAAAGGTTGTAGAGATTGCAGAAGGATCAGACAAAGTAATAAAGTGCCTACAGTACAGAATCTCTTGACATTTACAAACATAAGAAGCGAGCCTGAATCAAATCAGAAAGTACCGTTTTTTAGGAAAAATAGATTTTTGATGCTGTCAAATGAGAAAGGTTTTTCTCTTTATAATTAGTATAACTTATGTCACCTGTGAGAGGATATTTGCATAACGAAACTGAAATCTCATTTGCAACATTTGGCAGCTGTGTCTGAGAAAGACTGGGGAAGAGGTAGTCCTGTGCTGCGTTGTCTGAGTTACCATTTAGGCACCTGTGAATTGTTTGATTTAGCATTTAGCATTTGGATTTTAAAATTCTGTACTCTCCTTCTCCTTCATAAAGAAACCAAACTAAAAAGCCATTTCAAACCTCCAACCAGCAATTTCAGTTAATTTATAGGCTATACAAGTAGAACTTTCCAAAGTGGAACATTTAGTGTACATCATTGATGGTAATCCATTTTTTCCCCTTTTTGGCATTTTTGAACTTTTCTGTGTGTCTTGAAGTATGCTTGCCTTTCTTTTCCCTAATCACAGATAATTGTGACAAGTTGCAGGCTGGATCAATGCCATGCTGCCTGTTGTTACCCAGATAACAGCGTTATCCTGTTTGGTCAGAGTTAGTTTATCGATCATAGTTCCCACAAACGTGAAGTAAAAATCAAGAAATATTGTATATTCATGCATACTTGAAATACATGCCAAAAATCTGCCCATTTTTGCCTGCTGCATTTGCACATAGTACAACGTAACGAATGATTCCTGATTATAGTACTAATTTCCATTACTTACAACTGCGGGTTCTATTGGAAATTTATTCTAAACAATCTATATTTAATCCCTTTCCTGGGCTTGTTTTTGTTCATAATTCAGGTAGTATTAAAAATGTAAATGCCACTCTAAGCTTGACTGATGTGAGGCAAAGATCTCATTGCAGCTCCAGATTTTTCTCCGTGGAAGGTCACCCTTTTTATTTACAACAGAAATTTAAAAAAATATTATAATAATCATTTTGCTTTATTCAGCCATCAGAAATGGCTTCTAAAACTCATCTATTGTAGATCAATATGAGAAGCATAACATCTTCCCCTTTCACTACTTGAAAACTTGAGTCTTTTTATGTTGTTAATATCTTAAAGCTGTATATACCATAAGAAATAAGATAATTTTGTCATTTTGATTCTAGAGAAGCAGCAGTGCAGCAGAATTAGGTGACTTGAGAAGTGACTGGCAGAGCTGGTGCTGGGAAGCACTGTCCCCCAACCACCACGCTTTGTGACTCAACTTCCCTGAAATAGTAGCTGGAATGCTGTAGAGGGGCTCTCTTCTCTTTTCATCTGTAAAAATGCAGTGCATGCTCAGAGCAGCAGAAATAGTAATGCTGCATTTAATACTCAGCCAAAAAAAAAAACAACAAAAACCCACTATTTCCTCTATGGTAATTGTTATAAAGGTATTTTCTGTGCTGAAACACTGCTAACCTGTGCTACAGTGCCTTATACCAAGAGCATTTCCACCTCTCCTTTGTGTTTCTCTTTTTGCAGAACTTCCAGGTGCTCCATCCAACCTGGTGATTTCCAACATCAGCCCTCGCTCTGCCACACTCCAGTTCCGGCCAGGGTACGACGGCAAGACCTCCATCTGCAAGTGGATAGTGGAAGGCCAGGTATGGCCCTGACAAAAAGCACTTCCTGAAATTTCTGATGAGTCAAAAAGGATCGAAATAGTGAATTTCTGTTTGGATTACAGCTTTTGTTTAACTTTGCATCGAAGCTCCTCAGCAGATGGCCTGGTGGTATTGGTTTGGAGGGTCCTGGGAAGGCTGAAACGTGAGGGAGCTTGAGGGGCTTAGCTGAGAAAGGTCTGTACAGTAGCCAGGGGCTTCTGTGGTTTGATACCTGAGTTTAGGTTCTGTTGGGTCCATCTTCAAATCAGATGCTAATCTGAAATTATCTCAGACCAGAAGTATAGGGAGAATTGCAGTGAACAGTAAAGATACCATTATTCATGATGCTGAGTGTATTTGTGCTGTCTCGTAAGGGAATATACTGAGGCTTTCTATTGAGGCTTCTAGATATGAATGGGATGAATTCTCTTCTTCATCAGCTTTAAACAGTATCCCTCTTTCTGCTGTCATTATGCCTTGGAAGAGTTATATATTCCTCATTTGTTCTCCTGACAGATGAGCTTTGCTTCTTCCTTTCCACCCACAGATCTTTATAAATAATATAATCTGTTTTTAAGACCAAATGATGGACTTCTTAAATCACCATCACTGCTTAGACATGTTGGTACAGTCACTTCACATGGTAATGAGACTGTTGTGATTAAGTTGGTACATTTTGTACAGTATACATACACATTATTGCATATTACAGAATTAATCACTGAAATCTCATAATATGGTGGCTTGGCACGTTCTGAGAAGCATGTGCACCACGTTGTTACTGGTAGGAATTTGTTAACTCTGGAACCATGAGTTGCAAAAAGCCACTGAATTTAAACAAATTTGAATGCTTTAAAATGGCAGTAACAGTTACCATGATGTTCACCCACATCCTTGAAGAGCCCTGGGTACGAATAGTGGTTGAAGTGTTCTTGGTGCATAGGGAGGGAAGGGAGAATCTCCCTTGTTCACAAACACCCATCAGCATCTTATGCATTGCTTGGAAAGTCAAGGGACTGATGGTTCTCGTAGATCCTGGATCCACCAATATTTGTTCCACCTGCAGAAAGGGCACAGCCAAAATCACAGCAGAATCTGTCATGCTGAGTCTGAGCACCTCTTTGTACCGCATCACACTGTTCAGCTTTGGCACAGCAAAAAACATTATTCCAAATGGATTTAATACTTGGAAAAATATTTCTCGCTCATATGATTAACAAGAAATCTTTTCAGTTATGCAAAGAAATTGATGATTCCTTAACGATACAGTAAATCCTGTTTCCGGGATGACAGCTGTCTATAATCCTTTGTTCACAGCCTCTTTCTGCCAGCACTCCACTCAAACTCTTCTCTCTCAAAGTGCAATCTCACAGCACCTTTAGCCAGTCTAAACCAAGAGATCTTGTTGTCCTGTTCCCTTTTTTCATCCCCATCACTCCCAGTAAGACTGTCTTGCTCCTGGTTTCTCCCTGCTGTCATACCTGGAGCTGCTGCAGGACCTGACCCTGCTGAGAACAAATGGGTTTCAGACAGACTAAGTGTCTGCACCGCAGGGCAGGTGAGAACACGATGGTGGGAGCAGGGATGAGGGCAGGAATGTCTCCATCCTGGCTTGGAGCTAAGCTGCCCTGAATCTCCCTCGGGACTCCATGGGTTTTTAAGCCTACCTTTCAGAAACATACAAGCTTTCACCTAGCAGCCATGCCATGTCAAGTACCATCCTGCACTTCAGTCTGTGTTCCCCTCTGTACAGCTGGATGATAGCTTTGCATTGGACATCCCTTTCATGTTGCATCCACTCTTTCATCTCTCCTGGGGCTACGCCCTTTCTCTGGATCTCTGAGTCCTTACAAAATTCAGCTGTTTCTAATTCACACATACAAACAGCCTGCCACCAGCATGTTGTTCTTTCTTCCTTTATGTGGCACAAAGCTCCATTGACGAGGGCAGGTCTAGAAAATCTTCCAAGAATTCCATTTTGGCCAAGTGCCATTTTTGAAGTCTGATACTTCATGAGCAGTTTGGATGAAAACACAGCTGGGAATTCTAGTTTATGTGAAATTTTGTACATCTGGTCTTGGCTTCTGCTTTTTGTGTTGGGATGTAAATTGGCATGATCCACTGTGGAACTAATTCTCAGTTATGTCAGTGAACATGAGAGGAGAATCAGGTCTTTAAGATTTTAGTGCTGGTAGATACTGAAATATCAAGCATTGAAAATCCCATTTCTGTGTTTCTAGTAAAGCTACTTTCTGTACTTCTGAAAGGATTTCTTAAAAATTTTTCGGTAATTTCTCTTCCGTCTTCACACCTAGACTGAGAGGACTGGAGCAAACTGGATTTCCAAACAGAAAGCTGCAAAAAAGTACCAATGCCATTTAAAAAGTATTTCTGAAATTACTTTTCCATTACATACAGCATAATCTAAAGAGAAGAGGGTCAAATGTGGTATAACGTTTTTGCAGACACTTCTTCAGAAGGTCCAGCAGTAACTGTCTTGTGGCATTGACACTCACAGACTACATGTTCATCCCCAAAGAATTTCAGTAAGTCCTTCCTATTACCACCAATCATCTTGTGCTCTCAGATGCAGACTATCTATTGCAGACATAGTTTTCTAGCAATTTACAGCTATGAATGACTACGAATCGCTGCTATCATTTACATGGTTTCATATTTGCACCCTCTCTCTGCTGTAGCCCAGTTTCAGTTGATTTTTCTCTTATTTTTCTTGGAGTTTTCTTGGGAGAAGAATATAAATGATGATGTCGTGGCTGTTCCTTGGTGGGTGTTTAGTCCACAACTTTGAGCTTTCCAAGAGCCATGAGTGTATGGCCTAATGCAGAGGTTTTGCTTAAAGCCTTTGTGCTATTTTGAGAGATTTCCTTTAAATATTATCATGAGCAGCAGCAGAATTGGAAAATGGAGTTTCAAAGTAGTAAAATCTTTAAAGTATTCTCACTGTATTCTCTTGTAAAGCTGTGAGTTGGGACAGACTTAACTTTCACACCCTGAATTTGTCTGGTTTTGTGGGTTAAGTCAGTGACCCAGATAGGATTCATCCGTTGTACGAGGTGATTCTCTTGGTGTCGTTTTCACTTCAGAGCTGGTAAATAAAGTGTCTGAAGCCCTGACAATATTATGCCTTTGCCAATCTTTAAATCAAAAACGGGTGAATCGATTTAAGGATTTTGTAGGAAAAAAATTGCACCCAGGCTGACACCCTGCGAACCGAATCTCTCCCAGAGCGATTTCAAATGCCTGAGTTATGGACCTCTATAACGAAAGCTCTGACATATCTTGAACTATAGTAGAACACAGGGTACCTCTGTGATGTACGAAAACATTGTGTTTCCCTGTCCTGCTGTTAGTTCTTAATGACTGTTCACTATTTTGGAAGCATTACTGTCTTACAAAGAAAATTGCAGCTAATGATTTTGCATTCAAAATTTTAATTATTCTTTGATGTTTCTTTTGAGTCAAACTTCTGCAACTTCACTTATTCCGTCAGACAATGTTAAGTCTATTGATAAAATATGTAAAATTATCAGTTTTAGAAATGGAGAATCTAATGCGTTGAGAAGTAAAAGGTTCTCACAATTCCCAGTATTGCTTTACACTGTCTCATTTCTGCAATAACAAATGAATATGCCCTTTCATTGAACATAATGCCTTGGTAACAGCCTAGAGATGGGAACGTATTTGTGGCAGCTTGTGATGGCTGATAGTTATGGAGAATCATATGAAGTGATGCGGTGGACGTAGGTATTTTAATTGTGGCAGTTCCTGCAGATCTTCTGGGGCTCCTGGCCCTATTGTGCTGAGAACTGTTAAGATGCAGAGTGCATTTCTTAAGGACTTTTTATGCCTATGGCAGCAGCAAAGCAGTTGGTGTTCTCATCTGCCTCCTGAAACAATGCACACATGAATACATGTGCATCTGTCACAAGCATAATCCTTTTCTGAAGTTTGGATATACTGCTATCCAAAAATCAACAATAAGAAATAAGCCTCCAAATTAACTTTATTTAATGCAGACTGTCTCAGAGGGGTTTCTGTGGCCCCCCATAGGACTCTCTTATCCTAACCACCGCCCATTGTTCTTTTTGCCTCGTGGGAATCCCTTTGTACTCTGATTTTTGAAACGGAAATGTTTCCTCTGATCTAACATCAGAGCTTTTCAGCAAAAATAATTTCCTTTTCCTTCAAGAGCCTGAAACTTGGAACCTGCTATGTATCTTGCAGAAGTTAAAAATATAGGAGTCCATCACTGGAGATTCTCTTCCAGGATTCATTTCTGAGATAATTGCTAAATAAGTGAAACTTGTATTGAGTGGCAGTGACCTAGAATTGCTTGGCCACGTGATCAGAAGTTGTGCAGAAGTCCCCAGGCTGTTTACCAAGCTACCCTAGAGCCGTTCACCCTCCAGTCCTCCTGCTTTGGAAAAATTCCCCACAAAGGAAGCACACTCTTAAATGTGCTACTGATTTCAGAAGCAGATCGAACCCTTACAGTCACTCAAACGCTGGCACCAGATCCTGGGAACGTTGCAAGGTATTATTCTAACCACAGCAAGTCTTTAGGAGTAGTACTCAATTACAGAACTATGCCTGTGCTTGATTTCTTCTGCTACCTCTCTATCACTACCTTTCAGAAGACAACGAGCCTAAAAGAGGTTAATTGGGACTGTCTGTGCCCAGGGTCCCCCAGCTCCTGAGCCAGGTAGCAGCCACCTGTTACCAGCTGGCTCTGAGCTTGAGGACAGCCAATCTATGGGGCCTGGCTGGCATCTGCCATTTCCTTGTAGGTTGCACCCATCCTTCCTAGAAGGGAATGCATTTAAAATTAGAAAGTTGTCTCCTGGGACGGCTTCTTGGTGTGCTTACCATAGTTCTGGGCACGTAAAAGCTTTCACCAGCTCTCAGTCAGTAAAAGATCCCTAATATTTTCACCTTCACAGCCAGCTGGTGAATACATATCTGCAGAACAGGCGGGGGTTTTGGACACCTCTCAAGCTTGAGTCAATGTCAATTGTTCACAGCCCTGTGGGCCTCTGGGTCTGAACCATGTGGTCCTTAATGTGTATTAATGACCTGCCTGCTGCTGCTTAACGATTGAAACCTGTGGTCTTTTTTTTTCCTCTATGCAAGAAATATTTTTGAAAGGGTTTATTGTTCTTAGAATATAAAAAGAAGACTCTAACTCACTACTGGAGATTATTTGCAGCCTCCAAAACACTGTGGTTTGTTGCTATACAATTACCACAGCACTTTGAGGTGATGCTTTTAAGAGCAAGGAATTTTGTTAAAATAAGCATTCTACAGAATGCTGTCTACAGAATTAATCAAAAAGTTTTTATTAAAAGTTTTCTGTGTTTCTGTGACTGAAATCGATCCTCTCCTCCTTTCTTTGCTCATGCAGTTTTTTATGAAAGACATCTGTATCATCTCTTTGTTCTGTGTTCATTGTAGGGCTGTTACCCTGCAGACCTGTCTCAAGTTGCTGCCTTTAAGCTTCTCTATCCATGAACTTTGCCAAAATTTCTGGAGCACAGTTGGGTCTGGAAATTGTAAAAGGTCCATAACCTGCACTGATGTCTTTTAATAAGATCTGTGGTGTGTATCAGCGTCTCTGATACCCATCAATACTCAAAGAACCATCAACACCTTTGCAGCCACCTTTCTCCATGAAAGCAGTCCTCTGCTAGACAGATCGCTGAGGCTTCCTCTCATTGTGCAATGCAGAGCTTATTTCTTTGGCCTAATTTTCCTTGTGTCATTTCTTCCTGCACAAACATAAATATGCAGCACATTGACTCCTGAGTGAGCAAAGAACTAAAACATCTATAAATAAATCAGGCTGCTTCTCCTGTAGGGAAAAAAAAGAAAGAGTGAATGAAACCTAATTTTCTGTTTGAAATACTTGGGATTTGCTAGATAGTTTGGGCTGTGTTGCCTATCAAGTGCCTTGGCAGTGTCTGTGGCTGTAACTAGTACACAGAAGTCGTAAGGGATCTATTTAAAAGAGATTAAAGAAAGTTGCTCTTTACACAGCGGGTCATGAGCTTCTGAAATTTGTTGCCACAGCAGTCTGTGGAAGTAGATAGTGTCAGTAGGTTAAAAAAGGATTAGTCACCTTCATGAACATGAAGTCCATAAATAGATGGTAAAGGGAATAGCTGCCTATGTCCCTCCAATCTCCCTCAGCCCAGAGCTGTGGATACCAGGGCAGGGTAAGGAACTGACTGCAGGTGTGGCTGGGCTGGTGGCTCTCACCAAATGGCGTTTTCTGTTGCCACTGTTGGAGCTGGAATGCTGGCTGGCTGAACTGTTTGTCGCACCCTGAAGGATAAATGCGTTCTTAAATCTTGATGAAGTGAGACCTTTCTGGAGCTGCAGTGAAAGAGCAGAGTGATAACAGCATTTCATTGAAGCAGTGACCCTCTTTCTTTGTGGCGGGGGTGAGGCACATTTAAAGTGGATGGTGCTGGGAAATTACAGCAGGGAGCCTTGTCTAAGATCCCCTGCCTTTCTGCACTTGTGACTCTCCAAAGTGAAGCACAGCCATCCACCACATCTCTTCCATCTCCCTCTCCACACTCTGTGGCTGTCAAGCACGCAGCCCTGCCAACCAGTGCTGCCATCTCCCAGGGTCTCAAGTCACACTGGCCTTCCTCTCATGCCTTGTTGACTTCCTTCTCAAGTCCTTGTTCAGCTTCATTACATCTCCAAAAATCTATTTGGAAAGCAGTGCTCTCAGGTCTCCTCACCCTCTTGTCCCTTCCTGCAGTGCTGTAGCTGAGGGGCTGTGTTGGGCTGATTCTCAGCTGAGTGCTGGGATTAATTAATACAAAGCACTGCACGTGCCTGGTCTAAGTGCAGCCCAGCCACTGAGGTTAAAACACTTCTGTACTTTGACTTTGTTCTGGTTTCGCTGTCTTCATTTCTGTGGCATTTGTCTCCATTGAGACTTACTTAGTATGCATCAGTTCATGGGAGTTATTATCAGGGCTATTTTTCATTTTGTTATATTACTCCTTGATACTTTTGTATTGTGGCAGCGAGATTGAACAGGGTAATAGCTCTCTCATGGTGTTTTTCTGGAATAGATCGTATCAGGGCATCCCAGTGAAGTTCCAACAGGTACCAGGAAAATTTGCTAACTTTGCTGTACTGTTATTAGTGTTTTCTTGTATGAAAATAAATATTATCTGGATATTATGTACTTAGAAGTATTTTTGCTTCCACTGCAGTGGTGACACACATTGCAAAAATGGGTATATATAATTATATACATACACACACACACATATATAATCTGCTTTGTAATTGTTCTGTCCTTTCCCATGTATAGGTTGGTGTACTGGGTGATGAAGAAGAATGGGTGAGTCTCCATGAGGTGGAGAATGAACCCGATGCTCAGATGCTGGAGGTACCAAACCTTACTCCTTACACTCATTACAGGTAAGAACAGCAGATAATTAGCTGCAGCATGATTAAAAA
>WBMW01012088.1:277476-356559 GCA_013396635.1 Penelope pileata | reverse complement strand
AAAAAAAAAAGTGAATTGCAGCATGGAACAGCTTTCCTAATCAGGAACAGCTGGCTGTATTTTGTTATCTGAACAAAAGGGAAAAGGTTCACTGTTTCCACAGTTTATACTTAAAATTACTTGTCTGATACTGTTAATTGTAATTTACATGCAATAGAGTTCATAACACTAAAAAGGGAAGGCAAGTGCACGGTGAGGTGTTATGAGTAACTGATACCCTATGACATCCCTCATCTGAAGAGTGCACCCCTGTAACATCAATCAGGGACAGATCGATTGCAGTTAAACTGGTGCAAACTTGTAATTACATATCTACACCAGTTTAAACATTGTATTGATGTAGCTTAATTTAGTAACATCAATTAGATGAAACCTTTGTTTATAAGAATTTCCTGGATTAAACTTAATAGATATATGCAAGATTGAAGCTGATGGAAGTGAATCTACTTTATGGGTGCACCCCAGTTAAATGAGATTGATTTTTAAATCAATGCAATGCTAGTGATGCATTGATTTAGTATAGGCAAGATTTGAGAATTTGAGATGTTCAGTCCTAACAGAAAAATGCTTTATGAAATAGCTTGCTAACGTAAAGGCTGGTTGGCAAGGAGATGTAGTGGTAAGTGTTAAATCAGCTTACTGGAAGCTTTGTACATTTTCCTCTGGCTGAAAGGCCTTTTAGTTAGCCTGTGTGCTGTTGTGAGTTAGTAACAGACACAACCAAAGCAAAGCTCCTATCATTTATTACGAATTCAGTACTGGTACAGTAATTTTCTTCCCACAGTCAGAAGCCCAAACGTACTGGGTTTCACACAAACTCTCCACTGGAGTGTTCTACACCTCATCCTCTTTACTGAAGTAAAATACTTCTTATGCAAAAAAAAATTCTTACAAGGCTCTTTCTAAACTCTGAAACATGAACAGAAATTCCTCGTACAGGGGTTTAGGAAAATTATCTTTAAGTTGAAAAGGCTTTGCTCTCCAGAAAGGTAGATCCTTAAAGCCGAGGAGGTATAGGTGAAGAGTAAAGCGCAGGTTGTACCAGGGCTCAGAATTCAGTGTCTCTGTGAAGTATCACTCACACACTTAGCAGGGGCATGAAGAAATGTGTTAGGGAAGGCAAATAATAGGGAAGTATATAATGAGTTTGGGATTTATCTTTTTTTTTTTTTTTTGCTTATTTTACTGCTACATCTCATTTCTCTTTCTGGGGTATCATATTCATTTCCATAATGAAATGAGGGATTGAATTCTGGAGTGACCCCTCCTCTGACTTTTTTCATCATCATTTGTATGCTAAAGCAGTTGCTTGAATTTTGCCTGGCTGTTTCCTTTCAAGCATGCACAAACACAAAGATGAGCTTTTTGGTTTTGTTTGCACAGAACAATTTTATTTCATTTTTTGAAATCTAGAAAGTTGATGCCAAATGTATTTGTTGTTCTATAATCAGCTTTAATCATTACCCACTGAGGAGATAAATAATGAGAGCTAATTATCAGACCCCATCTTTATTGGCCAGCTTCTATATTTTGTGCCAACATTTTGAGAGTAGAATCAAGGATGGTGTTTGTTTAATGTATTTGTTTAATGTATTTCCTTTAGTGCATTTTCTGGGGTAGATCGGAGCAGATAAATAAACACAGCCATGTTGACTAGCACATCCTTTTCCCAAGCTCAGGCACTGGGTCCAAAAATGCAGAGTTTGATATGGGCAGGTCAGGTGTTTACGTGCAAGTTCCAAGCACCTCTAATTGCAGAACTTCTTCTGTTTATAAGGTGTGGGTATCTGAAATGAACAGCATGTCTTAATTATTTGGTGCTTCCTGCAAAAAGATTTCTCTGAATCTTTTGTGACCCAATGGGGATTTCTATTGTAGAAGAGATGGTTTCTAGCAGACAGGTTATTTTTTAAAGAACCATATCCATATTAAATAACTTAATCTTTCTCATGCAGGAAGGCTGAAAATGCAGCACGGGGATAAATCAGCTTCTTTCAACCCGTAATTGAGGGGAAATGTTATCGCCAGTATATTTTTTATATTGACAGGGAATGAGACTATCTGAAGTTTGATATTTTAATACCTTTCTGGATGCATTGTATGAGCACTGCAAGAGAAAATCACTTACTGCTAGCATAAGCTCATCAGACTTGGCATAATTAACATAAATTTCTCGCACAAATACCTAAGTTTCTAATCGACCCTAAGCTAATCTCATTTTCATTTTTCTAATACCTGAGAGGATCTGAAAACAGTTACCATAAACCATTCAGCCACGAATACAAAGGGGACCTGCGCACGCAGACGGCTTAGCGAGACCCAAGTTGTAGGTCCCCATCCCTCCCAGCCCGAGGAGGCTCTCGGGTGCCACGCGCTGCCTCTCCCCTCCGCTGCAGGTTCCGGATGCGGCAGGTGAACGTGGTCGGTGCCAGCCCGCTGAGCCAGCCCTCACGTGTCATCCAGACCCTGCAGGCCCCGCCGGATGTGGCCCCCGGGAGCGTGAGCGTGCGGACGGCGAGCGAGAGCAGCCTGCGGATGCGCTGGGTGGTGAGATGTGGGGCAGGACCGGGCCCAGCTTGGGGTGCTGGCAGCCAGGGTGCAGTGCAGGCCCCAGCGGGCAGCCAAGAGCTCGGGAATGCTTTCCCTTGCGTTCAGCATAAGGTTGACGGCAAAATTATTTCCTTTTTTCAGAATAGTTGGAAATCTGAGACTTACCTTAAGTGCCTTATTAATCACTTAAATTGCCTACTGCCACTGCCTCTGCCACTTCATCAGGGGAATATATGCCTGTGTGTAAAACCTTGGCTTTTGAGACTCCAGTTCCACCGTCTGGGTCAACGTGTGGGACAGAAATATAACGCTGGAGCCAATTTGCAGTTTCCCAGGGCTCAGTTGTTTGCGCTGTGTAGAGCGGTCCCCAGGAGGTGCACATGGGCTGTTGGCGGCCATCCTGCAGATACTGAGGGGCTGCAGTTCAGAGTTGGCAAAGTTTGCACATTGCACTCCTGTAGGAAGATATTTATGGGAAAGGCTGTGGAGTTGGGTGGTAAAATGTGAAAACAAAGGATTAATTGCGAGGATACAGTGGTTGGTGACACTGCTGTGCCCCATTGACTGTCTCACTTTCCACACACTGGGACTAGTTTGGCAGTCAGCTTGCTCCAGAATGGTTTTCCTGCTCCCAGGTGGGTAGGATTTTCCGCTGAGGTTACTGTGGTTTGAAGCTGATGAGGCACAGGTTTCCTTTTGCCTACGCATTAGCTTCTTCATGCATAAACTCACTATGGCTGGGAGTCAAAATCAGGCTATAGAAACGAGAGGATTGCTCCCATCAGCCGGGAACAATTCTAGTTTGCCAGTGGGGAGCAGGACTGAGTTCTGAACCCTGGCAGGCCAACAGACCAAACCTGGAGGCTCACTTCAGAGTTTATAGAAGAGCTTTTGCAGTTCGTTTGGTAGGACCCACATAACTCATTCCTGGCTTTACAGCGCAAATAACATTCCCACGTCGTTAAACCTTTGGTACTATGGCCAGTCCCACATATCTTACATCAAAATTAACTCCAAGTTGTTTTCAAGACTTAAAAACTTTTAGGCTTGTGCTTCCTTGCTGTACTATCTGGGAGCCCGATTTTCATGAGTCCAACTGTGCAGGGTTCAGGAGGAGCCAACAGCACAGCTAAAAATGCCCTGGCGTGCTGTTTTCATGCTTGATAACATCAGCATTTGAAGTGTTTAATCTCTCTTTTTCAAGACCTGCAGGTGAATCTGTGTCCCCCTGGGAGCTGGGAATTCCTTCCTTCCAACAGAATAGGGGTCACATTTTTCGCCCTGCTTGCCTGCGGGGTATAGTCTTCTAAGCTGTGAAATGTTAATGGATATCAAACTTCGCCAGTGAGTCAGAACTGAATCTCAGCCATCTGTGGCATCATGTAGTTAGTTTTATGAGGAAAAACTTGAAACTTCACGAAGTAGGCTAATTATTTCATATTTTAATCTCTGAAATTGCTTGGGGAGTTAGAATGCTGGAATAAATCTCTGCTGATAAATGAGCAGGGAGAGAGTCAGTAGAAAATATATATATTAAAAAAAAGGACGATAAATGAATTTGTCACATGCTTCAGCAATTTATCATTCATTTCCATAATTAATCACAAAATCCTGAATATATTGTATTGGTATCATCTCTGTTGATACACCCACAGCAAGTGGCATAGTTCTGTCCGCATATCTGTGTGGTAAGAAATTAAACTAAAAATTAAAATCTCAAGCAACACAGAAATTAGAGGTCGTGAAATGTAAATCAGCCTTCTCTTCTGCCTTTCTGTGGCCTTATCCGAGTTCAGACAGCCCTGGCACACAGCTTGGTAGGCCCTGGCAGTGTGCTCTGTGCAGTAATATTGGGCTTTCCTTTGGGTTTCTCCGCCAGCCCCTCCCCGACACGCAGTATAATGGCAACCCAGAGTCAGTGGGGTACCGGATAAAGTTCTGGCGTGTGGACCTGCAGTCTGCTGCCCTGCTGAAGGTCATTAACGACCGCCTGGAAAGAGAGTGCACGATCGAAGACCTGGAGGAGTGGACAGAGTACGAGCTGCAGATCCAGGCCTTCAATGCCATCGGGGCAGGACCGTGGAGCGAAGTCGTGAGAGGTCGTACACGGGAGTCTGGTGAGTCAGAGCCCACGCTGATCTATTAAATCAAAAATGAAAGGGAAAAGCAATCACTTATAGGTGCACTGAAGGCAAAAAGACATATAGATGTTTGAGGAAGCTTATTTATTTGTATACTTGTTTTACTCCTATCATGTTTCCGTGCAGAAACCTAGAAACCTGCATGAAAGGTTTATTTAAAGCAAACAAAATGACCTCTCCCCACTCCTGCCCCAGTTCAGCAGCATTACAGGCAGCACAACGAGAAGCTTGTGTCCAGCCTTCTCTGGCCAGCAGCCCTCTCATGCCTCCTCTCCCTCCATAGCAGCTTCACTGCCCCTCATTCTGTCTTCTCCTGGTCTGGGGAAGATTTTCTGGCGGTCATGATTATCTGAAATTTAATTTCAAGCACCAAGTATTTCTAAAAGAGCACAAATTATTTTAGAGAGCTAATTAGCCACAAAGAAACAAGATAATCATTTGAGCTTTTGATGACATATTTTCAAAACTGTCTTTTAAAACTGTATATATAGACATAACCTTCATGTAGACATAGCTTTCATGTAGGCATGACCCTCATGTAGACACAGAGCACAGGTGCTGCGTTGTCTAGCTGATGCATCCATACTAGCATAGGGACTTCAAACATCATAAGCAAACTCGCAACTTCAGGCAGCAGGAAATAATTGTTAGCACAGCAGCAGCAGTAAAGGCAGGTCTTGAAAAGCTGCTCTGTAGCTGTTAACTCCCACACAACCTATTCCCCAAACCTGCCCTACATGCACCTGATAAATTATAATTTATGTTGCAAGGGAATGACAAAAAGGATGACACGTTTAGTTTAAAAGTTAAATAATAAAAGCTCTTTGTGACTTGTGTTCATAAAAGGTCCAATGACGATATTTTTTCTTACTATCTTTTTTCCTGTTTTTCTTCATAAAAATATTTTGGAATTTAATTGTATGCTTACCCTACACTTGCAGATACACACATGGATGCACGTGCACTCTGCACCATGCAGCATCGCTTGGCATGAAGCATGAAAGCTCTGTGCAGAGCGCGAGTTGCTCTGCTGGTTCACATAACTGTCCTTTGAACTAGCTGAGAAGGCTAGACAAAGTCATCCCACTCCATTAAAGCGTTGCTTTTTGGGATGTAGTAATTGGAAAGCTATTGCCAGAGGTATTTTAAACAAGGCATGTTTGTACTGGAGTTAGAGATAGCATGACCCAGACAAAATAGTTTTGAAGTGTTTTGTGTCATAATAAAAAGATGCCGCGTTCTCCATTCTCTCCTTTCCACGGCTCTTCAAACACTTCTTTTGAAATGCAGTAAATACTAAGATTAAGTGATTTCATAAAACCTTGGATTACAGTGCTCTTGCTCAGCATCTAAAGATCAGAGGTTACACGTGTGTATTTGGCATTTTCTCTTGCAGTATTAAAAGAAGGCTGACTTGAAACTGATTATAGGAGGCACACTGAAACCAGGATCAAAATAATACAGAGCTGTGATCTAGGCCATAAGGACTCATTTGTTTTTTTTCATGTACTTTCTTTGATACTAACATCTGATTTCTTGAATAGAGCAAGTCAAGGCTGAGACTCTTGGCTGCATCTTTTTAGATTTGCAGTATACAAAAAGCACTGCATGAGAGAGGGAATCTGCAATTAACCTGTTTGCACCATGGAATGGGGTTAAAATAAGAATAAAAGTTCTCCAAAGCCAGAGAAAGAGGTCAAAGCATTTTTTAGGTCTGTTTTTTTTTGAATTATGAGAAAAATTACATTTACCACTTACGCTTTCAAAGTACTTTAAAAGCAGGTCTCCTAAACATTAGTGTAGAATAACTGCAGAGTAACAAGCTCAGTTTCCTCTCTATACGTTGAAAATGATGGTAGGTATGGTACAAAGAAAGCAAGAAGATGTAAAGGCACCTAATGTATTAAAGCAGACTTGGCAGGGCTGATTCGTCTTGAACATAAACCCTCTTATTTTCAAACAGTTCCTCTCAAATACACCTAACCCAGTGCCTAAATATTTTCTGGCATTCAGTTACATGAGTGTATGCTTGTCTTACAAAATCAGCTGCTACACAAGCATGGTCACATACGTATGGCAAGGATCAGTCTCTCGATTTTTCAGAGACTGACCTTCACGAAGCAGTTACCGTGCGATAAAGCATCCCTTGGTAATTCAGATGTGGTCCAATGCCACTGCAGAGATTTATCAGTTTATACAAGCTGAGAATGGGCCTGTGATACGCAACTTTATAGGCAAAATGCTTACATGCTGCAGCTATGGTGCTTTTGCCATGAACCTAGCTCTACACTTGCACTTCTTAATTGATGTCAGCTGTACCATATGCCAGCTTAATTTTTACTTTCGAAAAACAATTAAGGATATGCAGCTAAAATGAGCTGCAAAAATGGAGAGTGCCACTTCATCACACTATCTAGCTTTCTTAGAAAGCCAGAATACCAACTAGCCTATTAAAAGCTGCTTTTGGCCCAGTTAAAGACATCTAACAGCATCATTCGCTGTGTATTAAATATGGTTTTACTGGATGTAGAAAGAGGATGCATGATCTTAGACGCCAACACAGATAACCTAAAAAACTTGAGTTCTTACTGAAGTTCCAGTGCAAAGTACCAGTAACTCCGTAATTTCCAATGTTTGATCTTCTAAAGTACATCGAGCAGCTGGCAGTTTGCTGGATTAGCTAATCATTTAGTTTCGGTCTTTCCGGTTCATTTCTTTAAAGCTCAGAGATTTTTTTGGACACTGTTGCTTGGCTTCTGCACTGTTCTTGCAGGTTACTAATGAGAGCTCTGCTTTGGAGCTTACAGCAAAGTCTTCAGCGCAGCAGTTAAGGAATCAGCATCAGGGAAGAGGGATTATGTGCCTCGCTGAAGTCACTGATCAGTCACTGCAAACTGTAATTACTTTGAAACAGGATGTCCTAAGTGAGGAGAGGGGTCAGATAAATGAGGGTTACATTTCAATTCATTCTTTAAAGGGCTGGTCAGACTGCATCCCCTGATAAGAGACAGGCAACAATACAATCTGTAATATCAGCTGAAGGCCCTGAATTCATCCACCCATATTAAAATACAGTTCTCAACACCAATATGACAATAGCATCGGAAAATGAGTGTGGACCAAAATACTCAATCAGTGCAGGTATTTCTGCCATTTAGGCACTGGGCTTAGATTCCTCCCCAGCGAGAGGGGACATTGAGCTGCTCTGGCTGTCGCTGGGAATTAAGAGGAGCGTGGGCTAATAAATCTTGCGATAGGCCATTCTCTCCTTTGTTAGCTTCAGAGTCCCCCTGCCAGCAGCAGGATTGTACACACACCTCAAAGGAGGCATGCATGCAGGGCCAGCCCGGGCACAGCCTCGACCTTCTGTGAATTTGGGAAATGTCGTGGCTGCTGATCAAAGGGGAAAAGAAATATTTGTAAAATAAAGGGGCTTTCACTCTTGAAAGGATTCAAACCAGATAAAATAAAAATAAATGTGGCTGGAAAGGGCTTCTTTCCTCTCTGCATTCTGGCTTCCTGCGACCCACCTCCACCCTTTCTCTCTCCAGAAGTGATTCATGTGGGAGTAGCTCTTTGTGAAGATCTACAGATAAAGTTATGGCAGCTATCCAAAGACATTCATGGCTCCTGGCAATCTATTTTCCTTTAACATAATTATATCCTTGTGGGGGATAAATCTAGGAGAAGATTTGGGAAAAAAAAAAAAAAAAGAAAAGAGCACTTCAACATTAGAGGGGAAAAAAATCAGATTTGGGTCTGCTGCAGTGTCGTGTGACGGTGCTCCGTTTCTCATGCCCCAAATAATTGGTAACAGAGAAATTGTTTCAGAAATGACTATCTCTGTGGTTAACCTTGAGTGCACAGGGGTGGGGGCTAGTCTATTTTTTTTTTCAATTTATATTAATTCTGGTGTCATACTCATTATCCTGTTCATGTTGCTAGGAGATTCAGGAGCTAGCCTTCGAAACAGCTGATCTGTTCTTTCATTCGGACAGCCAGGGAAGCATTACTGTTGGCAGAGATTTGTGCTCGGTTTTGTGATATATTCAGGACCCAATCAAGCCTTACTATCCATGAGTACTTGTGCAACATAACTTGGTGAATGTTCTCTCGAGGTCTGACAGGTGTATCACGCTTTAGAAAAGATTATACCCTTCAGATGTTGGAAATGCCACAGGAAAAAAATGTGAAAGGGCAGCATCAAATGTGAACTCTTAAAAATAGCCTCCGATTCTGCTTGCATAACGCTGCATGCTATTAAGCTTGCCCACAAAAGCTTGCAGTTGCGTGATGGTCCTGCAGTGCTTCGAGTTTTAATGGCATGAGAAAATGCAAGTTTGCTCCTCTCTCGAGTATGAGAAAATTACAGTGTTCCTGTGCCATCAGTTCTAATAATGATCCTAGTTTCATAAGAGCCAATTTTGCAACATAAATGAAATAGGCATATCTTTCATTTACACCGTATCAGTCCCTGAAAATACACCTTGCCTTAATGTATCTGTCCATAATTGATGTATTGCAAATGTTAAGCACCATCACATAATCAAAAGGCTTAGAGGTTAAAGCACTTCTCACTGAACTGGGAGGTCTGGGTGCAATCCAGTGGCTGGAATTATTGCTAACTCTAGACAAGATACTATAATTTCCTTTCGGATAATATAGGAAGCCAGGGTGGCGTAAAACTTCGTGTTAGAGCAGATCGTAGCACAAGATAAACTCCCATTCATAAAGATTTCTAGCTTTTGGCATAGGGAAATAAAACGTATGGGAAAGAAATACTAGAAGATAGACTTCTGTAGAAGTCCAGCCATTTAAACTTAACTCTAATTACTGCAAATATATAGAACCTGAAGTTTATTCATGTCTGTCCATATTTACTCTCTATCTGGAGACAGTGGTTAGTGTGGAGTGCTAAGCTCTCTACAAACACTGTGATTCTGATGTGAGCTGGTACAAAAAATGTGGAGTAGGCTGAAATGTGAAGATAGCATATAATGAAGAGAAGAGAAGAAGGGATTGTCTGGAATGTATTTGAGTCCTTTGGGATTACAGTACTCTTCCAAGGGATCCCAAAACAACCCCAAGTAGATAGGGAGATGGAGCAAAATTACCTGGAGTGCCTTACTTATTTCTGCTGTTGGTAATGCTGTGTGATTCCAGTTCCCTCTGCTCCTCCTGAGAATGTGTCTGCTGAAGCTGTGAGTTCAACCCAGATCCTTCTGACGTGGAGTGCAGTCCCTGAATCAGAGCAGAACGGCCTCATCCTGGGTTACAAGGTACAAGGCTGGGGGTTCCTGTTCACTTTGTTATTAAAGCACTACCTGGATACATTTTCCTATTTATTATTTATTGTTCACTTGAGGGATATTAGTATTATCCCTAACTGAGCAGGATAAGATATGAGATGTGTGCTATTCTTGAGAGGGGTGATTACTGAATTTAATCTCATATCTTGCAAAAAGAAAGAATTTAAAATGCATGCCCCTTTTTCCATTCTCATTTAATAACTTTTTCTTCCTGCATTCATATGCATTTATTCTGCAGATACTTTTCAAAGCAAAAGATTTAGACTCTGAACCAAAGAGCCAAATAGTGAGAGGTAACCACACTCAGTCCTGCCTGCTGTCTGGCTTGAGGAAATATGTGCTCTATGAGATCCAGGTGTTGGCATTCACTCGCATTGGAGATGGAGTCCCCAGCTCTCCTGCAATTGTAGAAAGAACCAAGGATGATGGTAAGTTTGTGGGTTACCAGAATAAGGGTCTTACTTAATCCTGATTTTAACACCATTTTGTTTTAGGGATGCAAGTGTAGAGGACACACCAAACTGAGGTGACTCAAATATATTTTTTTTTCCAACTCTGAACTTAAAGGACTTGATCCTTGCCTGGCATAACAGCACTGCTCCACTGGTCATGGGATGAGAATTTGGCAAATACACTGAAAGCCAATTGCCCCTGTCCTCTTTCCCCACAGTTGATGAAGAGGAAAAAATCTTCTTAAATTGTTTGTACTCTGAAGCTCCATGTAGCAAATTTCTGTTGAAGACAATTTTTAGAGCCCAATTATAAACGCCTATTGATGTTCAATCATGCTCTAAGGAAAAGGCAGAGTACCGCAATTGGAAGCAATAAACAAATCTGGGTCTGCTTGGGCTGAAGGAGAGATGTGGAATTTGCAGCTTCAGTAACCCAAATAAGTTTTTTTCCAAAAGAATAAGGCACTGACCCTGGAAGGGGGTCATACCAGCTCCCTGTTGTAGCTCCCCCCAGTGCTTCCCATGAGCTCAGGACTCCAGAGGGCAGTTTGATGTGTGGAAAGACCCCAAGCAGCCCTCTCGTCCTGGTTCTGTTTGAAACACATCTGTGGGGCGAGAGCACTCCTGCTGATGAAGTTCGACAGAAATTTAATTCAGCTTTTAAAATATTGTTGGCTTTGCAGATGCTAAAGTTGCTTTTAGTTTCGTTGCCTTTTCACTATTAAATGATGGATAGTATCTGTGTAAGAGGCTTCTGTTTATTAATCCCAATGAAGAAAAAAAACCAAAAAAAATAAAAAAAATCTCTTTTTCATCAAAATGTTCCCAGTAGAAATGGAATAAAAATTGGTATCTACAAGCAACTTCATTAAGGCTATTTGGTTGGGCTGAAAATGCATTCAGACTCCTGGCTTAACCAGACTTCTGCAGTGTGCAGCGAAGGTGTAAGAGCATGCAGGGACAGGAATGGGATGGAGCAGGGGCAGGAGTGGGACGGAGCAGGGGCAGGAGTGGGGTGGAGCAGGGACAGGAGTGGGATGGAGCAGGGAGAAGACAATGCTCCCAGGCATTTTTGTAGCCATTTTCTCAGCATTCAGCCCGTGTAGTGACAGGGCTTTTCTCTGAAAGGAAACAGAGAGAAGTTTAACATTGGCAGAACTCTGCAGGGAGTGAAAGAACACTCACAGAACTGTGCATATCAGACTATAATGTGAAATATTTAAAACTATTTGTTTAGGATAACCCCATTATAGCAGTTCCCTCCTTAAGTGCCTGTTGGCAAATGATACAAATTGTTCTTCCTTCTCCATACTCCTGACACAAATATGTTGTGTCTCCTCTGGGCTCAGCTTAATTAAAAGTATCATCAGGGGTAAGGCAGGTGGAATTTGTGCTGAAGGGGAAATTTTGCGGATGCAAATGTGTGAATTAACATCTCCTCACCTTGCGAACCTGGGACGGGCAGTGCAGCCACCAGCTGTCTGCATCCGTGTGCATCTCCGCTGCCTCGGGTTCTCTGCCTTGGACCTCTGTGTTTAAAATGCACATGTAAAATCAGAAGGCAGTTCAAAGCTAGTGCTGGGGCCACAGAGGGGAGATATTATTCAATTTCAACAGGTGTGGAGCAGATTAAGCTGACAGCACTCCTCTTGTAGAGGCTGACTTGCCCGGTGTGTGATGGGTTGGCTGGTGGCGAGGTGGGGATCAGCCTCCTCAGCTCATTTGTCACAGCATCCTGGTGTGACACTGCAGGGTGCACTGCTTCTGCATCATGCTTGGTGCTCGTGGGGACTGGAGGCACTCAGCTTGGACAGGATTCCTCGGAATTGATGCATTTTGTATGTACATGGGTGCTCCTAACCATCTATTTGTTGTTGGTGAGCTACAGCTTGGCTGCCTTCTGCACAAAGCGAGCAGGAAACCTGTAACTCCTCTGATGCTCCGTGCCTGCTGGCACCATCTCTGTTCCCCTTGCAGCCCCCGGGCCGCCCGTCAGGCTGGTGTTCCCCGAGGTGAGGCTGACGTCGGTGCGCATCGTCTGGCAGCCACCGGAGGAGCCCAACGGCATCATCCTGGGTAAGGAGCTGGGAGAGGGCTGGGGGCAGAGGAGCTCCAGCTGTTGGGTTTTCCTTCCCCTTGCACATTGGGGTAGAAACCATGCATAAGCAAATCCCTGGCTAAAGAGAAGGAAACACATTGATGTCAGCTGAGAGGCACGGCACCCTGCGGTGAGGAGAGTTCTGCCAGGCTCCGTGGTGCTTTTTCTGAGTCAGGATTACGTTGCATTCATGACACTGTGTTTGAATCCTCATCTCTCCATCTGCATTTGGATGTGTAACCTGTTGAGCTGCAGCAGGGCAGTGGGTTTTTCCCCTCCTTTTTTTCGCTCATCCTTGCCCAGCATCCCTAACTTCTCAGTTTCATGCGTGCTTCTGTTTTACTGCTTCCTTCAGCTAATGCTGTCTGTCAGGTTGCAAGGAGTTAAATCACTTGGAATTTTATCAAAGGGAGCAGGGACAGCAAGGAACACCAGGAATTCATGAAAAACCTTCTCACCTTCCTGCTCTCATAACTCTTAGGTTGCCTTTGCACCCTGAGTACAGCAGCAGCTACTTGTACTTGTAAAATATTGAAGGCTTTACAATGTAAGAATCTGTTCTTAAGTTAATGTAGCTAATATTTGCACAGCAATTTTGTCTGTGTTCTGTTCTGGCATTGAACACTTTTTGTGGTAGTCCCAGCAAGTGAGTAAGGATTATCCCTTGAAATATCCCTTTAAATAAAGGACTTTGTGTTTAGCTCTTGAGTCAAGAACTCAGTCTTTGCTTAGGTGTGCAGTTTCTGAAAGTGCTCAGGAGGTAATCCTGACACCTGGAGGTGCAGGGAAATCATCAAATGGGATCCAAAGGCAGCCACTGCAGGGATCTTGTGAGCACAAGAAGGAGCCTGTGTGAGGCTTGGCACCGGTGAGCTGTTGGAGGCAGATCCACCCAGGGTTTCTCAGCAGCTCAAGAAGGCTTGGCTTACACATAGTCTTTTTGGTTAGATTTGTTGCTATTTTTTCAGGAACTGTGTGTCCTATGAGCTTGCTCTCAGTAGAGATTGGGATTTGAATCACAGGAGGTGGTTAAGGAGAAAAAAAAGTATTTGATACAAATGATGAGAGAAGTACAAAATGATGAGAAAGTACAAAAGATATTTTGCCCTCCCCACTGTTCCAGTGCCTCGTGTTGCTGCACTTGGTCAGCATTTTTTGCTGAAGTTGCAAGCTCAGTGGGGTAAAAGCTCTTTTATTTGGGCTTCTCACAGTGCCCTGTGCAATTCGTCCAGTTTTTCATAGAATCATAGAATCATAGAATGGTTCAGGTTGGAAGGGACCTTAGAGATCATCTTGTTCCAACCCCCCTGCCATGGGCAAGGACACCTCCCACTAGACCAGGTTGCCCAAAGCCCCATCCAGCCTGGCTTTGAATACTTCCAGGGAGGGGGCATCAACGACTTCTCTGGGCAACCTGTTCCAGTGTCTCACCACCCTCACAGTGAAGAATTTCTTCCTTATATCCAGTCTAAATCTACCCTCTTCCAGTTTATAACCATTACCCCTTGTTCTGTCATTATCTATCCTTGTAAAAAGCCCCTCCCCAGCTTTCCTGTAGGCCCCCTTCAGGTACTGGAAGGCTGCTATCAGGTCCCCCCGCAGNCTTAGTAGAGCCTTCAGGAGGATCTGCTCCATGATCTTGCCAGGCACAGAGGTGAGACTGACCGGCCTGTAGTTTCCAGGATCATCTTTTTTCCCCTTCTTGAAAATGGGGGTTATGTTCCCCCTTTTCCAGTCGGTGGGAACTTCACCAGACTGCCATGACCTTTCAAATATGATGGATAGTGGCTTGGCAACCTCATCCGCCAGTTGTTTTTGTTCAATTCTTGGTTGTTGCCACAGTGCTGATGACAAAATCATACAGATATGGGGCTGGAAGAGAAGGTGGAAGGGTATCTTAGAGAATGCTTGGCATGTTTGGCATGTAGACCGTTGTCTCCTTTGTCTTGCATAGTCCTTTCCCAGTAACACATCCCAGGGTACCTGATATTGTCTTGTCTTTTTACAGCACTGATGTTGTAACTAAGTTTGTGACCTGCTATTAATTCCTACCTTTTTTTCTGCAGTACATTTCCAGGTCAATCCCTCTGTTACGTGTACGTTAAGCTTTTTCTTTGTGAGTGCAATACTTTGCGTGTATTTTTATTGAATTTCAGCTTTCTGATTCCAGACCATCTCTCCTCATTATCAGAATCACTTTAAATTACAGTCTTGTCCTCTGAAGGGCTCGCAACCGCTCCCAATTTGGTTTTATTTTTGAAGTTTGCAAGTAGAATGGCAATTCCATCAACCGAGTCATTAATGAAAATATTGAACAGAAGCAGGCTCAGGACTTATTCTCACGAGACCTTACTTAATATGTCCTATCCATTTCTCAGCCAACTATTGCTAACAACATTTTGACTTTTTTTTTTTAAGTGATCACAGCAAAACATGCAGTATTTTTCTTAAATTCTGTTTCTCCAGTTTGCTTCTGACAGGGCTGTCTTGGAACCATATTAAAGCCTTACTTAAAGTCAATGTGGATCATATCTACTCTTCCCACCTGGCCAATTACACTGTCAAAGTGGAAAACAGATTATTTGATATTTATTATTTGTTCCAGACAGATACATATTAGCTGTTCCCTGGCACTTTATTGTCCTCACGGATGGTTGTATATTTACACATATTTTTTTCCAGGACCTTTCTGGGTATTAAACTTAAGTTTGATTTGTCCATAATTCCTTTGGTCTTTCTTCCTCCATTTTATATGATAAAGTGCTCTTCTTGCCCTTCAGTAATATTCTGGGATGTCACCTATCCTCAACAAGTTCTTGAAGATTATTCGGAGGTGGCTCCTGCTGGTTATATAGCACTGCTGGGCGAATTTCATCAGGCCTTTCTGACTTGATTACATCCAGCTTAGCTAAATATTTGCTAACCTGTTCTCTATTCAAGCCTACATCCCTACTTCTGTTGTTGTCAGTTTTAATTTGTGTTAAGTATCGAGTTAATATCTTTTTTTTTGTGTATGAAAACGAAGCAACAGAGGTGTCAGCCTTGTGCTCTTTTGTGTCACTTGTCTTGTGCTCGTCTTTTATTCCCAGTAGTTGACCTATCCCTCTGTCTGTTGTATTTCTAATGTGTTTCTGAAACCTTTCTCATTGCCTTTACCCTCTAAGTTATAACTCACTCACACGTTAGCTGTTCTGATTTTGTCCCTACGTGCTAGTGCAGTCTATTTATATACCCCCTCAGCAATCTGTCCTGTTTCAACATTTTGTACAATTCAGTTTTGATTTTCAAGGCATGAGTGAGGTCTGAATGCAAACATATTGGGCTCTTAACATCTTTTGTCTGCATTGGGATGGTTGTACCTTTATTTTTGTCTCTGTTAAAACTGTCGGCTAACCTGAATTCCTTTTTCCCTTAGAATTCCTTCCCGGGGGACTTTACCTACCAATTGCCCCAGTCCACTTCTTTGAAGTCTATTGTCTTTATTCAACAATTCTCACTCCTCTCTTTTTTTTGATAGTAGAAAAATCGAGGTTTATGGAGGAAGTAGTTAGCTGCCAATGTCAGAGAGAAAAAGTAAAAATTACTCACGCAGAGTTATTTCTGTGATCGTTTCTAAGAAGTGAGGAGTGCTTCAGAAATAGCTAAAAAAACAACGTAGCATTGTAACTAAAGGTTGCAAGATTACTTTCATTCTTGTGCACTTTTCAAATCTTACTATTGCAATGAACTTTTGAAACAGCATTGTAATCACCACCACCAAGGGCAGGGAAACTAAATTACTGGAAAAAATAAGTAAGTTAACATAACTTTGCCAAGTGCCCTGTTGTTCACTGGTGGGGTTGCAAGGAGAAAATACTTTTTTGTGCAAGAGCGACTTGTGTTCACAGCCTTTGAATTAATGTTCCTGCTCTGCTAGCTTTGTCCTCTGAGTATACAAGCACCTTTGCAGCTAACATTTTTGTAATCTATATCAAAACATGTTCTAACATTTCAGAGGGAGATTAGCAGGATGAAATACTGGCAGGCACCAAAAGGGAAAACTACTTGTTTGTTTAAATATTTTACTGCGGAGGACTGCTGTATATTTCCACTTCTCCTTTTGGGAATGTTGCAGTAGCCATCTGAGGCTTACCTCGGTCTTCTTTTGTGCACTCCATTCAGCTAGCACCCAGCATAGTTCCTTTAAATACTATTAGAGGAAAATGCTGCGTTAATGTGTGTATATGCAATTCTATCTGTGAGCTTCCCCTGAAAACAAGAGCCCAGCCAGCACGCTCCCTGGTTAGTATTCCTCGTGGTACTCTTGTTTTTAGCGTTTACCTGAAGCTTACTGCGAAAGAGTGTGAGAACTCTACTGAGAATTAGAACCAAAATTGGATGTAATCCATGTTTGCAAATGCATATTTTGATCCTGGGCTGCATTTGCACACCCGCTGGCCCTTAAACAGATAAGCAGTAAAATCAACAAACTGGATTGCTGCTCCGCTAGGCAGACCGTAACCTCCCGGTATCGTTTGGCTTTCCCTAAGTTCTGTGACAAATTAATAAGTGTTTGTATCTCTGCTGCACCATGGCCTGCGTGAGCGGGTGCTGTCAGTTCTGAAGGGCTTTGTATGGTGATGAGCTTGAAAGCTTTTCTATATTCATGGGGTGTTGTCATCTTCCTGCCTGTTTGCTGTGGGGAATCTGGTGGCTGTGTTAGTGACCTCACATTTAACAGGCAGTTCAGACTGTTGCCATTTGCTGAGTTCAGGAAGCATAGCTCATGAAACTGCTCGCAGGTGTGCAAAAAAATACTTAAGGAGATGCTAATGCAAAAATAAGCCCTGTTTCAATGCATAAATAAACTCCCGAGGAACTGATTTTCAAGGGTTCTTTCTGCCAGTTTGGCCTGGTGATCAGCAGAACTCCCAAAAACAGGAGATTGGGGATCTAATCCTGTGTAGGAAAAAAAGGAAAACAGAGAAAACAGTATGAATCCTGCAGACTGACCATCCAGATGGTTAACTTTCTGTAACATACTCCTATCCTGGAGAAGTTTGCTCTGATCGTCTTTTAAGGATTTCACTTTCATTCATAACCTTTGGTTCTTTTTATCTAATGTATCTGTGACATCTTGTTGTCCTAATCTGGCAAGGGAAAGAAGCTTCCTTACTTATCCACTGCAGCAAACCTCAAGCATACATGAGTTTATTTTTGAATACTTTCCATTTACCTCTATCAATTTGCCTCATTTGATCTCACCCAACATTTCCTGTCTTCTCATCTCGTTGCCAAAATTCATCAACTTCTAATTTTATCATTTTGATCTTGTGTTGTAGCCCTAACTGTTACCCAAACTGTGGTTTAAATACTGCATCTTCTGCGTCACTTGGAAAAAAAGAGCAATGATATTTATGACAGAGTGTCTCTTGGCTGCCCAAATTGGCAGTGGAAGGCGGTGTGGGGGATCACGACTCAGACACGGAGCGTGTCCCAGGCGGGTTGTGGGCAGCAGCAGGAGCGAGCTGGGATGCATAGCTTGGACGTGTGCCTTTGAGCCAGGCTGAGGGAAGTGCTGAGTTTCTGAGAAAACATGGGAAGGTGCAGGCTATGGTTGTGTAAGCTCTGCCTGAGACACCCAGGAAAACAGCTGTTTACCCAGCTGTCAGCACGCGTGGCGTGTGTGGGAGGGGAGCACGGTTTTTTGGAGAGAGGCATTGAAGGAGTGTGCAGAGCCTGTCAGACAGGCAGGCTGGGACAGGGGATTTCTTCTTTCTCATGGCTAAATTAGCTTTTGCACTAGCCAAGGCTCCACTGTTGTACGTTGTTATAGTGGCCTAGATAAGTGTGTGTTCCTTTCCCCAATCTGTGCACGTTTGTAGTTGGCTTTCCAGCACGAGAACCAGCATTTAGCAGTCAACAGTTATCTTGCTGTTCCCTCCTTACACTTTAACTACACTTTATATTTCACAATGGTTTAGAAAAGAGGGAAAATCGTTTGACAATGATATGTCCCAGATATCATACTTATCTTTTAATAACTAGATAAATCAAGTTTTCCATTCTTTTAATACCCTCAGTTTCCCTCCAGGTCTTATTCCTTACGTCTTATGTCCCTTTATCAAACTTCCATAGCCATCTTCGTTGCTTCTTCCTTCATCTTCCCTGCTGCTGTAAAAATTGCCTCAGTGCTTTTCTTTTACTACTTTTTCCCCTTTATTGAGATCTTGCACCAGGGTTCTCACTCCTGCATTCCACACATCTGTAAAAACAAAAAAAAGATCATAACGTAGCCATTTCTTCTCCCCACTGCTATCTGTCTTTCTGTGGACTTTTTAAAAAGATCAAAATACTGTAGCATTAAAGGTACAGAAATACCGTGGCGAAATATATGGGGCCAGCAATGGGAGAGCTGGTGCAGTGGGTAAAAGGAGGTAGTTTGCAGGAGAAAAAATGAGATGTTCAAAGCGTAAGACCCTCAGACTTTGCTGCCACGTTAGCATGTTCAGGAGCTCAGAAAATCAGGCCACTTTTTATCTAGGTATTTAGCATTATGCACCCAGCTGTGGCAACATTGTAGGAACCTGCCCAGCACACAGCTGGATGCCCATGGTACAGAACGAGCCTGCTTGGTGCTGGTTGCCCCACATCCCCTAGCAGCTGTAGAAATAATTTTTTAAAAAGGCAAGGAAATGCTGAGGCTTCATCCATAGTACCATGAGAATCAGCACACCAGAACTATTACCATCTGCATCCCAATTAAATTTCACTGTTTATGCGAGCATGTACCACACAAGTATGGCACTCACTCAAGAGAGCGCATGAACTCTGTTTGTATCTTTTCTGTGAGCAGTTATATGGCAGTTGTTGCATATTCCCAGTGAAAAATAAATGTCATTGATTTTGTCTAATAGCCACAGGTAAGACACAATCTGCAGTTTTCATGCACTGACCTTTATGAATGAAGCACACCAGGTTTGGCTCTTGTTCTTGTTACAGCCAAAATTTGGTGGGAGTTCAAACACTAGCTGGGATATTAATTCCAAGAGAAAGAGACAGTCTCAGGTGTCTGCAGGCCCCTTTGTCTTTTGGAAGATGAGCAGAGAATTGGCAGAATCGTGTCACAATTGTTTTGTTTTCATCTGCTCTGATTTGGATTTGTTGGCTGCCCTCTGCCCTGCGTAGCTTCATGAAGCATTTAATCATACAACTGCATTCAGCTTGGGCAATAAAGCCCCACACCACTTCTGGTATTAATTGATTTTGGAAGTTAGCAGCTGGACTGAAAGTTACATCACGCTCCAGAAGTGAGAGCCCGATTCAATGGCTGGATGTGCAGAATGGATTTGAACATTTGGCAGCCCCTCTTTGGGGGACAGTTGTTGCTAGTGGTGCGTGAGAGCTCTGGAAGCCCTCCTTGGCACTGTTGGATCATTAATAATGCATGCTAAACTGTGAGCTGGTGATGGACAGGCAGGTGGGAGTGGGGGCTATCAGTTGCAGGCATCAACAAAATTGATTGTTAAGTGCAGTAGGATTTAAGTGGGACCTCACAGCTTGCAGGCTTCTTCCTTGGGCTGTGGACAGCAATGCTGAAAGACAGGAGGATGCTTTTGTTGGCAGTCTCAGCACACACTGTGCAATCACAGGGGAGTAGGGGAGCTGAGATTAAGGCAAATGCAAAAAGAAGGGGCAAACATTTCCCTGGGCCGTGTGAGGGCTGCACAGCTGGGGCAATCCAACTGTTCTGCAGCTGAGAAACTTTTAGTTTTAGCCACTGCTGTCCCAGTGTGTGTGAAGGGGAGAACAGCGTGTGCGCATACATATGTGTATGTGTGTGTATGTTTGGGTGGAAAGCTGAAAGAAAGTGTTGAACTGCCTGAGCCAGGTGAGATTAATGAACTCTGTTTGTTCCTTTGCCTTTCCAAAAGGGTACCAGTATGCTCAGGAAAGATTAAATGTTTTTGTGTCTTGTTGGGATGAAGGATGGCAAAAGAAATCAGTTTTGCTGCAGATAATATCCAGTAGACCCTTGTGTGCACCACGGTGTGTAATTTCCCCATAAGGTACTGTGCCTGACTGCAAAGGGCTGGCACATAGCAGAGTTTTGTAGCACTAAAAGAAGCAAATTACTCAGCTCCGGTCTCAGTTAAACAAGTAATTACAATAAACTAATAGTTTTGGTGCACTTCTCTTAACTGCTACAAGAAAAACCTAACCTCTCTGCTCTCCTCTGCTGGTGCTGTGGTTTCAGGCTATCAGATCGCATACCGGCTGGCCAGCAGCAGCCCCAACAAGTTCACAACAGTGGAGGTTGGCTCAACAGTCAGACAATTTACTGCTACAGACCTCACCCCTGAGTCAGCATACATCTTCCGGACATCTGCCAAGACCAGGCAGGGCTGGGGCGAGCCTCTGGAAGCCACGGTGATCACGACAGAGAAAAGAGGTAATGCTTGCAGCCACAGGTTGACGTGTTTTCTGTTGCATGCCTTGGAGCCTGGGCTTCACTTACAGGAATTTTAATAACAGGCTACAGCCTGTACACCTCCTGCTTCTCACACCATAACCCTGCCCTAAACCATAGCAACATCATGATTTTAGAAACTGGTGAGGAAGACAGACTTTTATGAGCGGCAGTTCTTCTAACCTGCCGGGCTGCTGGGGATTGATTTTTCCATCAGATGCTATATTGGCCATATGCAGCCTCTTTCTGCAGTCAAATCTTTTTTCTTTCCTTTTTTTTTTTTTCTTTTTTCCCCTAGCTCTCTCATTTTCTAGAAGGATTGCAATCTTAAGAAAGTAAGTGATGGATGAATTGCATTGATTAGGGAACACAAAATGAGAGCTGGTGATGTTGCAGGGTTTCTTAACATGGCTCCTCCATTATGCCTCAGTCCTGACCTAATGTGTTAGCAATTACTCTGGCCTTTCATTGCTGTAAACTCAGGCAGAATGTTTGCATCTGAATTGTCCAGAATTTTTCTACTTCTTGCATCAGGCACAAAATGGTTGCTCACAGTCTGCATCCTCAAACAAATTCTGTTCTATAGGGAACTACTTGAAGAAAGCAAGAGCTTACATGTACACGAATGAATGCAGATGCTTTGATACCAAAACTGTCAAAATATGAAAGACAAATACAAGTTATTATAGAATCTGGTCTGCATTGTTTCCTGTTTCTGATGCTTTGGCTCAAGTTGGCTCAATTCTCCAGTCTTAGAATGGATCTCCAGAGCTGCCAGACAAAAAAAAGTATTTTCTGTTTGTGCATAAAGGTTTTTTTTTTCGTTCAGGGCTAAAAGAGGATGAATTAGTAGAAACCAAGAGTGTGAGCTTTCCTTTGGAACAGATGCCATGTTCCAATGCAAAGCACTTGTCTGATCTCTTGAGCTGACGGTCAAAACTCGCCAGGGCAGCGTTACCAGCATTGCTCTCCTGTGCATCGCTGCATTTGTGCCATGTGCCACTCTGACCCATTGTGCTGTCTTTGTATTGATCTTCAAGAAAACTTGACTCTCAAAAACTACTGCCATACAGCTTCCTTGATTTATAAAAATCACAGTTCAGAGAGAAGCACACTTCAGCAGGTAGCTGGAGCAGACCTCCATAGAGGTTGTTCAGCTGTTGTCAGCACTTTGGGGTACACATGTGTGCCTGGTCTTGGCTCTTGCCCAAGACTTGCACTATAATACTACAAATAATATTTACTTTGAGTTCTTAAAATGTGACTACTGAGTCATCTCCACACTTTACAAATCATTCAGTGCAAGAGCAAGGATTTGCCATGCTATTTGGTCACATCCTCCTTAATACTTACCTATAATATTTCTAAAAAGAGAGGACATTGGCCTGATGTTCAGCCACCAACAGGGAAGACTGATGGGGTGCATTTTATCTGCTTTTGTCCTGTGTGATTGGTGCTAAAATTCCCACTAGCACAGCTCTCCAGGTCATGTGCAGCTTTCCCAGAGCATAACAGAGAAAGAACCTCAGGAGCTGTATTAGGAAACTTAAAGTGCCTCTACTAAAGATGCTGTCTATCAAGCAGATTTATCAGCTCAAGGTTTCTTCCACCCCTGTCTGATTGCTGTCAAAGTGGAAGTTTAAAGCCCAACATGTGCAAGTTTCTGAAAAAAAACACCATGCCCAATAAAGTGAATACTCAAAGCTCAGAGCCTCTCCTTTTCAATAAGATGTGCTCAGATTTCCCAGGCCATGCACGGGCTGTTGCTGGATACACAATAGCTCAAGGCAGAACTCCCAGCTCCACTGCAGGAACAATGATCCCTTGTTGCTATCAATGCTTTTGGGTTATCTTGAATAGGCAAGTCATAATATAAAATGAACTCTTTCTCTTTTTGATGGATGGCTCTACTGTGTCTGTGCACATGCTATGGAACTGAGTCCCAAGGCACTGAGAGTTAACTGAAGTGATCCCATATGTAAAATATATAGAGAAAAATGCATAAAAATGTATAATCTTACATAAAGAAGATTAGTATTCTGGGATGATAAAGAAATTTATCCAGTGCAGCTATTCTGGCAAGAAGTAAATAAACAAACAATCTTGGAACTTGTATATATAACAATAAATATTCTAGAGTGAGAAGATATTTACTTTCCATTAATAAAAATGCGTGTAATGTCCTTGTCGTCCTTGATACTGAGGTAAGCAGGCATAAAAATTCCCCTGAAAATCAGTGAAATTGGTCACTCATTCTTGTCCTTTAAATTCCCTGGATACTTCCAGTACAAATATTTACATTTTACAGTGATACCTCTGATTTACAGATCCCAGGCTGTATCTGTAGCTGTATGCTCCAGAGGTGCTTCTGTAGTGCTCTGGATCTACGTAATGAATGATGCCCTTCAGAGCAGTTAGCACCAGGGATCCAGGCAGAACTGAGTCACAGGATGTAAACGTAGCAAGACACTGAAAGGACTCCATTGGGTCATATGTCCTGGCCTTACGTTCCTGCACAAACAGCTCACCTGAGCATTTGCTCATGGCTAAACTCCCACAGACTCTTCATACTAATGGCTTTGTACGTGCAAACAGTCAGGAAGTGTATCTTGCCATACAGGAGAGTTTAAGATTCCCCATCAGCAGCAGGAGGAAACCCAATCATGGGAGCCAAACCGCAAGATCTGACCTGCCCAAAACTGCAAGCTGGTTAAAGCTTATCAGCAGAGTATTAAATCCCCACATGACACTCACTTCCTCTGATAAAATAACCCTGAATACCTGCCTCAGCCTGTCAGCGTAAGGTGTTGACCTTTTGCATTGTGCTCTGGATGGCAGGATGCTGGCACTGAGGAATTCCCACAGCTAACAGCTTACAAATCTTTTGGCACTGATGTCAGCAAGAGCATGCTGCGGGGAGATGCCAAAACATACAGGAAATGTTTTGGGGGGATGGCAGGGAAATGAAGTGCTCGCCATGCAGAGCTGGGAGGAATCACGCAGTCAGAGGTGCGCTCATGGAAACGAGTGCTGATGAAGTTGAATTGAATTGCTTCTCAAAAGCAAGTCACTGCGGTGTCTCCAATCAATTTCTGCTTTATTACATGCCACACATTTTAATCAGAATCAATAATCTTCATGATAAACAATTAAACAATTATTCCTCACTCTATAGAGTTTCTCTATTGAAATCAATGGAGTGCGGAGACACAGTGACGGGAAAGGAGATCTATATGGAAACAGTGGGGCCTGGCATGCTCACACCTGCATTACCATTCCCTGCCTCATCTAAAAGGCATGCTGTTAATTACTCTGGAGAGATCTCACTCAGCATTGGCACTGGCTGGTTTGACTTTGCATGTCCAAGGGCAGTGAGTGGGAAAGGAAGGAGAGGGCAGGACTGTAAGTGAACAGAGGCAGGTACCTGAGCCCGAGCTCTGTCTCCAGACTGGGGTTGGAAACAGCATCAGGAGCTGCTGATGGTCCCCAGTTCCTTGCCAGAGAGCAGCTGGTGGAAGAGAATGCTACATAGCACACAGAACACAGTCCCCTGGTACCCAGCAGGAAGCATGGGTTAAAAAGTGAACTCATTTACAGGCAAATTCTGTCAAAGAGCAGGTGTAGCTGGAAGCACACTTGAGTTTCATTAAAGACTTTTTGGTTTGCTTGGCTGCTCATCCTAACAATTCTTCCTCAACCTGCCAGGTTAAGACCCCCACAAGTTTGAGATTTGCTGGTAGAAAAATGTAGGTTCAGTGATGACCTTTTATGCAGGGAAATAAGAATCGGTTTTACTGCTCATCTGTGCAGCAGAAGGTAAAGGAATGGGATGGCTTTTATACTTCATGGGACAAATCCAAAAGTTCAATCTCCTGTGGCATTACCACTATGAAAATCCAATTATGCTGTCTCATTTTATATTAGCTTGAATAGCCTCTCAAGGCAGTACCGAATTGTGGTTCCATTGCAGAGCGACCAGCACCTCCCAGGCAGCTGACCACCCCCCAGTCTGATGTGTCATCGCGGAGCCTGCAGTTGCATTGGGTCCCTGGAAGTGATGGATCTTCACCCATACGATATTTTACAGTACAGGTGCGAGAGCTGCCCAATGGAGACTGGCAAACCTACTCCTCTTCCATCAGCCACGAGGCAACGTCCTGCATTATTGAAAGGTACTGTGCCATCTCAGCTCAGCGTAGAAATTCCTGCACTTTCCACTTAGAGCAGTTAGGAAGCCAAAGCAAGAATCACTCATGTTCACAATCTTTTTTGAGGGAAACAGGTTAAGGGAGTGTCACTGATTCCATTTTAGAGTTGGCGTTATGAACAGCAATTGAGAGATTTGCAGAAGGTCGTGCAATAAATCTAATTACAGTTGAATTGCAATGCATCCTTCTGAAGCCCTTCCTGAAGGCTCAGCACGTAAGATAACACTACTCAGGCTAAACCAAATGTAACTGCAGTGCTCTGTAAAACACAACTAGTGAAATATCCTTTCAGTAGTGACTGATGTTAAAATCCACTCTCAATACTGCATTGCAATTATCTCTATATAAACTTTTCCAGATGAAATAAGAACCATTTTTATCTGTACTTGCCATACTGAAGTTTATAGATAGCATCAGAATGTCTAAACTTTGTTATTCAGACTTCATTATATCCTCAGCAATGCTGTTGTAATTAAAGTCCTTGTAACATCTGCAAAAGCAATTGAGTGTCTATGAGAAGGTACTTGTTTTGCTGTCCATTTACTCTATTGACCAGCTAGTACAAATCAGGTTATCTTTAAAAGGCCGTGAGCTTTTGCAGAATATGCTATTCAAAGCATTCAGGTTCAGATTTTTCAGGTCAGTTATAAAAGCATCAGTGGCTATGACATATGGCTGCACTCTGGTCATGTGCCAGAAGATACAGATACATTGGTATTCTTTTGGCTGACTGTGCAGAAAAAAAGAAAACTTGACAATTTTATTATAAATATAAACCTGATTCATTAACCCTGGAAGTGTTATATCCACCCTGTATTATACACAGCATTTTTCCAGTCAAAACCTCTAAAATCGAGGAGACAACTGAGTCCTTTAGGCCTGATGTGGGCATTGCTGAAAACAAAAGATCTGTATTTCAAGAAAGATGATCCAAATTGTTGAAGTTGCTGTACGTAAGTAATGGTATCCTAATAGGGTGGACCTACTGAAGACATTCCTCTCCCCTTAGGTAGAAGCATTTTGCTGTGAAAGTCCAAAGAGTAGCACGTGCCTGATGCTAGAGTGCTGCCCATCAGAATGCATTATGCCTCCATATTTAATCATTCCTTACAAGTAACTTGGGTTGTAGTCAGTGTTACATCTGCCAGCTGGTGGCTAGACACTTCCAATTAATCAGATAAATCCCCCATAACTTACAGCTCTGCATTTCTAGTCTCTGCCTGTGAAGTGAAAGGCAGCCTCCCCCACAGCTCCCTGCCAAGCCAAGCCAGAAGAGTCTTTGCTAAGGTTATGTCAGCTGGAAATCGCTCTTTGCATATCTTAAAGCACAGCGTCGATAAAAGAGCTGCAGGGAACCTGTTGTTATTATCTTTATTAAATAATCCAGGTAATAACATTAATTTAAAATTCAGCAGAAATAAAACGCGCTGGTCATATGGCATGCTCTGGAGGATTAGTCAGAAGGCTGGTGCTGTGAATTCTGGTGCTGGCTGCATCCTGACTCACCCAGGACATGTCACCAGCCTCCTCCATGCCTCTCTTCCCACTCTGTGCAACGGGGATGGGCAGGTTGTTGTTTGGAGGATGTCCCTGACAAAGCTTTTGCTGTGCCATGAAAGCCACGATTTGCATCTCCATGAAGCGCAGCAGTCATAGGTTGCTCTATGAACTGCGCCTTAATGGCTGTTTTCTGGAGCGGGATTCAGCTGTGAACCATAGAACCACAGAATGGTTGGGTTGGAAGGGGCCTTACAGCACCCCCAGCCCCACCACTGGCTCTCAGCCTTTCCCCATAAGGGAGATGCTACAGGCTCCCATCATCTCTGTGGCCCTCCGCTGGACTCTCTCCCACAGTTCCCTGTCTGCCTGGAACTGGGGAGCCCAGAACTGGGCCCATTGCTCCAGATGTGGCCTCTCCAGGGCAGAGCAGAGGGGAGGAGAACCTCCCTCACCCTGCTGGCTACTCTTTTTGTGCCCTAGGGTACCAATGGCCTTCTTGGCCCCAGGGACACTCTGCTGTGTGGGCACACCATTTGTCATGGCACAGGGAGATCTCACCCCTTACTGTTCCATCCCACAGCTTGAACCCCTTCACCTCTTACAAGCTGCGTGTCAAAGCAACCAACGACATCGGAGACAGCGACTTCAGCACAGAGACGGAAGCGGTGACAACGCTGCAGGATGGTGAGCATGGGGACAGGCACATGGGGACACTGCCATGGGATGGGCACACTCTGAGCCCACTGCAAAGTGTTCTCTGCTGTGACCAGAGTGAAAATTCAGCATCAAATATGGGTTTGTTCCTAGGAGATTGATACAGGTAGTAATGAGATTGGGCTGAATTAATAACAGGCAGCCCTAAGTGTCCTGCTGTGCACTCTGAATGAATCATACTTTCAGGAGTCTCCAAATGGAATTAAACTCTGTTTGATTGGCTTCCAAACTCTGCACTAACCATTATCTTTGCAGAAATTGAATAATTTACAAGACATCATTAAAAATAAATGTAGTACCATGCATACATTTGAAGAAGTTTCTTCAATTGTTTTCACTCACAATCCACATCAGTCTGCAATATGGCAAAATTGCTGAGGTATAAGTAAGAAAGAGCACGAAGCTCCTAGAAACATGAGCATTTAATCCTGCAGATCAGGACTAATAAACTGTGAATGACATTGACAAGGCTTTTATTTTTAGCCTTAGAGATCAGCTTCTAATTCCTTGATTGTAGAAAGCCACTGCCTGAATGCAGAAGTAACTCTGATGTCTTGAATGGGACTACCAGTGGGGAAAGGAACTCTGCCAAGTGTGAAAAAGGATCTGTATTTACCCTTAGACTGTGAAATAGGGTAATACTGGGATACACATGTGTATACAGAGCTCAGAGTTAGTGTTTAGTACAGCACAAGGAGTGACTAGTGACACTGAGATATGGATATAGGAAAGAATTTTGCCAAAAAAATGTTTAAAGAATGTCATCTTGAAATTACAAAACCAGAGGGCAGAGTACCAGGAGGATCCTGATTTAGACAAGAACCTATGGAGTACCTGCTGAAATGATGTGCCTAGCAGCCTTTTAGAGGCACCTCAACTCTCCACCTTCCTGAACAATGGCTGCTGTATGGTGCAGGATGTGACTTGTACTAATGAGGCAATACTGACTCACTGTTTTGGAATTTAAAATTTTATTTTCAATTCTCTTTGAATTTAGCTACAGTGAATCTGGAGTTGTGCTTGGCCTCCTCACAATACAGCAGGGAAACACTGTGAAAGCTTCTCACCTCCTTAACAAACTGTGAACATTTATTCTGCTGAGCAAACCTGGTGCTGCCACTAGAGCATTGCACTGCAGAGGGCTGTCAGCTCCTGATAAGCCTTCCCTGCTTTGTACTTGAGCTGCTGGAGTGTGTGCAGATGTGTTACAGGCCATAAGCACAGGAATGGGTTAATCCATGGTAAGTCAAGCTGTCCTAATTAAAATAATCCTTGAATACATGACACAGACTCCTAAAAGCAGTGGGCTTGCCCCAGCTGTGCCAAAAACACCATGGAAAATTTGGGAGCAGTTTGCTCACACTTTCAAGCACACACTCAGCTGGTTTAACTTCCTTGTAAATTTGTATCCAGCTGTTTGTGAGCGGCTGGCGTGATCAGCATCCCCCAGATTTATGCCGAGCTTTTTTCTCATTCCTACTCAAGTTGCCAAGGCCACAGGTAGAGCAGGGGATGTATGAAAAGTGGCTGGCTTCTGCCTGGATTGCAATGCTCACGTCCCTGGCATTGCTTTTGAGACCCACCACATAGTAACTGGGACAGAAGATTTTCTTCAGCAGCAAAGAAAAAGAATTTGATGAACAAACTGCCTATTTCTCACCTGTTGCTCTAACTGGTTTGGTTTCTTCTTTTTCTCGTTTAGTTCCAGATGAGCCACCTGGTTCTGTGTTAGTAACTCCCCACACCACTTCATCTGTCCTTGTGCAGTGGCAGGTAGGTAAAATGCAAAATCACGATGTTTCTCAGTGGCTTTGACTTGTTGGCCTTAATGGTTCATTGCAGTGGATGTTTTTCTGAGCTGGAAGGAGTGTAGTAAAGTTGAAGGACTGCAGTTACTTCCTTGTTTTCCTGATCTGGGCATTTATTTCTGTGATGGATGGAAATTTCTGGCTGTTACCTTTGCTTTGTGCCCCATGAGGGAAAGCTTTCTATAGAGATGCCCAAGATATTGCTTTCGCAGATTCACCTGTCCTCTTATTGATATCAATAGATGTGCATCTGCACATTGAGAGCATTTGCTGGTGCGTGGCATCGGTAAAGATCAGGTAATCAAAAGCTCTGTTGTTCACATTGCACGCTGCCTCCTTCAGCTGCTGAAGTAATCAGAAGTGTATGCTGTGCCTGAGATCCTGCTCGTGCCTTTGAGGAGCTCCACATGCCCTTCTGCCTCTTTGAGGGCTGAAAAACTAAGATTCCTTCGGAGAAAAGGAAAGCAAGTTTCAGCTCTCCGTAATATCTCTGAGTTGGATATGAAAGTATTCATGCCGAGTCTGCATTTTATATACTTATTTCCTGTGCCTTCCTTTATCTTTCAATCCAAAACTGGCCTCCTGGGATATGCTGGAACATTTTGTGACCCAGTGCCTGAGGCTTCTTTTTGTGGAGTAAGCATTAAGAGAGAGAGCCCAGCGGGGTACTGCACGTTATCCGTAACCTACTCTGGAAAGCCTCTGCGCACCCTGCTCCTGAGACAATGTCCCACACACATAATAAGGATGGCTTTGGACAGATTGCATTATAGTGAAAAATGTACATACACATTTACAGTACAGATGGGGCTCCTTGCATTTTGGAAAAAATAGATGTATGAGAGTCTGTTTATTGCTGTGCAGCAGCACTTCAAAAATATGCCTGGCTGTGCTGCTGGGTTGCTGGCCCCGTTCACGCAGCATAATCCTAAGTAACATCACTGCTTACAGCATGTTGAGCAAATAGAAGACATGTTGAACAGTTTTACTGAAGGAGTTGTGGACAGATATAAATCTGTTGCCCCACCTTCAAATAAAGCCCACGGTGAAGGCGTACGGAAAGACAGCAAAGAGGTCGTGAGGCACAATGCACCGTATACATTCCCCCAGCTGACTGATTATTGGTGTGTAGTTAATGTGAAATAGGTGGTTGTTTAGGTAATTGGATGCTTTTTATTTCATGAAAATGAAATGGGGTTGTTGTGCCGGAGCCATCTCAAGGGAGTTGTGGGCGATTATATGTCATTACTACATGTATATTAATAGATCCTGGTAATTCAGCCGCACTGTATTTTTCAAATAAACAAAAATCTTCAAGTCCCACAATAGCCTCCAATTAAGAAGTTGTTTCACAGCAGTGTTTAAGAAATAATGTAAACTGAAAACAGCAGTCGAGCTAAATGGGAGAGTAGATTTCCAAGCAAAGCTAAATTTTTAACTTTGAGCTGTGTTAATAATTCACAGAACAAACTCTAGATGCACTATCTGTGCTTTCAGCTGCTTGGTCCAATCAGTCCATTATTTTTAAATTTAAAGTAGGAAGAAAATAAGTAATTTCCATCGAGGTCTGCTCCATCAATAATGCAAGGTTATTTCAAACGTTCTGGAGGATGTTATAGTTAATATCAGGATTATGTACTGTTCTGCTTCTGCCATAGAGACAGCAATTATTCAAACTTACATTGTTTTCCTTCTTCTTCCAAGAGCACAGAACTGTTTCTCTTACTTCCGTACAATGTTATGGGCTGCCACTCATAATCATTTTACCTGTTTCAGCAGATCCCCCAGGCCTTCATACAAAACCCTAAATAATCCATTACATCAAAAGCAGTGTTCTGTCCATGAGAGACAGATAGGAAGGGGAAGACCTGACCTTTTAGCAAAGTACCCTTTTCAGGAGGGAAGCATCATTTCTATGGCAAGGAGAAAGATGGATTTCAAGCCATTTATTTTCTAAGCTTTCCTATCCTAAATGTAAAGAAAAGGGAAAATGGAGAATCACATGAAAGTGTAAGAAAACAATGTGTGCTGTCCGCAGATCAGTGTTATACCACAATGAGGAATTAAGCTTTATCTGTTAGCAGTAAGGAGGAACAGCTTCAGAAGTGTTTTCCATTTAAGATTTTGTAGGATTTCCACCTCTTGTTTTTTGTTTTTGTTTTTTTAATGAAAAAAAAATTCCATATGCTTGTAATTACAAGTAAACAATATCTCATCTCCATCTTGCAGAGGAGAACATTTTCAGCCATGGAAGAGGCTGTCACTTCCATGGGTCTGTTTCTTCAGTCCCTCATGCAAAGGACTCCACCTGTGACCAGAAAAAGCTGTTGTACAAGAGTTGATTTGTTTGCCTTGTAAAATGGAGTCTGAGAGGGGGATATGATTGCTCTTTTTAAAATATAGCACAGGAGTAAACACCCCATAAGGAGAAGAACAATTTAACCCAAAAGGCAATGTTAGCAGAGGAACAAATGGTTATAGACTTGCTATGAATTATTTAGATTAGGAATTAAACGAAGGTTTTTAACCACCCAAGTAGTGAGATTTGGAATAGCTTTCCAAAGAAATACTGGGAAGCAGAAAAAATAGCTCACTTTCTGGTAGAGCTTACTCTGTTTGTGAAAAGGACTTTGAGTTGTTTTCTGCAGTCATGAGGGCCCCATCTTGATGGCTGTTGAGGTCCCTCACCTTAAGGTCCCATCTCGTGTTCCTAGGTCATCCTGTAATGCAATTGCTGAATAAAAGTGGAAGTGGTCAGAGCTTATGCAAAGGATGGAGCCCTATAACAACCATGAAACATCATGATGAAGGAGGGTCTCCATGCAGAGCAAGTAAAGCAAGGCCCTGGGAATTTTTGGCTTGCTTTCAGCAGATTCTGAGCAGCACAACTGCAAAAGGAGTAGACTTCTTTCGGGAGCATTTTCTGCTCCTTTTCTTGGTAGCCTGGTAGTTTTCATAGACTCTGGATCACATACTTTTCTTTTTTGGCTTCCATAAACTGCAGTCTTTTTACTTAGTTCCTTCCGTCCTTACCCAAAGAAAAGTCTTCCACATGCAGTGAGACAGGAGAGCCCTCTCTTTCTTCCTGCTGTCTCAAGGAAGTAATGGAAGATTCTTGTCATTTCTGGAAGCAGAGTCAGGTTATTACCAAATATCTGCCTCCTTTCCTGTAAAAATATTCTTCTTCATTAAAATTACACGTGGTATTACCTCATACTGTAACAGTGTATCACACCAGTGATTAGTTTTTTAGTGTTGGACAGAAGGTTTCTGTAGTAAAGTTCTCAGGACTGCTAGCGATCTTCCTGGATTAAAGGCAAGATCATCATTAAAATCCTTTTCATTTATCCTTTCAGCCCCTTAAGTTTCAGTACAAGAATCTTTAGAAGATAAATGGCTCAGAGCATCTTTTCTTCTCCACGGTTCTTAGCCTGCATTAGACTCATGAAAGGCATTTTTTCCCAATCGTGAAGAATCCCTTTGCTTGTCTTTATTTAAGTACACCATTCAGACAAAAATAACTCCTTTTAGTACACCAGTTGTATGTCTGTTACTGAAGGAAGACGTGAGGGACTGTTGAAGAATCTTTTGGATGTCTTTTTGCATTTAGCAGCGTGTTTCAGGGGAACAAAGGCAGATATTTGGGCCATCTCAATGCCATGTATTCTCTACCACTCCAAGCTGCTGTGGAGGAGATCTGGGTTTTGCCACGGGCCTCAACCCATGTAGCACACCAGGGCTCATCACACTGTGACTCCTCTCTAAAAGGCTCTCTGGCCCTTGCTTTCATCTTCCTAATGAAAGGCAGAATGTACCAATTCTTGGTTACTTTCTCAGCAGTCTTTCAGTAAAACATTTCTAAATAAAGAATGCTCTATGAACATCCACTAAGGAAATTGTCTTTGATAAAATCATTTGTTTTTGTCATGTCAGAAGTGAAATACCAGTTGGCTGTGTTGGTGACCAGCAACATGCATTTTCAGTGATCAGTTTGTTTATATTCTTTATCCCACACATTTGTGCCTGTTGCCATGCACATGCTAACACGAACATTCTTAATGTGAACATCTTTCAGCCTCCCAAAGCTGAGAGTGTGAATGGCCTGCTGTTGGGATACCGGATCTACTACCGGGAGCTGGATTACGACACCGGCTCTGGAGCCGAATCCAAAGCTGTCAAGAACCCTTCAGCTTTAAGAGCAGAGCTCACACGTAAGCCTGTGTTACGCATGCTATAATAGCCCAGAATTTGTCTTTACACCAGACACTGTGTGTGCTCCTACCTATGGAAAGAACACACGATTATTCCCAAGAGCGCTGGAGAGAATTTAGATTTTACACAATCAAGGTGAAGATGCTGGAAAATGCTAATAACTTCTGTCTGATCAGCGTCGCTTGTAATGGTGCAATCTAATCTGTGCCAGCATGCTTGAATTGATGTTCTGTCCTCCATGTACCCTCTGATTTCCTGCTTTCTGCTGTCTCCACTTCATGATTACCTTGGTATGCTTCTGCCAGCAGACGAAGAAGAGAGGGACTTTGTTTTCCTCAGCTTGCTATTTTCTAATAGTTTTTCTAATTGACATTTTGTTTTTCTTTTTGCGATGTAGGAAAGGAGCTGAGGAGAAATTTTAAATAGCGCTTGTAAAGTTTTGAAGTACTTGTCTCAATTTTGGAAGAAAACAGCAAAAATGAGCAAGAAGGTGCATGCTTGCTGTGGTAGTTGCTGGATTTTTTTATTTTTTTTTTTGACTCCCAAGGAAAGAAGGTGGAGATGGAATGGAACAATAGAAAAAGTGAAAAGGACTTAGACAAAGAATTGAAAGAAAATCAGAGGAAAGAATAGGCAGAATAGGGTGATGGGAGGTGAAGATGTGAGTGCTCAGTAACCTTACAGATAGGGCCCAGCAACGAGAGATGCTCACAGCAGCACCAGCTTTTGTCCTGTTTGATGTCAGTGGAATAGTCAGAATAAAACAATACTCTAAGAGCAGTAGATTATGTCTAAGACTATTTCAATAACTTACATCATCTTCTATATTTCTCTGAACCTGTGAAAAAAGCTTCTACGAAAGCAAGAATGATTTTTGTGTGGATGTGGAAAAGGTGGATGTTTTAAATTTAGCATAATCATCTGACTGACCTCGTTTATGTTGTCAGTCCTGGATGAGGGCCCAGGGAGTTTTAACCAGAGCAGATATGTAAAGCTCCTACAGGTGTAGGCGTGCACAAGGTTTTTTCCAGACAAAAGCTGAATGAGTGGCTGTGTATCTCATCATAAAATAATGACTTTGGATGCTCTCTAGTCTTTTAAGCCAGGGAGGTTGTAATACCTACTGGTTTCCTCTCTTCCCTCGTCTTGCAGGCCCTGCAGCTATGTTGCTAATAGCTGTATAGTAGAAAACACCTTGCTCTACTTCTCCAGGGAGTCAGGAGGGAAAGAAGGGGTTGGAGACAAGTGTTTTAAGAAAAATTTCCCTCTTTCTCCTCATAATATGGCAATTCTCACCTTAGTACACCTCTGTTCCTCGCTGACCTGCAGTTTTACCTAGCTTAGCGTGTTATTACAGTTCATTCACAGCAAGAATGTTGAATTCTCTAAGTGAAACTGGGGAAATCTAACATGCATTTGAAGAAACAGGTCCTGTCCTATTGTGTTTGCTCTTTGTGGCCCATGTTCCAAGCCTTTACCCTGCAGCTCTTCATGTTTCGAATTTTGCGTGTTGAGAAATAAGAATGCTCTACAGTGTTGAGTTCCCCCCCTAGAAACTGTTTCCCTTTTACTCATTTATTCTATTTAATCTAGGAGTCAGAACATTTCAGTGTTGTATATTTGTGTGATCCTCTGTTTGAGGAGGAAATGAAAAAACCCATGTGAGTGAGATGCTTTTGATGTGTTACAAGAGTGATGTGATTTTATTGCCCTTCGAGGTACAGTCCTAAAGCTCAAACTGTGTATGTGTGTGCTGCATCATTTGCCTCTGTCTCTGCTGTACATCATTTGCAATAACTGTTTCCTTGCACTGTAACAAGCTTTCTGCTTTGCTTACCCTGAATAGCCCAAAGCAGCTTCAAGACAGTGAACAGCAGCTCTGCATTAACGACGTATGAATTAACACGTAAGTGCACATTGCCTTTAGATGAGACTCTTTGTAATGGTTCAAAATACAATATAGGCAAACTCCTACGGTTGTCCTCAGTGGATCTGGCAGAAATCAACACTAAATAATGATTCTGCTTTCTTGAGTTACTTTTTCTTTAAGCCTTTGCTTCCTCTACATCAAAAGGCATTGATGATGCAGGTAGGTAGCTGTTGTAAAATTGTGGCTGCTGGGAAGGTAAAACATTGTTGACTGTAACAACCCAGTATTGCTGATGCTAAATGAATTTTGATTTGCTTGCTACATATTTTGCAGTCCATCTGAGTTTAGCTGTATCACATCGTTAGTCCTGTGATTCAAGCATCGCAATGCTCAAGCATTCTTTGGAGTATGAGGCCAGTTTATAGAGGGCCCAATGAATTTATATGCATCTCCAGAGGTGTTTTCAATTGGAAATGAATAAAATAGCATTCGACAGAGTTAAAAGGCAAGTTGCTTTGTGGTGATGATGGTTCACTAGATTTTGCCCAAGGCTTCTGAGTCACAGATTGTGATGGGCTAAAAAAAAAGAAGCCCTCTCCCCACTGAAACTTGCATGCATGAACTCTCATATGTTCCATTTTCTTCCACATCCAGTTAACACTAAAATCTCCCTTGTGGCTTTTCATGGCAGCAATTAAAGTTTCTCTTTACTAGCTGCCTAGTACTGAAATTCCAATCAAGAGCTATATATCTTACATTATTTTTTTTATTTATTAATGGACTGGCAAAAAGTTAGTGATGTATTGGATATCATTTACTTTATACCCGAGACCAGGGAATGATGCTGAACTCTGAGTCAGATATAGGAGCAAGACGCTAGTAAATATTTCCATGAAGCTGAAACTTGAAGAACCAGCATGATTAGACTTATTGAACTCACCAAACCAATGACATACTGCCAGCCACAGAGAGAAGGGTGCAATGTGATTCATGAATAACAGAGAAAATTATTGGCAAAGGGAGAAATTTGTACCCCTGGCCATGCATGTCTTAATCAATTCAATGCTTATTTAAATACAGCAATTTATATTATTGATTTCTTTCTTACTTTAATTTCACTGTTAAATATTTTAGATGATAAATATTTCTGCTAGGATTGATTCTTCCATTCTGGAAATGCAAAATCCAAAGCTGCTCAGCTGCTGTCTCCCCTAGTGATGCTGACATGGTTCTACTCCACCCCCATTTACATCCACTAATTACCCCCATACCATTGGGTTTTCTTGCTTTTTTCACACTGTTTTCATTCTCCTACCTCATCTGTAAGAGTAATTTCTGTATGTCAGCAAAGAAATTGGTTGCATGGGGCCAAGTGGAGCCCAGACTTTAAATTCTCCTTTCTCTTTGTGATTGATGTTTAAACCACGTTCACTTTGAGGGAGAGAGCTCTGCATGCAGTACTGTGAATGGGACTGCAGAGTCCTGCTGCAGGTCATCCTCTGGGCCCTGCTGCAGCCTCGAAGCAATGCAGCTGCTGAGTGACTCCCTGGATGAAAGTCCCCGGGGTTAGGCAAAGGCTTGAAGCCATGTTCATTCCTACCAGTGGTGATGAAAATGAGCCCACATGTTGAACAGTCAAAGTCCTGTCTTTTCCCTGTCATCAAGAATGACCCAGAGATGTCCCTCTAGCTAGTTACCCATCGGGAGTGATCCTTCTTACTGGAGCAACATAGTGAAAGTACTGGAAAGTCCTGTCATCTCACTGCAAGGATCTTTCATAGTTGTGCCAGTCCTGCTGTGATGAGTGTGTTGAGGAAGGGAGGAAGTAGATCCCACACTATTGCACTGTTCTAATGCTGCATTTCCTGAGAGAGGTGTGGTGATAAAGAAGTGATGGAGTCTAGACATGTCACTACTGTAATATACTGTAAATAATAATATACAATTTACATTTTCAGAGTTGAAGAAATACAAGAGATATGAAGTGTTAATGACTGCATATAATGTAATTGGTGAGAGCCCTACCAGCATGCCAGTGGAAGTATTTGTGGGTGAAGCAGGTAGGTAAAACAAGTTTATTTTTACAAAGTGCCATCGAATGGTAATATTCTCCAAATATTGGGAAATGGCTCAATCACTAACAGGTTTTCTGTAGCATCCTCCCCTGGAATAGATTGGTACCGACAGCTTCTTGCCTTTTGAAAGCCAGTTGCTCTACAGGAATAAGGGAAGAAGGTGCATTGGGAGGAAAAAAGAGAAAATCTTTTTGGAGTTGCAGGAGGATGACTGTTCATACCAAATTAGCTTGAGGGAAAAATTGACTCAAGTTAAAGAAGTAAAAAGTAGAGCATAGGAAAGCCACGAGGGAAAAGAAACAAAACTACAAAACAAGGGAGACTTGGAAAGCTGGTTCTTTTATTTTATCTCTGTGTGTGTAGAGACACTGCCTGTGCACCACATCCTGCTGTATTGTTATGCTCTTGAAGTCAAGAAGACACTGTGTCCAGTCCAGTGCTAGCTTTGGAGCCAAAGATGATGTTTACTCCTGAGAACACGCAGACTTCCTACCCCTGCATGCAGTCTCTGCAGAAGCTGAGGTTCAGTGGCACTATTCATGCCGGTGCTTATTATGGATGTAGTGCATGAATTCAGGCTGTATTTATGAAGTGCAACTTGCTGATCAATTTTAAATCCCTCCATTGGAGGGCCGGAGGCAGAAATCAGGACAAGAGAGTTAACTAGGCACTTCTTTGAATGCTTTGTGAGACAGGTGATTTGGCAGAGCAGAGATAACCTGCAGCTGAGCCTGTTCCTCTCAGTGGCTCTGGCTGAGCAGTGCAGGACTGGAATAGCTGATGTCTTCCTCCCAGCCCGGTGGCGGTGCGGGATTTACGGTGACCCCAGCTGGAGAGAGGCTGGCACTGAAATAGTTGTTAGTTATGGTATCAATTTCTGCAGCAACATCTTTTGAAGCTTAAAACAAGAATAGGCAACACGCACCCTCCTGTTGTTCGGTCTGCTGCTGGGAACAGATCTGATTGCACTTTTGTTCTTCTGTCTCAAGGCTAAGATGTAAGAGTTATCAAACTCAGTGCTAATACGTTTTATTATTATTCATTAGAGACTCTATTGCTCAAAACTAAGTAAAGCACACATTTTTCTAAAATTCTGCTTAACCTTTGCATTTCAAATAGGGTATAAAAGTCACTATCTTTCTCTGAAGATGTCATAAATTAATCAGAGCAGCATGGTTCTGGGGAGACAGCTGGCAATATTTACATTTTTTCTAGTGTGCTGCTGCTCCAACTTCTTTCTGTAACTGCAGCAAAGGAAGCCCCAAGTGGAGCCAACTGTATCTGGCTTCAAAATAGATTTTTGTTTCAGAACGAAATATCTCCCTGCTGCAAGCTGAGCCAACAACCACATTTCTACACACGTACACAGCACAGAAAATCAGCTGGAGGAAAGAAGGAGATGTTGGCGTATCTTGTATTTAACCCCACTGCCCATGTCTTCCCTATTGCAACTCGGATAAGGAACAAGGCAATGGAAGAGGCCAAACCTGGGGGGAAACTGAGATATGCAGGAGATCTTCTGTCACAGGCAGTCAGGGCTGGTATTTGTGTAGTTGTAGCATGACTCAGTGGGGTTTGTAGGGATCCTGGCTTTACCTCTGGTTAGGGACAACCTGGGTTCATACAGTAGAAGTGATGAACATAGGATCTTCCTGTAGATTTTCACACTTGTTGTGTGAAGTTATTATGCTTTGTTATATAACTGCCTCTTCCACCTCCAGAGCTGGCTGTGATTTATACTGTGAGCAAAGTGATTGGAGCTGGTGCTGCAATTTAAGTTTTAAATTGATTTGTGACACCTTTGAGTTAAATTGCACTGTGGAAATACAAGTTTTTGTTGTTATTGTTTGCTTGATGTTCTTACCCATGGTAAAGGCGGATAAGTAGCAAGTTGGAAAAAATGGGCCTGCTTAGCTTTGACGATGGGATGCCCATGTGAAACACAGAGAAAACCTTTGCAGTAAACAACAAACGCTGACAATGTGAGCATAGCACTGTGCATGAAGGGGACCAGTCCCTGGTCTGAGGGATAATTTATGTCTGAGTTCTGCTAAATGGTGCTTCGTTCTGCTGTAGGGGTTGCCATAGTTCTGGTAGGTGTGAGAAGATTCCTTGCAGTTGTAAAAAGGAATATACAGCACGTGCCTTTGGGGAATCGTGCTGGTTTTAGGTAAAATAACGCTTTAGGTAACATTTCAGTGAAAATACCCATTTCTGTGCAGTCTGTGGTGTTTTGTACAGCGTGGAGTATCCAGAAATCATAGTAACAGTGCCATGTGGGATGAGAACAGCAAACGGCCCTGCAGATAAACAGTGCAGGAGGAGCATCCAAAACCCTTCCTTTGCTCTCGCACCCTTGCTGTGAGACTTGAAGGTATTGCTATCATTGTATCTGGATTTTTACAGTGAAAACTCAAGTAGGCAATGGAGCCCCTAGCAAACTCAAAAAACGACACCATTAAAACCAACCTCCTGGCAGTTTTGCAAACCAAATGAGTAAGAAGCCCCCAATCAGGGAGTTTCCTTCAAGCACGCTGCTGAGCTGTACCCAAACCCATGTCTTCCTCGGGCACCCTGAGTGCTCAGCTCTCATTGGCATGGGCCAAGGACAAGGAGAGGTTCTGGGAGAGAGCAGCCTGCTGGTAGGCACCAGGCCAGGCATGAGCAGCACAGCTCTGCATCCCGAGCTGCCAGGTGAATTAAGGGGCTGGGTTTTTTTGTTTGTTTGTTTGTTTGCAATAGGTAGAGCAAAACTTTGTTCTCATTGCATCAGTTGTGCCCCATCAGATGAAATGACCCAGCAAAGGCTCCGTTTTGTTCTCTGTCTGGATGTTTGCAAAACTCCCTGATGTGGAGAACGAACCATCCCCGTGCTGCACTGTCCGATGGGTCTGAGCAGAGCCCATGCTTACCCCACCTGCCTCCAGCCTCCACATTCCTCTCCTGCATGGAGGAGATCCATGTAACACTGCCTGTTTAGATCTGCCTGCAGCTCTGCCCTGCTCATTAGAGAACAACGTGCGTCTCCTGACAGATGACGGCAGCATTGCGAGCCGCCACTCGCAGCAATGACGACGGGAGCTGCAGCCCTTCGGCAGGCCCCCTCCTCGCCTGGTTAATTCATCGAGCAGTTCAGCTGCCAGGAACTCCAGCTTTGATTGGGAAGGCAGTGAGCACTCAGCGAGGGACTGCACTGATCCTCATCCCAGCCCTAAATGCAGCTGCTACCAGAGGTGCTGTTCTGCTCGGCTGAAATTAAGACTCTGTTAGAGCATCCACTACATCAAGAGCGTTATTCTAGCAGGTCACTGACGCTGTCTGTTGTGTGGTGGGCTCTGGAGTTCAGGAGACTCCATCACCTGCATTTTAATTACCCAGAAATCACAGGTTTGGGGCAGGCATGCTTCACCTAATTTGGGCTGGTGAATAAAATGGAAGGCGGCAATACAAATCCTGCGCTAACGAGCCCACAGCCTCCAGTGCTTCTCCCATATACTGCAAAGCTGTTCTGGATGAAAAATAATGGAATTCATAATTTCTTCCAGCAGCTGCTGCTGGAGGAGAGGCGTGTGTGTGTGGAGAGGGCTAGCAGAAGGGGCGAAGCGCGCTGAGAGATGCTTGCCTTCAAATAGGTTGTAAATCCGTGTGTCTGAAGAGGGGAGTGATGTGTGTCATTATAACTGATGGTGGCATTGGTGACCTTCAGAATTCACAGGAACTGATGAGGCTGGTTTGTTGCTGTTGTTGTTCTCTTTAATAATGATCTCTGAGAGCTCATTCTGCAAAGGGAAAGGGAAGGAGCGAAGTGCTGGCAGACAGAGATCCCCTTCTTAGAAGTCCTCCACTGAAATGCTGCTTTGGTTGCTAATGTCACTGTTCAGAATATCAGGTTTCCTGCCCATCTCGCTTTCATCACAGTGAAACCATGGCTTAGAAAGGAGCAGGACTGGAACAGAGGGATGACTGCTTCTCTTCTTTTACCCTCTGCAAAAACTTGAATTCACCCCTTGGTGCAAAGCTCACAGAGGCCAAAGCAAATATCCGTCTTCTTGCTGTTATCACAGTTATTTCCATCTGCCCTCCTGCCTGCACCTCACAGGGGTTCCTGGAGTTCCCAAACATAGTTTTGTGCACCCACACTTGGAGCATAGGTGGGAGGCTCTGCCCTGCAGGCACAGCAGGGGACAGCTCAGAGCTGCGTTGACTGTCCCCAACATTTTAAAAAGAGCCAAAACCATCTGGAAAGCTCCGAGACCAAAAGCAGTGATTTGGATTGGGGAAGAGAAGACAAAATAGAAAGAAGGCACCATGCTAAGGAGAAGCAAGCCTCATGGGGAGGCAAAGGCTGGCTCCCCTTTGTGAGGTGCCTCTAGCAAAGAGCTCGGGTCCCTTCTGATGTGGTTATTTGTGTTCAGGCAGTGCCCCTGTCTCTCCTGCTAATGCTGGGGAAGGTCATCAGAACAAGGCTGCTTTGACCTTGAGTGCTTTTGTGGCTTTCTGCATGCCTCATTCTTGTTGTGTGCTCACACAAAATATCCTGTGTGGCCTCACCTCCCTGTTACGGGTTGCTTTCTGGAGAAGGGAGCCCCTTAGCCCCCTTGTAGCGTGGAACCTTTTCTCCTCCTCTGCCTCGAATGGAGCTGAGAAGATGCTGTACAGAGAAGTCCCCTGTGCCTCCTTGTTAACAGCCTACAAGAGGAATGACAACATTTCAACGCGTTAGAGCTGGCAGCCTCAATCAGTCTGCTGTGGCCCTTTGGCTGTTTTCTCCTATCTGTCTGGGACACGTGCGTCGTGTCCCTCCGTGGCTGGCTGTGCCTGTGCAGATAGGCTCCGCGTCGCTGCTGGCACCGCTGGAAGAGCTGGGTGGGCATTTCCATCCCAGACTCCACAGGAGGAGGGAAGGGAAGGATTATTGTGGCCATTTCACACTGCTGTAGTCTAAAACGTGTCAGCCTAGGGATAGTATCTTCCCTTGATAAACAAAAGGGAAGGGAGGGAGGGAAGCTATTGGAAAGTAGTAGAATAAACCGTGGGTTTCATTTGTTCCCACTTTAAATAATGGGGTTGACCTCACTTGGCACATCAAAAATACCAAACCTTTGGTATGTTAGGGTATTTGCATTTTAGTTGACGCTTCTGAACATCAGCCAAAGGCTACTTTTCGGGAGTGGCAGAGTATTTCAGACATGGATTTTCCTTTTTCCCTCATCTTCTATGTAAAGAACCTGCAGAGCTGTTGCCACAACAGGAATGCCCTGCTGCAGGTGTGACACTGAGTTCTCATCCTGTCCCCAGTGCCCTTTTCTCTAAGCCAAAAGTTCTCCACTGAGCTTGAAGTTAAAGATCCGAGCCAGGTTCACCAACAGTGTACTAAAAAAGCAGAGAAAAATCAGAACAGAGCAAGGAAGGAAAACTGTAGGAAGATGCTGGGGGGAAAAATGTGAAGAGACCTTTCCCACTCCAAATGGAAAATAAACCCCTTTTCTTGTATTACTGGAAGCCGTTATGACTATATGTACCCCAACAGCACTTCCTTTCAGAGAGTCACTGGGTAGATCACATCAGTATTTCAAGGTGGATTTTAAACTCCAGACACAATCTATACATGATTTCCACTTGGGGCTTGATTGCAGCAAGTCCAGTGTGGATTTGTTGTTCCCATCAACGCAGCTCCACCAGTGGTAATAGCAGAATAGATAGCACTCAGTTGCGTTATCTAATCCTGCAGGGCTATGACAGAACAGTAAAAAATAACAAACTAAAGTGTGTCTACATTAGAGCATTAGTCGCTGCTTGTTGCTGGTGGAGCTGCACTGCTGGAGAATTATGGATATGAATTTTCTAGATAAACCTTAGCTCCCTTTCCTACTCCAACTGGCTATTTTTGAAGGGTAATTTTAAGTTCCTAATTTGTTTATAGTTGAACGCAAAGGTTTCATAATTAAACTTCCAAATTTGGTAACTTAGCTCAGTAGCTGATCTTATAATGGTAAAACAGAAAGTAACCGTGCCAGTGTGAGCCTGTGGAAGAAGTGTCCTTAATGTCAACATGTCAAAAAGACATCCCTGCAGCTCTCTGGAGACTGAAATCTAATGTCAAGGCAGAAGGAAGCAGCGTCTAAGTGAGAGCCGTACTGCTGTCAAAGCAAGTTATTCTGCCATAGAGGAAAAGGAATTTTAAGAGAATGCACTGGAAAGCAGTGTCCAGATTGAGACATAGATTTGATGGGCTTATTTGACATCTTTAATTCTCCATTGACGATTCAGAAGCTCCCTAAAATGATTTGCAATGTTTTCATGCTGCAAGTAAAAGCTGAATGTGTGCCTCATTAACAGCTCATTAAGTTGTTAATATTGGTCATAAGCAGCCTTTGGTACAGCACAATGCGTTATGCAGTGCAGCAGCTCCTGCTTAGCTCTGGTTTAATTTCCTTTTTTTTTTTTTTTTTATCATATCTCAATGTAGGAAAGATGTTTCTGTCCAAGTAAAAATAAAATCTGATTTTGATCAACTGAGCTTCCTTATCTCTTCCACTGCTACTGGTGATGTAGGTGATGTGGAACTGCAATTGTCATGCGATGTTTTGCCCAAATGATGAACTTTTGTCTCAAACCCCAATAATTTCATGTCAATTTTCAGCACTGACCATAGCCTGAGACAGACATGCTGTCCATACTCGGCTTCATCATCAGGACTCTGCCTTTGTTCTGCCATTGGTGCAAGCAGCAGTGGGAGTGGTAGGACAAATTGGCGGCTCACGGTTCTGCTGCAGTGCTACATGGCCTGGGAAGAGCCTGGTGCAGGGACATCCCTGCACAGAGGGCAGAGGGATGAGAAGCCTGATCGTGTATGCAAAGCCTGACTGCGCTAACAGCAGAGCTACTCCATTAAAAGCAAAGAAATTAACCTTCCTTTCAAAAACATGAGCAATCAGTAGTAAAGTAAAATGGGCCATAAATCGCACTGGTAAGGAAGTGGGGAAGCCCTGGTTGATAACTCACATTCAAGCAGACACAGGCTGGAGCTGGAGTATTTTTGACTAAAAGGTTGCATTTGCAGCCAAATCTCTGTTCCTTCTAATTGCACAGTCCTGCTCTGCTTGTTTTCCTTCATCCTAGGATATGTGAGCAAAGTGTCGTAGGCTTTTTTGTACAGGTCTCAGCTCCCGTGGCTCTGTCTCCTCTGCACGGCTTTGCTGTGAAGCCTGCTGTAGAGAAACACAGTTGGTTTTCTTTTCTGACATCTGTTTGCTGTATCCATCGTCAATCATGGTACTGGAGGTGTTCAGGTTGCCTGTTGTAGATTGAAAGCAAAAAAGTTTCAATTTTTATTATGAAAGTATGAATGAGCAATAATTCTCAAACATGATGGCCACAGCAATCCAGACACTAACACGAGATCAGCGCCATAGGAGAACAGTAATGAATTCACAAATGCTATGGTTGCAAAATGAGCTAGGATAAAACTTTCCCTCAGCAGTTTAGAGGTAAATTTAGACTCTCTCTCCCCAGGACCATGAGATCACAGTCCTCCAAGGTCTTCCTAGGCTTCTCTGACCAGTGCAATCTGTAAATCCTAAATTAATCCCTCATGGGGGTCAACTACCCAACTCACATCAAAAGCTGCAGTGAAAGGTTATCTCAGTAGCAGATCTCACCTGCTCTGTTTGACTTTTTCTGATACGGTTTTTAGCAGTTGGTATATGGCAAACCCAGTGGAGATTCACCCTAATTATTTGATACGCTCTCTTGATTTTAGTGGAGCATAAGGAGTTGTCAGTACTTATTAGGCTTTAGTAGGTGTTGCTATTAGTGAACGTTAAGTGGGTGCTTTTGTCTGCTGCCGTGAACTTGTGGTGTTACAATGTTAAGAGTGTGGGATTAATAAGCTTTAATGAGAGGAGCATGCCTGTAAATGGAGGAGGAGGGCTCTTGGGAATCAGGGAGCCTGGGGAGATGGTTGTAAGTGGGTAATGTTGTCCCTGTGTAATGGATAGACTTCTTGAGAGAACTGAGAGCAGCCCTTTGCCATGCAGTGCTGCTCCCACTCCTGGTACAGGGAGGAGCCAGGCTGGATATCAGCAGTTCCTCACCATCTCTTATGCTCTTGACCCACCTTCCATACCTCCTGGCAGTGCATCCTGTACGCACCAGAGCTGACACTGCTCTCAACCGCGCAGCTTTCACACTGGGTTAGCTCCACTAGCTTCAGTGGCACTACCCCTAATTTACATTGCAAGTGAGGAGGGATTTCAGCTGTAGGTTTATGCCTGTATGTTTGTTTGTGCATTCCTAGAGCAAACTCTCACTGTTCCTGCTCACAGGTTCATCTCTGCTGACTGATGGGCTGCCTGTGTGTGAGCATATCCTTGTTGACACAGAAGAAATAGAGAAAAAAGCCTTTTTTATTATTTTCCCCTTCCTCTTTTAACCACCTGTATGCCCTTTCCAAAGGCGGTCTTACAGTTTTGTAAGGGCTTTCCTTCTGGGTTGGGTGTTCCTGTTCTTGATGGATAATCTCAGTATGCAATGTGATAGCCTATTTTAGGCTTTTATTAGCTAAGCAGAACTGTGGGCTTCAGCAAAAGCAAATTGTGTAGCTTCTTTTTGCAGGTTTTATTTCATGGTACTGTTCTGTGACATCTGCCTTGGCATAGGCACTGTAATGTGAACACAGTAACTTCTTTACATCAGATTGTGTCTGCCCCAGGAAGATCCTGGATTGCACATGGCTCATTGGAAAAGCTGAACTCCATGCTAAAAGATTAGTAATCAGAGCACCAGTGTTTTCACCACTGCTGGAAGAGATGGTGAGGGAGAGGATGAGAATTACTTCTGCTTGATTCACTTGCCAGTTTATAAAGGTTCTTCATGAATAAGTCATATCCATGGAGGTTTCCTCAGAACATGATTGCCTCCTTAGTTTGAAAAAATGGCATTGGCAGATAACCTCCTGGAGTTTGGGTCCAAGGAAGGAATATCCATTTCTAGTCCTTGTTTCATTTTGATGTTTTTTTCCAATACGTGTGGTGAATGTGATCGCTCCCCCTTGAACCACTGCATCCCTCTCTGTACTTCTCCAGAAGATAAGGATACACCCAGACAGTATTGGGAAGCTTTCCAGCACTAAACAGAGACGCTGGGCATGTTACCATTGGGTTTCATTAGCAGCTGCTTTTATTTACAATTTTTCATGACCTTAGTACCCTTAAAAATTGGATGCTATAAAACATGGCTACTGCACAAAGTGTAGCATACAGGAAGGGAGCAAGTCTTTGCCTACTCAGATAATATGGCACAGAGGAAAGCAGTGGGGGGCATGCTAAATTCCCCAAATCCCCATCCTAGCAGCTTTTCTCTTCATCCTGTCTGTCCCTTCTTTTCCACCAAGGAACATTTGTCTATTTATCTTTCTTTTTCGGCTTCGATTAGACTGTGCTCCCTCTTCATCAGTGTTCACGAGGCTGAGAGAGCTTCTTCAGGTTAGTCTTGTATCGACTTCCACTGGTCCCTCCTTCACTAGGGAATGTTTCAATTTCTCTAACACTGATCTATGCAATCGTGTAAATCAACGTGTAGTTCAACACCCTGAAGAAAAGGTTGTTTCCTACTGGAACCTGGCTGTTTCCAGCTGTCCTCCCATAGGAGGTTGGGCTTCTCCAAGGTAGGAGAGACCGGATTGCTCCTTTCCTGAAACTCATGTCAAGTTGCAGGGTTTCACAGCTGGTAACAGGCAGAGCACGAGGTTTTGGTGCCAGATTGTAGTGCCTGGGTAAGAGAGGTCCGGTGTTAGCAAATAGAGTTGTACTGGAGGCATTAATGGTGTCAATGTGCATGCTTCTGAATGTGGATCTGCCTGTCTTAGTGCGTGTGAAATCCATCTGAGCAGCCCCACAACGCGCAGCCCGTGGAAAAAACGTGCGTACTTTCACCACAAAATGCAGCCTCGCTTAAAACAGCCAGAAATTGGTGGGAAGCATCTTTTACATTCTAAATATAGCTTGTACTGCCTTGTCACAGCAGAAAGCTGCTTCGCAGTTGCTGTTTTTGAAGCACAATTAACTAATCGTTATTGAACTAATCAGCATAGCTCACACAGCATTCCTGATGGCACAGAGCACTGCTGCACAGAGGAAGCGTTCCTGCTCCCACCTTTCTTTCACAGGCACTGTAAGAGAACAGCCCATAACCATGGAACACTTTTTCTGTCACATTGCTTTTCCTTGGTGGAAGGACTGACTCCAAACATCTGCAAATACACTGCTTTGTTCTTCCTCAGGAGATGCCATCCTTGCCTTTCTTCTCTAAGTCCAGACTGCAAGAAAAACTCTTGTGCTTGGCTTTGCCCATTCTACTGATCAGTCTCTGATATTTTGTCTTGTGACCTCTTGTTTGTTGTGTTTGGCTCTTAATAACTCCATGTTATTGCTTATCTCTGCCCTAACTTGATGGCAGTGGCTGCAGAGGGAGCAGGAAGGATGTTGTCCACCCTGCAGCAGGGACAGGACTGGTGAGCAAGAATGGCTTAGGCCAGACAGAAGGAAAAAACCTAACCCAAGAGTACATGGTAAGAGTTATTTAAATAGGCAGAGTTTGTGCGAGGGTGGCAGAGGAATTTGGAAATGAATCAGCAACCAGGATAACACAGACATCTGACCAGCAGAGCTGAGCCCACTTTTTTCTGTGATTCTACTCTATGACGCAGGAGGCTGGATTGTCTGAGCCCTCTCAAATCCTTTCCAGCTCAATTTTCCAGGGCTGTGTGTGCCAGGAACCTTTGTGTAAACCTGGGAGGTGCTGTGTGTGCGTGCTTTAATTGTGAGCATATGCTACACTGAATATTGCTGTCTTCTCCCTTGTTGTAGAGAGAAGGTAGATAAGATTACAGCTGGTATGCTAGAACATGCTGCAACCACCCCTCCATTACAATGTGTAGACACACAGATTAGAGGGTTTTTAGGCCTGGAGCTGTCTCTTTGTTCTGTGTTTATGCAACACATTGTGCAATGAGATTCTGGCCTCTAGGTGCTAACACCAAAATGCAAATATATTGATTACTAGGGAATAAAGGCAGGCATGTTCACAAAAGCATGCTTTGATGAACTGGAGGGAAAATGCTTGCTAGATAGAAAGGGATCAGAGGTCTTTACAGAACAGAAATTTGCTTGGGATTGTTTGGAACTGTGGGATCAAGCTGATGCACAGAAAATCTTTGGTCTCTTTCACTGCATTTTTCTCCATGTTTTTTTTTTTGTCTGCCTGTTTATTTAAATGGTAGAAGTATCAGGGCATCCTGTCCCAGACTTGCCTGTGAATTTCCTGACATAACACTGGCATTACATAAATAATTAGAAAGTCAGTAGAGGAGAAATCTTTTGCTAGCCAGAAATTTGAGCAGATGTAAGAGCAGCAAGGAATGCTTCATAAAAAACAGTTATTAGGTTTACCCGATGAATCACAGGGATTTGTAGCCTACCTGTGCTACAGAGCATCGTGGCAACTGTCACTAAGAAAAGGAATAGTACTTTCATATTGATGAAAAGCTCTTGGTGTCACACAGCCCAGAGAGCAAATATCCCAGGCAAGCAGGAGAAAAACTAAGGTGAACCTTCTGCAGAGCGTGGAGATCTGGTGCAGAGCCACTGGGGATTTCAGGCACCTTCTCTTTAAAGGTTGTAAGCATTTGCAAGCTCAAATTGTCTGCAGTGTGAGCGGAGCTGTTCAGTTCGACTGAAAAATGAGGACAGTGATATATTTAATTGTGGATTTGGATGCGTAACTTTATTCACGCACTCGTTTTTAGTTTCTCTCTCTCATTCCATTTCCAGATAGATTCGTTGTCTTTACACAACCCTGCCAACATCATCCCAGTCCATACAGTTGTTGTTGTTGTTGTTATTTTTACTAATTACTGCACAACTTGCTCAGGCTTCTCTCCTTTTTGACTGAAAGTTTCAAGGAGACAATCTTAGAGGTGAATTGAAATCAGATAAGAAAAGAAATGTTTGCAAACATCTGCATGAGATAACAAAGCAGGATACATGCAGAGAATTAGACTTTATGAATGCATACATTTTTTCAGGGGAAGTGAAATGCTTTCCACCTGCCAAGACCTGAATTTGGACCCTCGGGGGTCTGTGTCACTCCTGCTGTAGTTGATAATGTCACTAACACCTAAAGCAGTGTGAGGTATGCAGCTTTAACCTTGCTTTTTATGTATTAGTGATTTCAACAGCCATGAAAGAATTCAGAGCTCAGTAATCTTGAACTGCATTCCTAGAAGGTAAAAGGCTTTTGAATTCACATTTAAAATGCATTCGTTTTTATTGGCACAGGCTGTCCACACGTTCAGTGAATGGTTTGGGGGTCCAAGCAGGTAAAGTCTTCAGGGATGTGTTTCCTCTTTTTTAAAGTATTTCATTTCACCCTTATTGCATCGCGCTATGTGCACGGAGCCAGAGCAGCAGCACTTTTCTGCTGTCCCTTGCTGTCAACAAGAAATCTGTGCTCAGAAAAGAAGGGGCACATCAGCCTTTGAAAGTTGAACAGGGGGACAGACTCACAGGGCACAAAACCAAACACAATTTGCATCTCTTCGAAGCTCCAGGGTGGTGAAATGTCTTTTTCGACACAGTCTATCATTTTTTATTTTTCCCCTCCCATCAAATTTTCCACCTCCGTGCCAGCAAAAGTGCAGCTCCAGCAGTGCGGGTGTCGGTGGAGAGTGATCGCTGGCAGTTTTTAACCATTGTGTTTCTTAGACGTGCTCTGTAAAAAGGATCTGAGGAAAAAATGGTGTTTCTGTGGCAGCAGGCTGCACACGCCGGCTCTTCTAATGGTCGCAGCTCGGAAGCAGCAATTGTTCCAGGCTGGCACATAGGATCCAAAGAAAAATGCTATTGCAGACACGACTTCAGACCTCGGTATTGAGAGCACTTTGAAGCTGTCAGCTCAGGACAGACAGCGGTGTCACTACCTAGAAAGAAAATACATTGCTGAAGTGATCCATTTTCTTCTGTGATTGTACATATTCCTGTTTCTCTGAGCATGTCATCATCTGCACATCTCTGAGATGTATTTTCAGGTTTGTATTGTGCAATCAGTTTGGCCTCGCGCTCTGACGTGTACTGTGAAAGCCTTAAAACTCTGAGATTCCCGGTCCTTAACAGAGCAGCACTACAGAGCAGTGAGTGCAGCCCGTCGGCTGCTGGCTGCTCCCTTTGGAACCCCAGAGAGCAGAGAGAGGCAGGGCTGCAATTAGGAGAGAGCACCCCTGCCACCCAGCCAAGCCTGCGTTCTACTGATGGCCATTGTCACCTCCTACGTTCACTACATCCAGCCAAAAAGGAAACAAAAGCTACAACAAACAAATAGTTTTAGCCGAGCACTGGCATAATGGCTATTTTCAATTTTGCCTTTCACATTTTAATTGTACAGCAATAATTTTGCAATAGAGTTGCCGGTGGCAAACATGCAAAAGACATTAACTTTATTTATGTTTTGGATTATTAATGTGGCTGTTAAAATTCCTCCAGTTAGTTTTGATTGAATTGTTTTTTTGTGCGATTCTGTCGTTTAATGGAGCGGTAAATAAGAATTTCTGATAATGAGCCCAAGCATCTGTCACAACAACCTGGCGCTGGTTATTAACATTTCCATTAACGGCAGGGTGGGCAGTGATAATATGGAAACCACACAGTTAGAACAAAATAAATAGTTGGTGTCAGGCTGAGTGGGTGTTAATTACTATTTTATTTTATAACTCTGGGGGGAGGGAGTATTGGTAGAAAAGTGTGACTTATGAAGGTCATTCTCGCTAAAGAAGGAAGTCTCCAGAGGAACAGATAACTGGGGCTATCTTACTTGAGTGGTGAATGTTTTATCACTTCTATTTACGGCCCATAAACAGGCAGAGAGAAAAGAAGCAGCTTTCTCAGGTAGTCAGGGTGAAGGCGAGCACAGAGAGAGAAGCGTGCCCTTTGCCCTGCCTTTCCCTTCCCACTGCTGGAGTTTGAACAGGACACGCTTGGGCGTCTCTTCTGTAAACAGAAGGTGCTGCGCTGTGAAGACCTGCCAGAGGCAGGCAGCAGGTCTGGGAGCAGCCCGTCCTCGCTACCTGCTGGAGAAGAAAATCCACCAGCACCAAGCTGGATCCCGACAAAAGGGAAAGCTGGCGTGCCCCAGGTGCACTCGAAGGAAGCCAGAGATTGGTTTTCTTGCAGAGTGCAACGCAAAGAAGTGCCGTCAGGAGCCCAAGAGGTCTGCTATGGATATGTGTAGGTATAACGAGATCAGAGCTAACAAGCAGCAAGCTAGAAGTCGCTTTGTCATACATAAATGTTAGGAGGATTGATTAGTACCTGACTGGGTTTGGAGGTAGTTTTCAGCACTATGTTGGCCCTCATTCTTGGAGACAGCCTGTTACAAAGACTTGCTGCTGAGTCAAAGGCTGTGCTGGTGGTGCGAGGGGGCTGTGCTGCTCCCCACCACTGCTTTCAAGGCTGGTCACTCAGGAGCACAGCGTCGCTGCCAAAGGCAAGCCTGAAACATTACCACAGAATAAAGAAAAAAATCTCTTTTATTTCCCAAAGCTGCTGACAGGATTGAGTTTATTCAGTGTCTAACCCGGTCTGTGTGACACAGAGCATCACCTCTGGAGGCTCGGCAGCTTCTCAGTCCCTGCGTGCTGCTGCTTTTTACCTGAGGCTTCCCAGCGATGCAGATACCTCCAGGGCTGGCTCTGCTCGCTGACTTGCGGCGTAAACAGAGTCTGTCCTGGGTCCTTCCGCAAATGGAAAATTGCAGCCTGGATATGAACTAGTTCTGCTTGTCACTATTAATTCTTCTGTCCTCCTTTCTCTCCAGCACCGGCGATGGCCCCACAGAACATCCAAGTAAACTCCCTTTCTGCAAGCCAGCTGGAGCTCACCTGGGACCCTCCTCCTGCCGACAGCCAGAATGGGAACATACAAGGCTACAAGGCAATGCTTTATTTCTGCTGGTTTCATTTGTCTTGCTTGGCTTTGCTATTACTTGTGAGATAGCTCTACAACTACAGCTGCCCTCGCTGCGCAAGGCAAATTAAAGCGTCATTCAGACTGCAGTATGGAAATGGCACTGTGTCCCAAAATCAAAAGAAAGAAATGAGGTGGGAGGGAAAGAGGAAGGAAGGGAAAAGCATGTTGCTGTTTGCAGAGGAAGGAGAGCATGGGGAGACAGGGCATGCAGATAGGGAGGCAGCTATGCTTATGCGGGGGACATATCTGCTCCAAAAAGCAACCGACACAGAAGAGCTAGGGGAAAGGAATGTATTGAAGAAAACTAACTGAGCTTTCTATCTATCGGCTGTTCCAAAGCCATTAGGAAAAGCAGAACTTTCTCCAAGCTAGAAGCCTGAGCCAGATTAGATTTCAGAAGAATTATTTCATTTCCCTAACTTTAACAAAATTGAATCATAGCATTAATTGCGTTTGGTTTATAGGAGACAAGCACGTTGCAGAGGCATGTTGTTTAGCTTCTCCAGCAGGAGAATGGACCCTCAGAGAATGGAAATGGGCAAGTCTACAAACACTGGAGCTTGGCTTGTGTTCAGTGTCTGGCTCTGCCTCTCTCCATGAATTTAGATCCATAAGTGAAGAAAAGTCAAGCCAATGTGAATAATCTGGCATCCCTTCTTGGCTGTAGCAAGCAACCTTATATATCAATTCATGTTCTTTTCCTTTTCTATGTATATAGATGGCTCCAACAGCTTGGCTTGTAGAGCCAAGGTAGAGTCTTGCCTTGGCTCATTCTCTCAATTTTCCGGCTTGCTTTGGCATGTTGTAATGCGCTTAGTGCCAGGCCTGTCCAGTAAGTAGGGCTGGCACCACTTTTCTCTTGGAATTGTCTTCTCCAAGCCTAATTTTATGGGATCAGAATAAAAATTATGTAAGGGAGAACGGATAAGGGTACCTCAAGGAACTTTAGGGAAAATCTTTATTAGCCTCTTCAGAAAGGCATTTGCTTTTCTGTCCTGTGAACACAAATGATGAAACTGTTGTGAGCGTAGGGAGGTGAGTTATGGGAGCATCGTGTCAGGGTGCCAGTGCTGACAGGCAGCTAGCATTTTGGAGAGAATTAAAAGACTGACCTCTCCCTGCTGCGTTCTGGCAGCTCAGATCTGCTGTCATTAGGCCATATTCTTCAGCCTGTGCTCTGTTTCTGAATGATGTGCTCAGCTACGTGGCCACTGGACTCACGATAATTTACCAAAGGAAAAAATTGGGCTCAAGGAGAAAAGTGTTAGCTTGCCATTTAGTGGAAGAATCCAAAATGAGATGCTCCATCTTACTGATCTTGTACAGCTGTGGTGCCAGGATGTGTTGGAGCTGTTGGATCTGCTAAAACATCTCGCTGTTCCAACAGATTTATTACTGGGAGAGCGACGTCCAAAATGACACGGAGAAAGTGAAGGTCCTTTTCCTCCCAGAGACCACCGTCCGGCTCAAAAACCTGACCAGCCACACGCAGTACATGGTCTGCATCTCTGCCTTCAATGCAGCTGGGGACGGCCCGAGGAGCAGGCCCTCGCAGGGCAGGACACACCAGGCCGGTACGGGAGCTTCTCGCCTCACAGCACGGGCCTGGCGGTCACTGGTAGCAGATGGGGAAATGTGGGGCATGCAGGAGCCACTGGTGTTTGGAGTTAGCTTTCAGATGGGTCATTGCATTGTAATGGTGGTGGGGGGAAGGATCAAAAAGTGTGATAATGTGGGAAAAGGAGCAGTGGACTGGAGCTGGAACAGATGGTCAGAACGAGCACTCCCCTCACAGCTCGACCCAGAATGCAACTGTCTGAGGGTCTGTCTGGGGCTTCTGCTAGCACATCTGAAAGTCTGAACTTGTTACCAGCGCCTGGAAATTCCCTAGCAGTCCTGTGAGAGAAGTGTTATGCTTTTTGCAGTTCCTTATTTTTAAACCCTGCCATGCAGAAGCTGCCCACGAAGGCAGTGGCTGCCAAGAGGAGGAAGCGAGCAGTGGGGCTGTGTGCTCACTCAGTGCCCCGCTGCCCTTCCTTGTGCACTTCAGCTGCTCTTCTGAGGGCACCAGCCTGAGAAATCGCAGCTTCTGCAGCACGTCTCCACTAACCATGACAGGGGGATATCAAACATTAAAATGCTGCAAGCTTTCTGAAAATCAGCAGCTAGATAGAGAGCAAAGGCCAAACGTAGTGTCCCTGTGAGAGTCTTTTCCTTCTGCCATACCTCCTTGCTTGCTTTTGAGATCCAGTTTTGCAGCCGAGTAGCTGCTTCTCTTCAGAAAGACGGTCTGTGTTTTTGATTGATTACTGGAAATGTTGATACAATTCATAAATCCCATTCTTACTTTGTTTCCTTTAGATTTAGGCTGGGCAAAACCCACAATGTTTTATAATATGTATGTATATCAGATTGACTACGCCTGCTGCAATTCAATATCTTTGTAATCCTTTCAGCACCCAGTGCTCCCAGCTTCTTGGTGTTCTCTGAAATCACTTCCACCACGCTCAATGTGTCTTGGGGCGAGCCGACGGCAGCAAATGGAGTCCTGCAGGGTTATCGAGTAGTCTATGAGCCTTTGGCTCCCGTCCACGGTAAGAAAGACCTAAGATCATACATATTCATGGGAAAATGACAGAAAAGCACTGTAGCATCTTTTATCTCTGCCCAATTTCCTACTTGCTCTCTGCCATTTTCCAAGAGAAGCCAGGTGGCAGAGGGTAAGTAAAACAATTCCACTTTTGCCAAAACCGTTCAGCACACTGTAATATTGTGGAATATAGCTTTTGTCTGTCCTCTCTCATTTTCTTGCACAAACTATATTCTGCGTGATTTGAAAAGTCATTTTACTGCCATTGTTACCCAGTGTGGAAGAAGAAGAAAGTCATCCTGAGAGTGCCTGATTGTCTCCCCATGTTGCACTTTAAAATTGCTGAGTGGGCTCCATCCCAGAATAGTCGTCAGGCTCATTTGTGTTGCTTATCACATCATGTGTCACTTTTGTTATCGCAAAGATTGCCCAGGCATCAAATGTGCTAGTCATCACTAGTGCCACTGCTACTTTTGACAGGGGAGAATAACTGTGATAGAGATTTGGTCGTGTCTGTTTACACGGAGTTTTCAAGCAGCATTTTTAACCCACTGCTAGATTTAAGCTCCACCACATCAATGTGACGGCCACAAATGTTTCATTCATTTGCAAAACAGCGACAGAAAAGGACTTGGCAATTTCTCTGAAAACAAATGTAAATTAATTTCAAAGTTGAATTAGAAAAGATTGCAAAGTTTGGGGACAGTCGTATTAATGTTTTTGTATTCCTGGTAGATTGCCAATAGTTCAATAGGATGTCCAGCTTTGGCAGTGTGACAGCGGGGAGAGTAATTTCAGCCATTGCCAATCCATTTTAAACTCTTTTTCCAAAGAAATAAGGATATCAATCACTAGTATTTGCTTCTTCTGTAAAGAATAAAGATCTATATTGTCTGAATAACCATGTCTCATGCACTGAGAAAATTATATTCAGTAATGAAAACATGAGACTAAAAGCACTTTCAGCCTTTATGGTTGGCAGATCCAAGCAGAAAGAGCTAATGCAGAAAGCATTTCTAATTCTGACCAAGAAATGTGCCCGGGGTATGCAGGAGGTTCAGGTTCTCTGGACATTTCCTGCCTTATATTCATTTCTACACAGTATTTAAGAATACATTTTTTTCCCTGAAAATACGGAATTGTCAGATCATGTTTTCTCTGCACGCATTTGACTTAACATCCTTAGAATCTTTGTTTTCTTTTCTTCTCTTCCCCGTGCTCTCTCTGACTTCAGCTTGTCTCTCCTCCCCCTGTAGACTTCTGGTGCAAACAGGGAGGTTATGAAGGGCTTTTCCTCAGATTCTAATTTTTTTTTGCTTACATTTATTCTCCAATTTCTACCCATTTCCTTTTTTAACAACATTTTTCTTTCATCAAATAAATATATTTATTTTCCCTCTGTGGTAAGCAGTCTCTCCCTCAAAGCCATCGTTTTCCTTAGATAAATAAAAAAGCCCTGCTCATTTATTTAAAAGGCAAGGCAAAGCCCAACTCGTTGAAGGTGGAGCACAGGGTGGTGCTGAATGCCATCAGACAGCGAGGCTTGCAGGACCAGCAGCTGCCAGACCCCATCATCCTGCAGAGTCCTCCCAGCCCCAGGTCTCATGTTCCTCTGTGCTTGCACTACACCAGACCCCTCTCCTGGATCTTCTGACTTTTCTCCCAGCTGTGATTTTTGCCAGAGCCTCTTCACCCTTGTGACACCTCCTGCCTTCTCGCTCCCAAGCCACCATGTAAATCCTGCACATTTTGCAAAACTTTCTAACGGTGATCTGCTCTATAGTTCAGTCATCTCCCTGTTTGACCTTTTATTGTTTAAGCTTTACAGTGTTATGTTTTACACCATAATAGACAACAAAATTGCCCTGGAGCCTTTTTTAACAGTTTCTTTTTTTTCGGAACATTACTTTGAAATGACAAATGCTTCCTGATTTGTCTCTGAGAAATGAAATAGTACACCTAGGGAAGAAGGGAGCACTTTTACTGCTTCCTCGTTAACTGAGGAAAGATTCTCTGAATTATAAATTGTCTGGGAGAAAACTTTGAACAGAAATCGCCTGGACATTATTCTTTATTTAACTGATAAAAAGTGAACGAGGCATCTTGATTTGCATAAAATAAGCATCCAGATTGAAAGACTTCTTCCTTCTGCATTTTTTTCTGGGGAGAAAAACTAGCAAATAGCCTTCTCTAGTGAGAAAAACATTTTCCCACTTCCTATCTTCTTGGCTTGAAATGTGTTATGTACATCTACAGGACCAGAAAATGCCAAAAGGACTCCGTGAATTCAATTTATTTTGTTGTTGTTCTATAAAATACTTTATGTATCAAATTATTTCTATTAACTTAGTTCTTGAAATTTTCAGTCAAAAAATAGAGTGGGTAAGATTGGAAGACAAGTCGTGACTTAACCTTGTTCAGGTTAATGGTTCTTTGCCTGCATCCCCTGTTGCAGTGACATTTATGCTCAGAAGCTACCCGCTTCATTCTGCATTCACTTGGTAATGGTGCAAATGCCAGAACAAGAAGAAAGAAATGAACCTGGGCCCTGTTTCCTCCTCCAAGGCAGCATTGTGGGTTACTTGGCAAAGAAAGAGCAGAGAAATGCTTGTTGAGGAAGCAATCTGCAACATTGCAGTCCTCTTCGTTTACCTCCTCCTTTTTTCCCAGAGTAATTAGTGAAGTTGCATGTAGTCTCTTGGTAATTTCCCAGTTGTGTTGTAAGGCTTTTTTTCTTGTCAGTACCCACTTATCAAGCTTAAACTCTAATTATACTTATCAGTGCTGAAAATTGGCTATTATCACTACTTAAACTCCTGCTAATTGTAAGCACTACTTTCTTAGCAAACTGTTAGATGATTTTACTTAGCATCTAGATATAATAAGCTTTCTTTTTTTTTCTTTTTTTCCATTCTTTTTCTTTCCTTTTTCATTGCAACATTCTCTTATTTTTCATCTGTGTTGCTGCTCCAGGGGTCAGTAAGGTGGTGACTGTGGACATTAAAGGGAACTGGCAACGCTGGCTGAAGGTCCGAGATCTTACCAAGGGCATGACCTATTTATTCAGAGTGCAAGCCCGAACCATTGCCTATGGACCTGAACTGCAAGCCAATGTCACAGCTGGGCCAGCAGAAGGTAAGTGGAACCATAAAAGTATGTCAGGAGCTACATCAGTTATGTAAATGCAGCCCAACAGCAGGGAATAGTGCACTCAGGGCACAGGATTTCTAAGCCAAGGAGAAGTTGGATCACAGGAGCTCAGGGCATAATTCAGTGGATTTCACAACCACCCATGAAAAACATGTCTTGCTTTTTTCTGAAAACTGAAAGACTGATGTGAATAAACAAAACAGGGTAAATAAATCATAGTGCAAACTGACTACCCAGGGAATTCAAAGCTTCATTCAGACAGCGAGGTTCAGAATTCTGGTTGCAGCACTAGCCAGAGATTCAGAGCTGAAATAACTCTGCCTAAACCACAGTGGGGGTTCCTGGATGTAAAAATAGGAAAAATGTACAATTATTTCTTCCTGACACTTTGCCTTATGCACCAGGAGATGTCTGCAAAGACATCAGTAGAAGAAATGAGGAGCACCACAATATGTCTCTGGTAACACCCACGTTTGCTGTTGTCATTTCATCCCTCAGGGTCTCCCGGCTCCCCTCAGGAAATTCTGGTGACAAAATCTGCTTCTGGGCTGACGCTGCAATGGACTGAGGGAGATTCAGGAGAAAAACCCACAACTGGATACATTATAGAGGCACGGCCCTCAGGTAAGCCATGGGAAACACAGAGATCTTGGTGTCCTGAGTTCTCTTCCTTCAGCCCACGCTAAAACCCATCCTGCAGTGAAGAGGCTGTCTGTTTTCCCAGTAAGCTACTGGAATTTTGTGACAAAAAGCTGTTGTCACTCAGTATTAAATGTGTGCTGATTTATTACATGGGTTATCAGATTTTCTCCTGTTTAAGCATAGTCACAGAAAATTACCCTAATTGCTCTAGTTTCCACTATGTTACATCACCGGTAAATCATCCAACTGATGAACCAATATAGTTAATAATTAAAACTCACTTAAATGCTTACAGCATCTTTCACGCACAAGGACTCTTAAATACTTGCAAACTGCTTTTTGAGGACCAAAAATCTATCCTTCAGCAGCAGAACGCAGCAGCTAATCACTGTTAATAACAGGCCCAGGACTGTAGCAGTGTGCACACATGGCTACTCCTGTTTGTTCTGCAGGGAGGGCATTAGTGGGGAGAGGAGGTTCCTCATCGCTGCAGTTTTTCTTGGTGCTTTCCCAGAGCTCCTTTGCTTCTGGCAGTTCCATCTTACTGAAGTTCTCTCTGCTTTTTCCAGAATATTTTCCAATTGGAGAAGATCACTTTAAATTTAGGCCTGCATTCCAGCATCTTCACAGCCTCTCCCAGCTTGGTACCCCTTGCAGATTTAACAGGCATGCCCTTTGTGGTAGCCAAGTCATTAACAAAAGCAGTGAATACTGCCAGACCCCTGTGTAATCTCACTTGATAAATTCCCTCCACTCTGACAGGAAATGCTGCTAACCATTCTCCAAGTACAGTTTTCCAGCCGTTGATGCCTCTACCAGATACTTGTTTCATGTAGGCCATGTTTGAATGTCATGATGTCAAAAGCTTTGCTGAAGTCAGGATAGATGATGTCTGTTCTTTCTCCTCTATTGACAAGGTCTGCTACCCTGTCACAGAAGGAAATTAGACATGATTTATACTTGACATATCCATGTTGGCTGCTTGTTCTTTTCTTTTTTGCTTCTAGATGCCTACACACTGCTTGATTATATATTGATTAAGTGAATGCTTATCTATTTGGTTATATAAAGGATCTGAACTGTTTCTTGTGTGTCTTGAATGTAAGGTTGCATTTAAAACTAATGATTTTAATTGTGTTCAACCAGACCAATAACAAAATCATTGTGATCATCAATGAACCTGCAAATTTCCATGCTTGCCTTTGGTAGAACTTACTCTGCAGTGAGGCGCAGTAGTGACCCCAAAATTTCTCCCAAATTTCTGCCAAATTTCAAAACAAAATGAAGGAAAATGTGTGCATTCTCACAGCACTGGAATTTCCCAGTGATCTAGGGATTTTTTGGATGAGAGGTTTGTCATCCAGTGCTTCCATTTGTCTTATATTAGCTTATTGACTCCTGCTTTTATTTTTTCATAGGCAGAAAATGCTCTCTCTTATTTGAGCAGCATTGTTTATAGCCAGTAAGATAAACCAAAACTTCTCACTGAGATTTGCTTACCATCTTACATCTCCCCAAATAGGATTTTTGGAGTAGGATTGTTTCAGAGGGAAACCTGTACCCCATGTACAAACTCATGTGAGTTGCGGCACTGCAAACTCCTCTGACGTTCCTGAGCTTGTCTCACCTGTGGATGTGCCCAAACACTTCACAGTTCATGTCTAAGGATGTAGAATTTGTGGTCCCCTCTTTTTGAGTAGGAAGAAAATAGCCCTTCCAAGGCAGGTCTGAGCTGCATTAACCCTGGGTCATTCCAGCTGGCCCCACTCCACTGATCCTGGAAACACACAGGAGAGGTCTTATACTCCTGCCCTTGCAACCTTATTGTTGAGGCATTTAATTCCTCCTCAGATTATTTTAATCCTATTCATGCTGCTGTAGCAAATGAACTAGCCATTTGTATGCTGGATTCTCATCCTTAGTTCTGGTTGCAGCTGTAGAAAGCGTGAAATGTGATCCAAGAGAGGAGAGGACTAATTGGAGCACTTGCTCATTTCACGCAAGTGGCAGCTTCCTTTCAGTACCGCTTTTCTTCCTCATCTCTGCATGGAAGAGTTTGAAATCTGAATTATGAGCTTAACAAAGGCAGGAGACTAATTCCTCCTGTCAGGGCTGGCCATTCAAAGCCGTTTCTGTTTTAATATAATTCTATGAATTTGCTTCTGCATGTTGATTTGTGTGCACAGTAGAGCATGGATTGGAGCTACCTTTATTTTTAAGTACTTGTTGTCCAAGAGAAGAGCAGTTGACTTGTGCCCTTCACATAAAATCAAGGGAGGAGAAGATATTCGTCCTTCTGAGATCAAAAAAGGGGCATTGAACAGACAGATGAAAAGCTTTAGCTTGTTGCCAATATTTAAATGCAATACCACTACCTTAGTATTTCACATCTCAAGTGTCATCTATTATAGGCCTCATTACCCCAAACGTTAAATGCTGTATCATCTCATTTTCCCTGCTGTAGCTCCCTGCCAAGACTCTTCCATCAGAGTAAGAGGGTGACTTTCTGTCATAAATGGCAAACCTTACCTGCTTTTGTCACTTCCCTTTGAATTTTTCAGCTAAACCCAGCTGCCCTGCTGGGTTTAGCAGTGGTGGCAGCAGGCAACTGAGATTGTTCATTTCATCTCCCCATTTCTCTCCCAGATTTATGGAAGGTGACCGGGCTGACTACCTCCTGTGCATTTTAAATATACTCAGACATCAGCATGGAGCAGGCAAACCAATATTTTTTCCAGAGTGATCTGTGCTAGAGGAAGACATTATAGAAACAGAAGTGTTTTTCTTTTCCTTCAACTCATCTGTCCCTGGAGAAGTGGATTCCAGTTTAGCTCCTTGTGCATTACAAGAAATGCAATTAAGTGGCCCGTGTCACTGCCATAGAAAGCGCTCCCCAGACATCCACTAGGCTGGCTAAGAAGTGGGTATTAGATCATGTCCTTTGTCTCTACGTGCAGAACAAAAGACAGAAATGGCACATCAATGTAAAGGTTCCCAGCACTGCTGGAGGGGTGGAGAGGCTGAGTTTGCCCCGTTTTCCCAACTGTGTATCATCTCCAAGGCTCCTCTCTCTGTACTGTGCCTTACTGGTGGGCACGTGGCCTGTAGTGCATGGAGCGGTGTCACACAGGCTTTCCTTCCCAGTCTTCCCCTCTCTACAAAGCACGTGTTTCTGCACCACAGCCTAGGGAACCGTGCAGACCTTCGTGTAGACCTGCCTGCTGCAGGCATCTGGAGCTGTGGGGCAGCCGTGCAGGTGCTCAGTCACTCTGCTTTGTGGCCTGTGGCACCTGAGGAAGGCCTCTGACCCAGGACAAGACAACAGAGGTTTCCTCTTGTGATTGCTCTCTCTCCACCATGCAGTTTGGGTTTTGTTTGTTTGCTTTTCCCAAGTAGGGCATGACTTGGGCCCAGTGGGAGAGAGTTGCAGCTTAATATGTTTCCAATAATAACACCGCTAGCACTGTGGCTGGCACAAGCAGGCCGGGTACACCACAGATCAGCCACAAATCATGAGCTCAGGATGTGGACAGCTCAGAGAAGTGTTTTCTTTTGTTCCCCCAGACAATCAGTTCCATGAAAGCAGCAGACGTTTTGGGGAAGAACTTGTCTATTTGGAATGAGGATTGCCCTTCCCACAAATGCTGATTTTCGCTTCCCACACCCCAGGGGCAGATCTCATTTCAGTTTTCTTTCTGGTGTCTTGAGAAACGTTTTTATATTTTCTTCCTTTTCTATTTATTTTTAAACAAATGAGGGAGTGCAGTGTCAAACATGGACACAAACCAGCAAAAGTCAGTAAATTCAAAGTGAAGGGTGCAGCTGCATTGCCGGCATCTGCCATGGGGCCTTTGGTTCGCTTCTGCTTGCGAACAACATGTCGAGGCTGACAGTTTGTCAGCCTTCACTTCACATTCTTGTCCTTTCCTTAGTTTGCATGATAATCCAGCCCTTTGCTTCTGACAAATGCTTCCACATTTTAATTTTGCCCTCTGTAGGAGGAACACTACTTGCGTTCAGCAGGTTCTTAACTCTCAGCTGCTTCTCCCCTCATAAACCTCCTAATGTGTAATTAAGAGAAAGTTTTACAGCACAGCCCTCCTCTTTCTCTGAGGGGGAAGGCTGGTGCTTAAGACCCAAATAACTGACAGCTTTCCATCTCTCCAGCCGCAGCACAGCAGTCATTTGTTAGCAGCCGGAGTTAGCAGAGCCAAGAGCCCTCCTTACTGCCTGACAGTTTTATTTGGACCCTGATTAACTGCCTGTGAAACAACACCAGTGTGTGGCTGCTGTGCCTGGGCTGCACCTCGCTGGGGTGGTCGGCACCTGCCCAGGAGGGTGTCCAGTGAAAGGTCAGAGGTGGCTTTGCCTTTCCCTGACATTGGGGTCTTCTCCCCATGCATTTTGAAGAGGCTGAATGCCCACTGAAAGGCAGTATGAAATACAGAAAGGGACCGATGTTACTGTTCACAAAGGCTTTTGCTCCAACACAAGTGTATCCCTGGTGCCAGCTGTGCAGCGTCGCACAGGACATTAACCAGGAGCTGTTTGGGACTGGCTGAGCCTTGCACTTCTTTAGGGAGATCTGACATTGCAAACTTGGCTTATCTCAGTGCTTTCCATGGATTAATACCCAGCTGATATCCCAACCACAGCATGCACATCCTTCCTCCCCAAACTGAGTGGAAAACGCTGTGTATGGTATACTAATGATTTTCTACTGAACTCAAAGGCCAATCTTTGCTATCATAGGTGACCTTCTCATGAATTCTCTTTCAGCTGAACTTCTAACATTTAGAGCCAACCTCATTTTAAGGGATGGGGGATGAGGTGGGAGATTGAATTCACAAGTTTGTGTTCAATATTTAATTGCAGAACTCACTAACTGAAATAAAATGTCTTTTTTAGCTTGGATATATCTGATTGAAATCTCTACTGAAGATGAGACTGAATATTCTGGGCAGAGATTAAATAAATTGATGCTCTGTAATTAAAAGTTTTGTTGACCAAAACTGGGGAAGCCACAAATGGCCTTGTGTATAACATTTCCTTGGCATCAGCAGTCGGGGAGACACAAGGATGTCCACTTTCCAGGCTGCCACCCTGCAGCACATCCACCTGCTGCAGCTGCATCAGCACCTCTCTGGGATCCCAAGGATCCCACGCTGGGTCCCAACTTGGCCAGGCCCTGTCTGCTCCCCCAGAAAAAATGTTTGGGCAGAGATTTTTTCGATGAGTGAAACGAGTTTGGCCAGAGAAGATACAGCCACCAGCTGGAGCATCTCTCAGTCCCTGTGAGGCAGGAATCCCCCTGAAGAAATATCCACCAGCAGCCATCATTGCCCCACGCTGCCATCATCACAGCCAAGGGGACAGAGAGGTAGAAATGTCATGCTGACCTCTCAACAGTAGTTTGCCAAGTTATTGCAAGCTTTACAGAGTGGTTAAATTTATACTTCCTTGGTCTGTTGGATTTTCTGCATTGTGCACCTTGATAGGTTTGAGAAAATGAGTGAGCAAGTGTATGTGAACAGTTGTGTTTGTTGCAATGAGCGTGGAACATTCATTTTTACTGTTGCCTTTTCTTCCCCCATTTAAGCAGCTTTCAATGCAAACAAATTGCTTTTCAGACAATTCACAATGGGCTCAAATTCTCTTATTGCTGTTTACAAATGTGTTTATGAAAGCTCAGGCAATTCTAGCAATTATGGCAATATTTTATAGTCTGAGATGCATCTCCTTTGTATTGGTGGTTGCAACAATCTCACTTTGAAAATGCATCCCTCACTCCACCCTTTTCGAAGAAACTAAATCCCAAGCTCCCTTTTTATTACCTTGTAAGTTTACATGGTAGAAATAATCTAGCCTTCAATTGCCCTGTAAAAGAGAAGTCAATATTTTATCTCTTGTTTTATAGCCATTGTAATATCCAACTAATACATAACAATGGTACATTATGATAACTTCATTATACTCTGATCATGGCGGTGAATAATGTCTTGGTCTGAATTTTAAGCATGACAGAAAAATTACCTATTTTTATTGTTCTTTAGTATTTCTCAAATGTAGCTAGAACAATAACATTTCAGCCTGCTTTTTGCATCCACTGAGACTGCCAATCCTCATGATCAGAAAAGAAGTAGTTTGGGGGTTGTTAGTCATTGTGTGTGTTGCTAGACGTGCAGCACGTTACAAATCACTGAGCCAATATTTACTGATGCCAAAGTTAAAACGTTCACATGGAAATGCACCTGCAGCGTTAATCAATCCATCTTTGCTGTTATTCCCTGTTGCACTGAAGTAGGCTAAGAGCCAAATTTTGCTCTGTTACACCAACACAGCTCTGGAATTGCTGCAGTGTCTTCAATTAGTTTACACTCGGGTAAACGCAAAGCAAATGAGAACAGATTCTGGCCTTATACTGCAGCAATGGAACAAGTTGCTAAGGGTAGTGCTGCTGGCTCCTGCTTTATTGTTACCTTGATAACACCTCAAGCTCCAGGAGTCCTGCTGATGCTTGAATCTCACAGTGCAGAGGGCTTTCTTTCAAAGCTCCTGCACTGGAATAGTATCTATGCAGAGGTTATCACAGTCTTCCTGTTGCCGTGGGACATACAGAGAAAAATAGACATTGCTTGAACAGCTTTGATAACTAAAAGTAGAAGGCTGATCAGGTCAGATCCTTAAGAGCTGTGCTGGCTGAGGATAGCTGAGAGTTTGGCGCTGTGCATAGGCAGTACGGTGGAAGTGCTGGGCACCAATTGTTGCTGAAACGCAGTCTAGTTAGATTAATGTTTGATTCCTGCACTCAAAATTATTGACTGGCATCTTTAATTATAGTTGGTTTCGTTCTTACTGGTAACAGCATCCATCTAGTTGAAAGTTCTTTCCACTGAAGTCAAGTGAAAGTAAGTATGGATCAGGGGCTGGAATGGTGCCTAGTCAGGATGCGCATCAGGATAAATGTCAGCGTGGCAGTGGAGAGCTGAGATTACCCTACTGAAACACTCTCATCGGTTATGCAGAAGGCATCGTGTTTCCAGAAACTTTTAAAGCTTTGTAGTACAAGCAAAATCTCGTTCCTGCTTAAAAATACATGGCACAGAAGTGCAGCGCCTGCTGCCCCGCTCTGTGGGCTGTGCCATGCTGCAGTCCAGCCCATGCACGGGACACATCTCTGTTGATGCTGTGAAGCAAGCAGCACTGCAGTAGCACCAGTCCACTGGGCACCAGTTCATGCAAGGCCACAGTGCTTCCTGCCAAGACCTAAATCTGGCATTAGTTTGCAAAACGTAGCCTACGCACTTGGATAGTGAAGTCAGTTTTTGCAATGTAAAAAAAATACAGGCAAAACCTGTGCAATTAGGACTCATTAATGTAGCAGGTTGCTCTGAGCGTACTTGCTCTGTCAAATAACAGGCATGCAGATGCAGTAACCTTACCTGGTCAGGAGGGACCCAGATGGCTGGCAGCTGCTCTAGCCAGCTTAGGTCACCATGGGTGCTGCTGCAGATTTTAACAGACATATCTTCCAGCTGGGCTGTTATGAGACCCCCGTCGCGAGTAAATCCTTTTACAGATGGGGTCTTGCAGGGCAGTCTGACATTTGTGTTTATCACTGAGCAGCCTTCAGGTAAGCATGTCCACTGCCTGTGGTTGGAGCACGCAATTAATGACAATTATTTTCCACAATCGGGAGGAAGTGCCAACTCACACAGTTAATGCCATTCCTCTCCTTGCTGCTTTCCCAGATGAAGGACTGTGGGACATGTTTGTGAAGGACATTCCTCGCAGCGCTACCTCCTACACAGTCAGCCTGGACAAACTCAAACAGGGAGTGACCTATGAATTTCGGGTGGTGGCTGTCAATGAATTTGGCTACGGAGAACCAAGCGTTCCCTCTGTGGCAGTATCAGGTAATCATGTGTTTTGTTATATGTTTACCAATGGATTTTCTTACTGGGAGTGGAGGAGGAAGAGAGAAAAAAAAAACAAAATCTGTTTCTCATGTTACAACAAATCGTCAAGGCCAGCTTGTTTTCACTTGTTTCAGGACAAAACGAGAGTAATGTTGTGGAGAATCAAGGCTTATTATTTCAGTATACTTTACTCTCAAGGGGAAAAATAAGCTTGTGCCATTTTTAAGCTTGACAAAAAACCTTCTCAGGAAGTTTGTGAGTGTTTACATGTAAGATTTCTTGCCCTAAGACTAATTTACAAAGTCTACAATTTGTTTGCTTTTTCTCCTTCCTCCTCTCCTTGTCTGTTGTTTTGTTTACTCTGCTTTCTTCTCTTTTCCCAAGGTTCTGTGATAAGTCCTTTCTATGTTATTTTGTATTTAGCTCTCAAGAATGTTGAAGTGTAGTTTTCCAAAATTATTCATGATATCCTCTGTGCTGGCAATTCCAGTGCAATGTGATGCCTCCCCTTCAATGCAGCAGCTTGGTGGTGGTGCTCATGGACTCTTCCCACCCTCCCTGCTCTGTTGGGATAATTCCCAATAAACTTGGGAATTCCCAATAAAATTGTTTAGGGCTATGGCCTAACCACACTCCCAGAGTCCCTTTGAACAAACCAGTGCTCTGGTTTTCTGAAGGAACTTCAATGCTTTGAAAAGCAAATTCCACTCAGCTTGGACAGGTCCAGTTCGATGGGCTGTTGTGAAGTGGGAGAGCTTGCCCTTGTAAAAGTTTTGCTTATGTCTCCTCTTACCCTTGCAGAGAGGGTTGTACTCCAGGTTGCTTCTGAGCAACAGATTTCATCCTTGCCGTGTCAGCAAAGACAGACGAGGAATAAAAGAACCTGATAAAATGTCTTTGTGATTCAAAGTTCTGGAGAGTCCTGAGAACCTGGCAACGCTCCAGTATCTGGAGTGGCTTTTATCTCTTTGCTCCTTGAGTGAAAAACATAAACACCATTCAGTGGCTGCCCAGCAGGCAGGAGCAGTAAATGCTGCTATCGCCATCACGGCTGCATTTGTCCTTACACAATTAACCACTTAGCCTGAGAGAGCTATCCATGGATTGCAGTGTGAGTGCTACCCTTGCTTTTCTCCTTCAGGACAAGGGCACAGACAACCCACTTCAAACACCAAAAGTCAGTGTTTTTCCCATCTGTAGTTTCACAGAGGCTATAACACAATGTAAAGGGTCAGTAATCGTGTCAGTCTTTCTTTTCCCAGAAGACATTATTCCCCTGAAGCTGGGCATGCAGCTCCTTCTGATGCTTTTTATAAATAAACTGCTTGTTTGTAAGTTCTCCACTTGAACAGAACTATTTAATTCACCTCCTTTTGATGCTTCGGTATTCATCTCAAATTGCTGCATGAAAGTAAGAGGCTTCCGTTGAGATTCCCAGCTGTAAAAGTATACAGCATTTTAGGCTGGCCACTTCAGCTAGCACAGGGAGGTGTAAATTGCACTGAATCTGCTCAGCCCAGCGTGGCTTGTGCAGTTTGCCTTCAGGACTTTGTTAGCCTGGACTGGCCTCCTAACAAAGAAAGATAGTGGCTGCCTTTCACTGCTGCAGAGTACCCAGTCATCTGGAACAAATTGGTGCCCATATTGCCAGGCTTACAACAGACTTTAGGTTCCATCCAGGGTCCAGGGCAGCAAGGGGACAGAGTGCCTGGGTTCAGGATAGTAAGGATAGGGTGTCTCCTAACATCACCCACTCCTACCGGATGTTCTTTCACCTTATAGGGTAGACTACAGGGAAATTACATACAAGTGCTGTTCTTGTCAAAGCTGAGAGATGCTGTCAAAGAGAATATCACAGCAAAAAACTATAGGACTTACTGCTTTGAACCACAGCTGGGCAAGATAACTCTAGAAAGGGGAAGTTAGTATCATGTTATGCCTCCAGTTGAGGCTAAATGGAGTGAAATGACTTGAGATAACACAAAATTCAGGGAACTCAGTTACTGTCCATGCACTGCATACTGGAGTTGGCTAAGCCAGTGGGGATACCATATAGAACAGTGAATGGTGGAAGCTGGGATTTAAACTATGGATGTACTAACCTGAGTGTGATTTGTTCCCTGACACTAGCTGTCAAAAAGCCACCAAGCAGCATTTTGTTGAGGCAAGCCTCTTAAAAAGTGGAGTAGCCATGGGTCATGAAGGTGTATTAGTGGTACCTTTGACACAGGGAGCTAAGGGATTGTGCAGCACTGCTCTGGGTGTGTGAGATGCTCACAGAGATGCTGGAGCTGTGATGTGCTCCTGTTCTCTTTGCCATCTGGAAGTGACAGAAAGCCTCTTTAAAGTCTTATTTTTATCTCCTTTGAACACCTCTTTCCAGAGCGCTGTTATGGGTGTAGCTCACCATGAAGAAGAAGGGGAATTTCTACAGGAGCATAAAGAGTTGTTCATCTTTTGCTTTTTCAGCACAAACAGAAGCCCCTTTCTATGAGGAGTGGTGGTTTCTGCTGGTGATGGCTCTCTCAAGTCTGATCCTGATCCTGTTGGTGGTGTTTGCTTTGGTCTTGCATGGCCAGAGCAAGAAGTACAAGAACTGCAGCACAGGTAAGACATTGGCTCTGCACTGTACGCACACTCTCAAGATCTTCAGGAATTAGAAATATCTTCCCTCTGAACCCTTGATTTCATCAGCATGGGCTCTCTTTATAGGTTTTGTTTGGCAGAAGGCTTGGATATTTTTACTATCTGATTTGGTAGAAATGGCTTTTGCCCATAGCCTTCCTGGGCAAAGAGTGCCTGGTCCTACCAGTTTTTGGAAGTTAACCAGCCGTGGACTTGGATAGGACAGCATCTGGAAGGCCCAGGGATGTAACAAAAGCCGAGGAGCCTGCGTCAAATGCTTGGCAGAAAACCAAAAAAAGTGAATGAGCTGAGACTCATTCCCTGTTGTCATAGTTGTCATTCCCTGGTAGATGGGAAGAAGAAAGGTTCTGCTTTCCATGTCTGTACCCAGTGCAAATATCCTACATGAGGGCTACGTCATAGGCCTTTGCATTAAATAGAGTGCCCAGCATCTCGTGTTTGTTCCCTAAACCTAGCTGCAGTTACTGGGCTGGGGCCAAGGAGCTGGGAGGTGTTTTGGTTATCTGAACCCATTAGACTTTAAAGCACCATGAGGATCAAGATTTGAATTTCCCTTTGGTTAGAAATTTTACCACTCCTTTCTGAAAGGAAACAAGAGCTACCTGCCCAGTAAGTAGGAATGTTGAAAGTCCCCTTTCAAAGTACGTGATTCTGGAGCATTGAATATTGTTTTTAACCTTTTCTTCACCTGACATGGAAAAAATTGTTCATTTATGTGTTTCTCTGGTAGCTTTCTCCACCTCCAGCAAGAAATTGCCCTGCTGCTAGAAGATGCCAAAAAAGGCACATTAATGAGTCAGATTGAGCAGATGAGTCTTTATGCCGCTCGTTCTAAGGGATTAATGTAATGAAGGAGTCTGGAAAGAGTCTTCCAGGCAGTATTTAGTAATTCAGTCCCAAAGAGAAGATCTTTTCTTTTTTTATAATTCACTTCTAACAAGCATTAGAAAATCAGATTTTAGTCCCATGGCATATAATGTATGTATGAATACCATGTATGAATACCATGGCATTTTACCAAGTTAATACCATTACATATTTGTATGCATAGCTCATAGCAAATCACTCATCCTCTTAGTTTTGCTCTGTTTTTGGGGGACAGACATGAAAAGACACGTCTGACCTGTACTGTCAGGTATCAGTGTTCACACTGAGTCTTAATGTAGCATTGAAATTGAAGTTGAGAATGAAGTACCTGTCTGCTGCAAGGTGGCAATATGCAACTGGTCTTTCTCCCCAGGACACTAGCTGAGCTCACACCTTTGGGATTGCAAAGAAGAACATGGAAGAGAATGAGCTCTTGCTATATTTGATCACAAGAAAAAAACATACCTTGCTGTATTTTCCCTTTTCTGCCAATCCCCTGTCCTTTTCCCTGCCTTACATCGTCTGGTGATTTCTCACACCTATATCTTATCCTCATTACAGCTCTGACATCTTTTTTCCATTTGCAACCCACTATCCCTTTCTCTTACTTTCCTGCCTTTTTTTTTTTCCTCTTTTTGTGCCTTTCCTAGTTATACGTTCTTTTGCTTGCTTTACTCAGCATGAATGGGATTCATGTCACCTGGTTTAGGACATCTTCAGTGCCCACCTGAATTACCTGGATTCCATCTGTAGTCAAAAGACAAGAATAAGCACCTGTGGAGCACAGTTCATCTGCATTAGTTTAGATAGTTACCTCTGAATGCAACACAGCCATCCATGGCTCCTCCCCTCCTCTCTTTTTGCTCCTTCTGCCTGTTGGCACTCCCGATAAGCTCCTTTCTTCCACTTTGTACTCATTTGCCAGTAACAAACGTAAAGAGATTTTCAAAAAATTAATGATGTCATAAAACATAAAGAAGGCAAAGTTAGCGACTCATTTTTAATCACTCTTACAGTTGTATCTTGGGGAAAATGCTGTTGTTTCAGCACAATCTTTCATTGCCTGGCTCCAGGTAAAACCATCTCCAACGTGGAAGAGTCAGTCACCTTGGATAACGGAGGCTTCACTGCTCTGGAACTCAACAGCAGACACCTAAACATCAAGAGCACCTTCTCAAAGAAAAATGGAACCAGGTAAGGAGCTGAGAACACCATGCTGCTGGAAATGTCTTTTCATCTAGGTTCAGGCAGCTATCAAACAGGTAAAATGGAGACACTGTTGTTGGGTGGATCTGGGGAGGACTTTGTACTCATGCCCAAATCTCTGCCCTAGGCTGTGATTCTGGCTTCTAAGTGTAATTCTATTGTCTCTAACTGCATCATTTCAGAGAAATGACAGTATCCCATACACTCACCTGTTATGTTTGCCAGGTCTCCTCCTCGCCCAAGTCCAGGTGGGCTGCACTACTCTGACGAGGATATCTGCAACAAATACAACGGAGCGGTGCTGACCGAGGGCTTGGGCCTCAACGAGAAGCCCTTAGAAATGTCAGAGTCAGAGGTAGGTGTTTTCCTTTGCTTTGCCAAGTGTTGCCCAGTCACTTCACACACATTCATTTTCCCCCTGAATCCTGGAAAGGCTTTGAAATCCCATTTCCACACCTGCATTATACTGTCGCCATTATTTGTCTGTTTTGGTGACTTTAAAACCATCCTGTTCATCAGGCTGTTTGCATCACATTTTTAAATGTCCCAAGAAGGAATGACAGGCAGGAGCCAGCCAGGTCAGATTCTGTATCTGACCTTGGCAGGTATTCACAGTTTTCCAGTGTTAAACAGAAAGGCAAGCACATCCAGTCAGTGTCTGCTGACCTCTGTGGTAAGGAGCTGCACATCTCCTTCTGCCCAAGGACTGCAAAGATGGAGTACTTTGGGGAAAGCATAAATACACGTTGCAAAATAACCAGCTGGATGCAGCTGCTGCCTGGATACACTCTGGATGGCTGCAGTAACTGAAGTTTTCACAGTGCCTTTTTAGACATCAACAGCAAACACTGAGAATGTGGTAGTGTGTTCTTTAGTGGTGAGAATTGCTGCCTGCGTTACAGTGGGAGTAAGCGGGGAATGAGTAATCTGCCAGGGATCTCATAGTGATGGCTGTGAGAGCCCAGCATTCACATTTCCAAACACCTCAGTCTACAGCATTAGTCCAGCGCTGCGGGAGCCTTCTGCTCGGGTTGCTTTCAGCCTCTGTTCTCCAAGGAAGGTGGTTGTATGCCAGCATTATACATTTGGCAGTGCTCAATCTTGTGTCTCACATCCCCTTTAAGAAGAAATAAAGTGGTTATGGTCTGTAAAAGCTCAGCAGTGGCCGTGGGTGAATAGGCACACTTCGAGGGACGTACAGACAGGTAAATCTGTCTCTCAAATTGTGTGTTGTCAGCTGAGATCCTGATGAATCTGAGCTGACAGCACATGAAGCGAGCAGTGGGCCAAACCACTCCAAACCTGACCCTTCCAGCAAGAATAAATCAAGAGCAGCAAGTAGTGAAAGAAGATGACAGTTTTCATCTGTAGCTTTTCTGCACCTGCAGCTACAGCTGCTTTTCCTGGCTACCTAGCTCTCACCTCCTGTTAATTACCATGGACAGCCTGCTGCTTTGTGCTGCCCTATAGCCGACCCGGTGTGCCAGCAGCTTCCATGGTGTAGCTGGAGCCGCTGTCTGCACGATGCACAAGTGCTACCTCCAGATTAAAGCCATAGTGCTTTGGTCTTGTCACTGTAACAACCCAGCATTAAACCTGTCATTAAAACAGTTTGCTGAGCATGATCATGAATTTAGCTCTGGCACCTTCTGACATTAATTTCAATGCCCCATGTGGCATTTCCCAGTAATGCGCAGAAGTCTCCTTGCAGAGTGTTATTACAGCCTCCTATATGCACTGTTTGTACGACATGCAAGAAAGTGTTGTTATTTTTTTCTCAGGCTATTATTAATATTATTTATTTACTGTGTATTGCAGTCGAGCCTGAAGGTCTCAATTGAGATTCTAGTGTTTTTGTGACTGTGTATGCATGTGAGTATGTGAACAAAATGTGCCTCTTGTTTCTCCTTGGGGTTTAGATATGCAGCCCTTCTGTATAATGTCTTTGATGCTTGCTTATTTTTGTGGGGAGTGCTTTTAGGCATGAAATGTTAATAGGCTCCCGGTAGAGGTGGCAAGAAGAGATGCTGCCTTTTGATCAGCCTGCAAATGCTGTTTATGTTGGCTGGTACAGATAGGAGGTGAGGGCGGGGGGGTAGAGGTAGGTATAGATGTTTGACCACTCTGTTTTCAAATATTCTTGTACCTATTAGCTCTTCCTGTTTGTCTTCTCTGTTCTTGGTTTCTGTTCTCAAAGGATATCTTAACAGACACGCTCTGTTTTCCTAGAATTTCAGAATCTCCATCTCTTTTAGCAGACAAGGATGTTTCTTATTAAATGAAGAGTTCAAGATATCTTCTTTATATGAGCTCTACACATGTTTGGTCTTCTGCAGCAGAGGGGGTCCTGATGCTGTTTTCCTCTAATACATCTTTGTGTGGATCTCAAATTCCACTTACTACGGTGCACATAGGGGCAGACAAGGCCGAAAACTGTGCATTTGCTTTCAACCCAAATGTAATCTCGCTGCTTCTTAGTTTTACCCCTGTTGCCTGAAGTGTCAAGATTTTATATGGAAAAGAAGGAAGCTCGCTGGCTTCGAGTCTCATGGGCTTTAGTGAGCATGAAGAAGTCTGTGAGAAACTCTCAGGCTGACTGACTGCATTTACAACACAGCTGCCTGGGAGCCTTCCTCCAAGCTCCCTCCTGAAGAGGAGAGCAGGAGAGAAACTAAGAGAAAATCTAGCAGACCAAGCAGCACTTTAATATTCATAAATCAAATGGTTAACATACTCCATGTCATGAAAGCCAAGCACCAGTACCATTAATGAGGTTAAAGTAGTTTAATTGGCAGGTGTGGAGCAAGAGAGTGCTAAGAGTGTAATTTCTAAATGATTAATAATAATAGGCTTTTAGGTAATGAGTCAAGTGGACGAGGCTCTGGACAGACAATCCGAAGAAATTTGGTGTTCACCATGTACAGAAATTTGATGATAGATCTGTGATATCACCCAGCTAGTGAAGAGCAGTTTTATTGTGGGGCAGGGGAGAGTGGTGTGTATTTGTTTCTTCTCACATGTCTTTGTGGTCTCCCAAAAACTGTTTTCAGGGGAAAATATCCTCACAGATTGGGCACATTATCAGTCCGTGCTGTGTGCTGGCGATGCTCTGGTCCTCCAAGCTGCTCGCAATAGCATAACTGACTTTCCCTTTCTCAGCTCTGTAGCAACATACTATAAATTTCCACTTAACACTTACTAGGGAATGTGATTCAACTTGTTTCTGAAAAAGTTCTCAAGTGATTTTGACAAGTTGGACACAACGCAGAAGTCAGCTGCAGATGACACATTCAACGGTTCCCATATCCAGCAAAATCTCTTTACCTACCAGGTTACCTTGCCTGTTTTACACATATTCATTCCATGTCAACAAGGAGAAGCTGCTGCCATCTACATTTTCAGAAATAATCTCAGAAAGCTGTTTCTTATCCAGTCGCTTAAAACAATAATAATAATTGGAACTATTTTCAAATTTCCCATTACTAAACTAGCCAACTCTGGTTCCCTCTGAAACTGTTTGTGCATTTTGTGCTATCAATAAACTACTTAAATAGCCTCTCATTTTCTGTATTTATTGTTTCAGAGGCATCCCCACGCTCTGGTTGACAGTCTCTAATGTCACTGTACACCAATTGCGCTCCAGCCTATGGAGGTTTCCAAGGAAACAAAGCCACAGTCGCACTGAAGGGCGATGCAGAGCGGGGAAAACGGAAAACAAAGCAAAAAGCCCTGCAGCATTTCTATTTACTCAGTAGTTTAAAAACACTAGAAAGTAATCCTCTAGAATAAGCTGTCTAGACTGTCATGCAAAACATTTATTTTTCTACTCCTTGATTTCCATCGGGGCAGACAGAGATGTGGGACTGTAATTTAGAGAATTCCTTGCTGGGAAGGGCAGGTGGTAGTGCCTTGTTCGGAGCAGACCTTAGGAAATACTTTGGAAACATGGATAGAGTAGTTGGCTCCTGCCTGTTTTGAAGGAAATAGAAAGAAAACACATTGTACCAAGACTAGCAAGTAGCTTATCTTTTCTAGCATCAGCACTGTCAGATGAGGCTTGTGCAGCTATATGAGTTTAATGAGAGTCCCTTCTGAAAGGCATTGGTCTTATTTACACTAAATTAGTATTCTCTTTCAGTTGGGATAACGGACTAATTAATGGACAGATTATCAGCAGGTGGCCTAGTTTTAAGTTCCCTCTTTCTGTTCATGGCAAGTCCAAGCGACGCTGTTGCAAGTGGCAGCAGCCCATCTAAAAGTGTTCCCAGTATTTCTCATCTTTCGTATGTTGACTTCTGGCAGTCTCGAAAGGACTTGGCTTAGGTACAGAAATTATATTAGTTTTGTGGGTAAGTATTTTTCTCCTAGCAGTGGGCAGAAACGAAGTGGCTGCATCAGTGTTATTGTACCTATCGAGTAATGTGTTCCTTTTCTGAATACAGCTGCTTCTCAGCATTACTTCGTAGACCTCCTGGCCTTTAAACCACCTTTATGTTTCTTCCATGGGTCCGTGAGGCCATCAGGAAGACCAGGAAGGAGCCACTGGAAGTGATTTTTTATTTTTATTTTTACTGATATGTATGACACCACAACTTAGCTGACGTGATGCATCTCTTCAGCAGGAGCTGGTTTCTTTGGGGCTGGATGAGTGTGTCCAAGGCATTAAGGCTGACTTTGGACTGGGGAAGGAGACAGAAGATGTGGCAAGGGCAGTGGTAGTGTTGTGCCTTTGCTGGAGGGAGCTTATCCCTGATTTCATATCTCCAGGTGATGCTCACTGACTGGCTGCTGGTGAATGAGCCACAACCACCTGCCTCTGCTCAGGATCCAGATTTCTACTGGATGCTGACATCATGCCCTTGCTCCCCAGGCACCTTTTGTCTTAACACTAGGCTGTGGAGCTGCAGCCTCGTGTAGGCTAGTGCAAAGCCCAACAGCTTGTTTCTTGATAGCAACAGAGGAAAGCAGGTCTGCGGAAAAGTTGGTTGTCTCTGCAGCTGAGGACCTGAGCTGTTGCCTGTCCCTGTCACACTGCCACATCTGCAGTCATCAGAGGCACTTTTGTTGGAGCCCCTTACAAAATAGACTGGGCAGTGCTGGCAGGATGTTTCCTGCAGCAGTGCCAGGACTCTGGAGCTGCTCTCTGTACCCCCTGGCTGCAAAGTGTTCCAAATCTGGGGATATTCCAGGCACGCTGCAAAAACCACCTGTTCAGGAAGGCCTTTGGAGGGAGCCTAGTGTTGTCTTCCCGAGGTTGGCAGCTGGTGCAAAGGAACGTTTTTCCAGGTGATATGAGTTCCTTCTGGAATAATTGTTAAATGCTGGTGGGGTTTTGTTGCAATATTAATTACACATCAAGGCACCTGGAGCTTTGCAGTCTTAAAATAATCAAACAGTAGAAAGATCCAAAGCTGGTGAACGGTAGCAGGGAGATTTTGCAAAGCTGTAACGAGCTGCTTTGCTCAGAGTTTCAGAAAACTCTGGGAAAAAATTTCTCAGCCCTGTCCATCACCCTCTGTGCTGGAAAATGGGCACGAAATAGCACTGAAGCAGCTATCTAAGCAAAGGAGTGGGATGATGGATGCGGTGCCCTTTTCAAATGATGGTTTGCAAGGCATTCGAGGATTGTTCTTCGGAGACCATTAAAAAGGAGCTTTAGAGGAGGAGGGACTGGTTGTGTGGCAGGCACGATCAAGGGGATGTGTGGTGTCAGATCAGAATGATGCCAACCTTCTGAAACTAATTGCAGCCACTAGCAGTTATGAGTTGTGCTTACCCATCTCTCTTGTATGTCTTAGGCAGCTACCACTTTGATATTTAATTGCCTTTCCAATTGGCTATGCAGGCTATCGGGAGGGGAAAAAAGGGAACAAAAGCTTTTGCATGCTCAAACCAGAGATTTTGAGAGAAGGCATGAGATATGGCAACGGCTGAGTAAATGTTTGTGTGCTGTGTGGGATGTGGCTGTTAGTGGTGGGAACGTTAGCGGGAACAGAAGGGAAATGTGCGCTTGGATGCTACGGCCAGGGCCTCGCCATGGTCTCTGTTTGGAGGAGATCGATGAGCACGCTGCTCTTCCTGCAGCTGTATCACAGCAGCAGGGCTCTGGGGGCAGGTGCACAGAGCTCAGCAGAGCTCCTCAGCTCCAGCTAACGCTGCTGTCAGCTCTGAGGCTACCAGTTGCCATCTATGAATGTTTCAAGGGGTAAGATCCTCTCCGAACGCTGCCCTGTGCCTGTGCCACGTCAGGGGAGCAGCCCCTCCTCCCTGGCAGTTCTTTCCCAGATTTTGCATTTCTGTTTCCTTCTGTTGCTGCTGTTTGTGTGCGTTGTTACACCGCTGATAATCAGCTGGAACGTACAGAATAGAGATGTTTGCCTGCAATAAACTGCGCTTTTGCTTAATTCCCTCCCAGTGATATAACTAATTTTCAATATTTAATGGGGCTTGCAAGCCAAACTCAGAGCACTCTGCAGGTGCCCTGCTGACCAGCATACACAGCAGCATGGATAACTCTGTGTGTGAAAGCCATTCTCAGTCCTTGCATCAGAAGAAGAGCAATTCTCAATTGCTGCTGTAATTGCAATCTGATTATACCACAGAATCACAGAATGGTTGGTTTCCCTACAATGTCTCTACCCTTCTCTGCATCTTCTGTCAAAATAGGAACTTGTAGCTGTTGCAACAGTGTTCTGCACTGAATCAGAATGGATGTCTCTGCATCTCTTATCGAAAGAGATCAGTGGGGAATTTCCCTCTAGCAGCAAGGCCTGGCCCAACCAGAGCACAGCGCTTTCCTACCGCCAGCGTGTATTACACTTGGACTACAACCCACCCTCCCCTAAAATTACAGCTTTTGTCAGCTGGTGATATTAAACTTGTCTCTAATTTCTTTTCGAGTGGAGCGGGCTAAATCATAGATGCTAACGGCTGATTTTTTTTCCCCCTGATGCTCCAGGGAACCGACTCGGATTACGAAGACGAGCTGCCAAAGCATTCCTTTGTGAACCATTACATGAGCGACCCCACGTACTACAACTCCTGGAAGCGGCAGCAGAAAGGGGTGAAGCACCCGGCCTCCTACCGCTACGAGGAGTGCGCTGCCAGCGAGACAGAACCCTATTTCCAGACTGTCATCACAACACAGAGCTCAGGAGGGGTGTACACCCCAACGGGACAGCCTGCGCCCGGCTCCCGGACTCCAGTGACAGGCTTCTCCTCCTTCGTCTGACACGGGGCGGGAGGGAAGAGCCCGGCCGCACCGCGGGCAGCGCTCGGGGTCGCCCATGGCAGCGACCGCGCGCAACCGGAGCGGCGAACTGTGGGTACCTCCTCTATCAGGGTAGAGCGGATGGGAACACGGATGAGGCTGATTCGGTTTTGTCATTTTGTTCTTCTTTTNTTTTTTTTTTTATTTTTCTCTTTATTTTTAATTTTTTCCCTGCCATCGGGGTCAAGAAGGACAATACAGAGAAGGGACAAACTTTTACAGGAAAAGCAGACACCTCCTCTCTCCTCTCCTCATCACTGCTCCCCACGTCAGGAGCACTGGCTGATTCACTTAGGCTCAGACGTGTCACTGTGTCTGCTCTAGGCTCACTACTGGTGTTCGTATGCTGAATTGCTGACCTGCTTCCCTTTCTTGTTCAAATGGGGC
>WBMW01012088.1:197691-277136 GCA_013396635.1 Penelope pileata | reverse complement strand
AAAAAAAAAAAAAAAAGGAAAAAAAGGAATTCTGAGAAGTGACGATTTTAACCACTTGTGAATAGTAGGGGTTTTTTAACCACTTTTTTGTAACACTGCTTCAGGAAGCAGCTCCCGTGCCCTCTCTTCCGTCTTTCTTTCTCTCCCCTCCTCCTGTCCCCCCATTTCCAAACAAGGAGGTGTATTCCCTAGACGCAACGAGTGACTTTGTGATGTGATTCAAAGAGAAAACATAAAACCTCCCAGACCCCCCTTTTTTTTTTTTNGACCTGCTTTCCTTTCTTGTTCAAATGGGGCCTGCTGCAATCTTTAAATATTCCAACTCCAGGGCCTTTAGAAGAGCAGATGGCTCAAAAGAGCACTGTAGGCTGCAGTGGGTGAAGCAAGTGGGAAGAATTCAGATGCAAGGTCAGTTTATTTTTGGTGCGGCTCTAATCCTCCCTTGTGGACTGCATGTGCTGTTTGAATTGTTCATTTTCAAAAGTCAAAGGACAAAATCCAGCAAGACAGAGGAATCTTTCAATTAAGATTGCAGTGACAAGCGAGAGAGTGTATTAATTGATGAGGTTTTTGATCATGAAAGTTATCCTTCCCTGTCAATAGAAATTGAGCATCCTTTCTTGCCCAGACTCTGCAGTGCTGCTTACTGGTCTGTAAAAAAGGTACATGGTAGTTGGGTTTGTTTGATTTTATTTTTTTAGTACAAAGACGTGTCACATGGATTGGGTGAGTTTTGGTGTCCACAGGTGCCTTTTATTGATTCTTCACCTTCATATCTAGGAGAAGCAACAAAGTGTCTCCAAATAAAGCTAACCATGTTTTTCAAGCATTAGGGTCCTGAATTACCTTGTGCACATTTACGGGCTGCTTTGTGCGCTTGAAGCTACAGCCTTTGAAAAGAAGAGAGAGATTTTTTGTTTATTTTCCATCCTTTTGTGCAGTTCCCTTTTTGTTTTCTTTGTTTCTACCCTTTTCCTGAGTCTGTTTAGCAGCAAGGTGTTTACTCACAAGGAAATTGCTTAAAGAAACTGAATCCAGCCCTTGGACCTAGCAGCGTTTCTGGATCACTACACTTTTTACTGCAAGAGTTTGAAAGGCAAATTTGGCACGAGGTACAACCTTGCCACTCCAGCATCTGGCATTTCCTCCCAGGTGGATGTAGGTCAGCCAGGAAGATTGGTGTCCTGCTGCTTGCTAATGTCCCATCAGGGCATGTGTGGGCACTGTTCCCATTGCAAATTGTCCCTGGAGAGATGAAAATTGTCCTCTCTGGAGAGATGCAGGACAGCTGTGGCAATCAATGTCTGGTGGTGTCTTCAAAGCAGGTTGTTGATAGCAACCTAATGCTGATTACAGTGCCTGCCTGTCCGTGCTCTTAGGGTGAGAAGCAGCCTGGTATCATCTCACCTGAACAGGTGAGGTCCAAGGGCAAGCTCAGCTTTGTTGTCACCTCTCAATCCCTCCTGGACAAGGCAAACCAGCTCAGAACTGCCTTTACTCTTTGGCACTGCCTCTGAGCACTGCTGCTCTTGGTGCTTATAGATTCTTGATAGCGTAGACACTGGATTGTTGTTCTTCTCCAAAGGCTCCAGAAGGAAAAATTTCAAAACCAAATACTCTGGTGGGTGTGTTCAAGGGCTTTTGAGTTTGAGATAATGATCCATGGCTCATTAGATAGCAAGGGGCTTGTAAAGGCATGTGCTTGAGCCAAAACCCCATGAGCCATCCCCCTCTCTAGACCTGGGCAGGACATGTGTGGGATGGAGAAGAGGCTCCAATGGGGATGATGTGAGCTTATGGTGAAGAGGAATGCAAAACAAACACAAAAAACTACTGCCTTCTTTGCACTTTGACTGTTCTCTTAAGCCATATGGACTTTGCTTTAATTACTGAACTGACAAAAAATTGTTTGCAGTCTGCGTTTTTTGTTTCTTAGGCAAAATTATCTATGTGACTTTCTGATTTGTTTTCTTTTTCCCTCGTTATTTCCTGCATCAGATTATGTATTTTAAACCTTTTGTTATATATACACGGGACACAACAATGCAATTGCTATTGGAGTTTTAAAGGTGCTCAGCCAACAGCTGGGACAGGTAGTGCTGAGGGGGAGCCTTTCTAGGACCACTAAGGGGCTTAAGGATATAGATTAGTATAAAGCAGATCACATATCAAAGACCTTGTTCCGAAGGATAGCATGGGGTGAGTAGCTCCTGATCTCCTGAATATTGCCAGATCTCAGTGACTGTAAGGTGCAATCATTCCCTGGGACTGTTCTGATACCACATTAAGCAAAAAGGCATGGAAGCCATGGGGAATAAAGAAAATAGAATCTACGGTCACAGTTCCACTGAAGGAAAACATGGGGAGCAGCACAATCTGTATAAAGCAACAAGAAACTATCCCTTTTTTCTCAGTGCCATCTGCAACTGCAATGCTCGAGCTCGCTGCGGGCCTGCAGAGTTGGCTGTATGGCCCTTTTCTTCTGACTGCCACCAAAATAAAAGGTTAGGTGTGATTCCTTTAGGTCCTGTTGATCTGAACAAAGCCATCTCCGTTCCATTGCAGACTACTCTCACTCTCAGTTCTGTTTTGGAGTTGGCTTTTCTTACATAGGGGTTTATTCTATTTCGGTGTTCACTCAGTGCGGGCATGCACTGCCCTGCTCACTCCTAAAACGAGAATAGGATTTGAGTTCTCCTGCCCAGGTCATGTGTAGCTACCAGCACAATGCCTGAGCCTTCTTGTTCACGTGCTGTATTGCAAAATATGAACAGGTAGGTTTTATTTACTTCTGATATCAGGTAAATTGTTCTATCTAGAAGGAAACACTCCATCAGTTAGCAAGAAAGCTCTCTTTTATAGCTGTAATCTTTGGGAATTACAGCCTTGAAATACAACTTTTAAACATTAGCTGTCATTTCACAATAACTTCACCCATCAAATCCACTTCTGTTTCTGTCTTCATGTTTAGAACAGTCTTGAAAAATGAAGACTTATATGTAAAATTCCTTGTTAGGATATTTTATTTGTATTTATTTATTTTCTTTGCCTTGTTTCTCAGGTCTCTGGGTGACTGTTATTAAAAAGTAAGAACAACGTTACGAAATGACCAAGGGAGACGTTTCAGGGAACAGTTTAACAGGAGCTCATTTTTCATGCGATAGCCATGGAAATATCCCATTTCCTGCAGGAAAAGCGTGCCCGTGTCACACGGTGTGTCCCCCAGCACAGCTTGCTCCCTCAGGTGGAATATTTTCCATTCCCATCTCTTTATGTTCTAATTTTGTGTATGGCTGGTGCTGCTGGGTGCCAGCAGCAGTGGTGAGGAGGGACAGGAGAGGGCACTCTTCTGCTTCCTTCGGGGACAGCCTCTTCTCCCCCACCAGCAGCTGGAAATTCCTTTGTGGGGAGGGCAGGGGGAAGCGAGAACGTACAGGTCAAAGGGTTTCATAGGCATGTACTAAAGGAATCACCCTGTGCCAAGTGATCCCAGTTTTGGAGGCAGTTAGCACTAAAAAAGAAAAGAAAAAAAAGTAAAAAGAAACTAATTCATGACCCCAAAGTATTTTTTTCTCCTCATTTGGAGTGCTAAAACCAGTGATGCTTTGCAGATGGGCCAAGATCTCATTTCTTCTGCTTATACCCAAGTCTCTGCCAGAAGCTGCTGTAGCAATTTTTTAGAATAAATATCCAAGTCTGTCTTGATGGCGGGATACATTTATTATCCTTGTCATCGCTTTCCTCAATAAATCCACTGGGTCATCCAAAGATTATCCAATCTGCTCTCCAAAAAGGGAGGAGAGAAAGCTGTTTATACAGACAGAGCACTGGTGTCTTCTCCCACTTGCTGTTTTCAGACTAAACAGTGCGATCCTTTTAGAGAAAGAACTCGTCGGGAAATTTTAAAAAAGAAAAAGCAAGAAAGATGACTTTTGGTAAGGCCACTATAAATCAGCAGTCCTGAAAACCTGAGATATTTGAGAGAACACGATCCCAAAACTTCTTATCTTTGGCAATTTCCTTTATCGATAGTAGCCAAAAGGGCACATGCAATGAAGGATTCTATTTGGAGAGGAAAAGCCATCAAAGAACAGCTGCTAGACGGGCAGGTTGTATTGCAAAGAGTTTCACTCAATCTGGAGTTCCCGCTAGTTCAATCACATTTCTTAGACTGTTTTTATAGGTTTTTGCCAGCATGTGTGGAGTCCGTACAACATCATGGCATTAGCAGAGGTCACGTGGGGAGCGATTTGTTGCTGTTGAGCTCACACAGAAGCCACGTGCATGACAACGTGGTTGTACAGTACCCATTGAATCCCCCTTCTTATGGAACACCACTCTTCAGTTAGGAGCACACAAACCCCAAGACTGAACATGCTGGGCTAGGTGTGGGCCTTTAATGGCTTTACCTGACAAGGCCCTTCATTTCTTCATATTTCTATACTCCTTTTCTTCTGCCCTACATCTCAAACCCAGCCCTCCCAGACAAATAAAGTTGGCTTGCACTTTGTGAAGGTGTAAAGCTTGCCACCCACTGTAGTAGAGCCAGCACTGATAAGCACACACGTGACACATGGGACAGGTGAGATGTGTTTGAACAAGGGGCAAGATGTCTTTGTGGATTGAGATTCAGGCACTGACTTAGAACTTTTATCTTCTCAAAGCTGCCACCTGCCCTTTTTAAATGGCCTTGGAGCCTCAAGACTTGACAGGAAACTCATTATTTCATTTGATTACTGTTTGATCACTGTGCACTTTCCTGGAGCTTGAATCACTGGATATAGAGACTGGCATGGGGTCGCGGAGCTTTATATCAAAGTGTTTTCCCATGTATGTCCAATTCTTTACATCTGGAAGGGACACATCCCTGCTGACGTGACGCGGTAGTGTCCTGCAGGTGGGACCTGGGCAGTGCCACCCATGCTCCCCAGTGGCGACACCGAGCCCACAGCAGTGGTAGCCAGTTGCTTTGCCACTCTTGGGATGGAATCTGTCCTCTGAGTTGGTACCCGCTGTCAGTGCAGGGGTAGGAGCACCTCACACAGCTGTTTTGGAGTTACCCCTTAGCGTGCTATGGTTATCGGGTCGTTGCTTTCACTTCAGTGTCTCCTTGGGGATTTGCCCTGGATTTTTGTTCCACACCTCTCGTTAGCCTCACCTTCACCACTCCACTATTTTATATGAGAAAGTTACTTCTTCTTTTGCAAAATTGCTTCTAATTAAAAGAACCCTTTTTGAATGTGTGTGTCCTTGGTACTTTTATTGAGGGGTGGGCTGGGGAGTGGGGGGAGAGAATATTTTCAAGCCACTTCTGTTATTTTTGGCTTGAAGAAATGTCTTGGTGCCTTGCCAGTGTGCTCACAATTTAACAGCTCAGGATAGTGAAAATGTAACAGGCTGAAATTCCACGCTGTTAGTTCTGGGCTATAAAATCTTATAATCCCCTGCTGCTTTTCAGCTGAAACGATGCTCTCAAATAGTTCACACCCAAAACTTGGTCAGCCTGAAATTTGTGGTGTTCAGTGGCGATAAACTTCCTCCAGATTCTTAGTGCGGGATTACTGAAATCCATGGGGCTGCTGGTTTGTGTGATTTGGTCCCTTTGCAAATATTTGTTGTCCCTGCAGGGCGGCAGCAGCCGATATTGAGGTCCCATGAGTGTGCTGATGTCGGTGATGCTGGGCTGCATCCTACCTGGTGTAAATCTGTGTGGCTGTCACTGCAGGGAGGGTACTGAGGCTTTTCCCCAGCTGAGGATCTGGCGTAGGGAAGTCAACTGAATGCAGGCAGCTTGGCTGCAGCCTTGCTGGGAGAGGTGAGGGTGGGAAATCGCTGTTTTCCAAGGGCGGGGAGTCAAACTGCTAAGGAAAGAACTCTTGTTTTCCTGCTCCTGAGAGGGATATTATAAACAATGCAGTGCTGTATAAATGCAGGCAGCCCTCTGTGGCTGGTAGCTTGTAAAAACCCAGAGGTATCAATGTACCCATTTTGAAGATGAAAATCCTCGCACTGTAGAATTTTGTGAACAAGACATTATTCTACAAAATTGCCAGAAAACACAGCGGTACTTTTTTTAAAGTCATTCAGCCCCAAAGTGTATCGTCCTCCTGCTTCCAGCCCTCGCTCTCCTCGGGACACGTTTCCTCTGCACATGTTTTTGTGGTTAGGAGGGGAGCACGGACATAAACACTGGAGTGGATGGGAAATCTGCCATGGCGTTTGTAGCCTAAACAATACCAGAGAGCACAGATTGGCTTCCCGCCCTGCCCCGAGCAGCACAAGCAATAGCTTGACTGTATCAAGTAATCTGGGCTTTCATTACTGACCCTTTCCCTCATATTCGTCTCTTTTGTTTCCTCTTCTTCCCCCTGTGTTTTTGCTCTAGGGTTATTTATTTTTCTCCTTGCTCCTTTTATTTTTTAAGCCTGCCTCTTGGTGTTTTTTTTTTTTAAATATATTTTCTCCTCCTCTTGCTTTGCCAATTATTTTCATTTTGAACGTGCATTTCCCACAAAATCAAAAGGAACTTTCTCAGCCCATTTTTGTTTGTGTTTTGTGCACATCCACCATGCCCCCAACAAAATGAGTCCTTTTGCTGTGTTGTTTCCTTGGAAATGCAGGGTGCGTCCCTCTAAGCCCAGGCAGTGTGGTTGCTTTGGTGCTGACCTCCCAGGCCCATAGAGACCTTTGTTAGGTAGGCAATTAGCATGTTAATTACCATTTGTTAGTTAGATAGGGTAAGATTAAGTCACGAATCTGATGTGTGAAGTCATTCTGCAGCATTTTAACAGGCAAGCACCTCAGCTGCCAACAACACTGACATCGATGAAGTCATCTGCAAATTCAGAAAACCTGCTCCTGTACATGGAAAAACCTGCAAATTATCAGTGTGTGGCAGAGGAGGAAGCAGCCCACGCCCGTGGCATCATTAAAAGGCATTTCTCTGTGTTGTGCAACTGTTGGAGGCTGAGGTCACTGGTAGCGGTGATGTTTTTCTGATACGTTCTCGAGTGAAGTCGCAGTCAGCGGCTGAATCAATGGGGCTGCTGCTCCTCACCCCGCTCCTTGATAACACGAGGCTGTGCCAATGTTTGCACTTTGTGTGCTGAACAGAATGCACAGATAAGGCTGAAGGGTGGTCCTGGAAAAGGGATGGGTAGGGCAGCCCGGGGCCTCGTGCCAGGAGCCATAAAATGCCCTACAAACACGGGTGACCTCACCGTGGCCCTGCCAGATTGAAAAGATAAATATTCTTTTCTTTTTAGCAGGAGGAAATTGAGGCACAGGCCAGCTTTGCCTGTGAGACCAAGCAGCAGTTTGTGTGCCCAAGAGGCTTCAATTGCAAATGTCCTCGGTGCAGGGCAAATAAAACACATCTTTCTTACAAAACAGCAGGGTGGATTATTTTTGGGTCTCTATAAATTGTCTGTTTTCCAGTGCTATCGCTCATACCATACCAGGGGAACATGACTGACCTAATTAGAGTCTAGTTCCAACAGTGCAAGACTCAACTGGTAAATACAAACTTTTGGAAAAAAATCTTGGGTTCTTTTTGTGAGTGTACAAGCACATCTGATCGGGACAAACAGCCTGGAGGTTGGGGCCAGGGAGGAGTAGGGCAATTAAGAGTCATCAGGGAAAATGAACTATGAAAAATTTGGGATGATGCAGGGCAAGTTTCCAGACTGATCTGTGGGACTGTGGCAATCATCTGGGAGAGCTTCTCCTCTGGGACAAAACCTCATGTAACCTGATGGGAGTGAGGAAAACCCTCCCAGGCTGATGGATGAAGGCGCTTCCATTGATCCACACCACAGGAGGAATGAATGAGGGGAGGAGATGTCCGTGCTGCACAAAGCAGGTAAGGGTTAACTCAGCCAGGCAAGCTGCAGCTGGGCTGCTCCAGCCCTTCCTGCTGGGTTTCTTGGTAGGCATCCTGCCGGGACATGCTGCAGGTGGCTCACATCCAGCACTCGCTGATAAGGAGCCAGCAACAATGAATGAACCGTGAGGCAAACAGCTCCAGCACGGATGTGGTGCCTGCACTCAGTCCATGCACAGCGTGTGCTGCAGGAAAAGCCAGCACATCCCAGGAGCCACGGGCCTGGCTCTGCCCTTGGGCAGCGGTGCTGTGCTGAGTGCTGGGTCAGGCTGAGCACAGGTCTGGCTCTGGAGTGCATTGCGTGGCTCTAACGTGTCCTCAGGACACAGGGCAGTTTTGGAGTGAGGAGATTATGGTGGCTGTTACATGTTTAGAGTTGGTGTCTTTAAGGCCATGTTGTGATGAATTTATTTTTTCTTGCTGAATTTGTTCACTTCTGGGCACCTCTAAGATCAGTTCTTGGTGTCACAGAATCATGGAATGTTTGGGTTGGAAGGGGCCTCACAGCCCCCCCAGCCTCACTCCTGCTGTGGGCTGCGTGCCCCCCAGCTCAGCTGCCCAGGGCCCATCCATGGCCTTGGGCACCTCCAGGAATGAGCACCACAGATCTGGGCAGTGCCAGGCCCTCACCACCTCTGGGTAAATGATTTCCTACTCACATCTGACCTAAATCCCTGCTCTTTTAGTTTGAAGCCATTCCCCCTTGTCCTATTACCATCAGACCATGTAACAAGTCACTCTTCTCCTGTCCATAAGCTCTCTTTAGGTACTGGAAGGCCACAGCGAGGTCACCCCAGAGCATTCTCTTCTCCATCTGAACACCCCCAGCTCTCGGCTGTCCCCATACAGAGGTGCTGCATCCTCGGGGTCCCCTCTGGACCCACTCCAACAGCTCCATGTCCTGGGCTGGGGGCCCTGGGCCTGGTTGTCCAAGATGTGACCCCAGCAAAAATGGCGGCGCTTCTGTGTGGGTGTGAGGGGACGCGCAGTGCCTGCTCTGTGTGTTACAAACCTTAGGGCAAATGTAAAAGCTGCAGCTGGTGCATGGGCATGGCCACACACAGCCTGCCTACGTTCCTTAGAGGAGCACTGGGTGTCATTAAGGCCACAGTTCCAGGGGACGCAGGGTGTGGGACTGCTCTGGATCCCACACAGGAAGAGATGAGAGGCAATATAGGAAGTGGGAGCAGGGAGAGACTCGGTGGGGTGGAGGGGCTGGGGGGTAGAGCAGCGTTTCCTGGGCGCTCCCCATCCCCCCCCTCGTTCAAGGCCATGAGTGGCAGCAGCACGCCTGGGCTGAGCCACCCGGCAGCACCGCTCCCCGCCCGAGCCTCGTGCTCCCAGGCTGGGAGGAAAGTGATCTCAGGATATTTCCTCCTTTCACCACCTTTTCGCCTGCAGAAAACTGCACCTTCAGCAGCTTCAAACCATAAAAACCCCAGGGTTGGGCACGGTATTGACACTTCAATGAAAGGAGAAATCTGCCCAAGGGTTAAAGTCTGAGCAAGCACAACAACGTGTTCTTCCACATCACATGAGCGCGGCCGCAGCTGAAGGTCAGACGAAAAACTCATAAACCGAGGCCTGGGCTGCACAGGAGCTGCTGCCAGCCTGTGAGGCAGGATGGGTTTCCTGCCAGACCTTTCCCCAGTCACTTGGCTGCTCCTCATCGCTTTCCTTGGCCTCCTGGTGCTGTAAAAAGGGGCTGGGCCCAGCGGTGCTTGGGCTGCCGAGCTCGTGGGCACCAGCCCCATGCAAAGTGCCCTGGTATGTTAACGAGTGTTAAAAACCAGTTAAAAATCAGTGCTTCCTGTGCTGTCTGTGAGGCTCACAGAGAGGTGGGTGGGGAGAAGGAAATCTTGGCTTGGGGCAGCCAGCTGGGAACACTGGCTGCCTGCAGGGCTCCTGCACTGTCCTCGTGTCAGTGGGAAGGGATGGTTGTGAAACAGAACTTCTGGGGTTATTTTGGTGGTTTTTTTAGCATGTTTTTTTTTTTCTTTGCTACACAGATCCAAAGGCAGGAGCAGCTTTGTTGTTGCAAAGGGTTACTCATGCCAATCATGGGAGCTGTAGTGAGCCACACGGGCAAAAATTAAATTCAGCTGTTTTAATTTGCGCCCCTGCTCAGCTGCTGTGCTGCTCCAGCCCCACCTTTGCAGAGAGCAGGAGGAAGGCAGGCCCTAGCTTAGCAGCCTCATCCCCTGGAGACTCTGCTCAGTCACCGCTGTCTGATGCTGGCACCTCGATAATGCAGCCCCCCAGCACGGAACTGGGATGCCTGGGGATGCCCGTGCTGCCAAGGCTGGGTTGCAGCCCTGCTCAGCCCTTTATCCACCTGCACCCCAAAGGATCTTGAGGGTTCTTGCAGGAGAGCATCCTCTGCAGGCCTGCTGCTGCTTAGCCATAATTTTGACTTTTTCTGTGCTGCAGGAAGCAGCTCTTTAAACTGTTTGCTATGCTCAGGGGGAAGAACCTTCCCATTGCATAAATGCATCTCACACCCTGGCTTTGCTCGGCAGCTGTGATATATGGCCCTACCAGGCCTTCAAGAAGCTGGGCATTCCTGGGCCACAGCCTCCCCCATTTTGGGGAACGTTCCTGGAGTACTGACACGTGAGTACAGGCAGTGGTTGCTCCAGATCTGCTTTAGGTTCTTGTAGCAGGTGCTGTTTGATCTGTGCTTTGAGCATCTATTTCCTCCGTCCTTGACTCCTTTACATTGGCAATGATACTTTCAGGCAGGAAGCTCCATGGGAGCATTGACAGGAAACAATCACTTTTAGGTTCTGGTTGATCTGAATGAGGTATGATCTGTTTTTCACTCACTTCACAGTTTAAGCTATTAGCTCCCTTCTGGATTTCTACCCACTCCCCAGCAGCTGAAGAACAAAGAAAATAAATATCTTCAAGATTCCTCAGGCTGCTGCTTCCTGGGAATCGTGCTTCTTTGTGCTTTCAGTCCCCAGCAATCCCTGCCCAGCCACTTGCAGTTCCACCCTCCCAAAACTCGCATTGATTTCTATATAAAATTGTAGTATTTCCAAGTAAGCAAACCTTACCAAATAACTAGGTATGAGCTAGTTCCAGATAACTGCCTGCAAATGTAGGACAAAATGTATTAGCTTCAGTTTTGTGAGAGGTATTTTGACTTCTGTTTGCTGGACTTACAGCATGGCACGCAGTCTCTTGTTACTGGTTTAGTTGATGCATGGTGAGTGTATGTGTCCTGTAAGTTTTATCTCTATGTGTAACACAATTTAAAACCTTAATAGAAACAAAAAAAAAAACCCAGAAGAGCCCTCGCTGTGGTTCAGAACTGCAGTGGAAGGTCTCAGGAGGACAAGGCAGCAGCAGCTCCGACCTGCTGGGCTGCGGATGAAAGGACACACTGGGATCTAGTTCTGCCTGCTAAGTGCTCACGCTAAACCTGCGTACCCTGTCGTACCTTCTCTTCATTATATTTTCAGCTCTGGTTGGCTGGTGGAAGTTGAAAGTGCAGTTTTCTTTCTCTGCTCTCTTTTTTCCCTCCAGTGCGAATGTCCCCTCAGTGTCTGCGTGACTCTCGCGAGCTGCTGGGCACCCCCCAGCTGCTGCCGATGGCTTTGATCACTCTTTCACTCACAAACTATTCGTTTCTTATTTCTTCTTTTGCAGGGGCTCCTGAATTTTGATCAGATGTGCTTTGAAAAATATGGTAAAATCTGGGGGTGAGTTTCTGTCTGCAGAGCAAATTTCTCTGAAAATTCTGTTTAGGGTGCTCCTCGGTCCCAAAATAGAATGGGAAAATGTACATTACCACTGTTTCAGCACTGTAATTCCAGCAGTGACAGCTTGGGGCATGGGGAAAATCCAGATTCACTGCTGGGAAAGTCTCCAGCCATCTCTGCAGGGCTCTCTCCTGCTGGGATTTCAGTGCAGTGCACAGCGAGGGGCTGGGATGATTGCAGCCAGTTTTGGAGACTTTTTCTTGCATAAGCTTTGAAAATAACCTTTTCTTTCTTTTTTTCTTTTTTGCTACTTTGGGATCATTCAAAACTAAACAGCAGTGTTAGTGACCTCAGGGCCAGGGAGCTCCCCCGTCCTCCAACACCCATCGCATCAGCACGGCCGTGCCTTTATCTCTTAGTTCCAGACGCGTTAGCGAGGGAAGGCACCAATCACTTCCCAACCACGCAGCCTGCCCAGAAAACTCCGCTGCTGGTGTCAAACTGAGCCTCAAGCCTTTGAAGCCACTCTTCTGCCTGTCTGGAGCAGAAAGCGAGCTGCAGGCTGCCACGACGCGTTTCATCCTGCTCCCGCTTCTCCCAGCGCTGGGGCACGAGCTCCCTTTAAGCCTTTTCCCCCTGCACAGCCCTGGCTCGGTGACAGGGGCACGGGGCTCTTATCGTGTTTCTCTTGGGAACCTCTCAAACCCAAGCTGAACTGTTGCACAAAAATCATATGAGCATGAAACCTAGCACATTTTTTTGGAAAGATTAAATGTTCTCAAGCCTCTTGAAGACGGCAGCTTTCCTCGGCTGTGGCCCAAGGCTCCTTCCATTCGGCTTTTAAGTTTTCCTGCCTCTGTTGGTTGGAAAACAGAAGAAACAGAGGAGTTTTTTCCCCTCTCATTGCCTCCTAGGCCACGCAGGGAGATCTCTTTACGCCACAGGTAGGCCATTCAGTGTGGGTTTATTGAGTCCAGCCACCAGTTGCTAAAGCTGCCTTTTATCCGAGCACACACTGCTTTGGAAATCCTTCTGTAACAGCACAGACGATGGCTAGGAATGCTCATGCTGTCCGTGTTTGGCACTGTCTTTTTTTCCCCCTCTCTCCTGTTTTACTGCATAATAAAACAGTTTCTCACCCCTCCAGCTGCTTTGTCAGAGGGGACGCAGCTGGCGCAGACCCCGCGGGCTGCAGCGGTCACCGCGCATCGCTCCGCACGCAGACAGGCAGGCTGCTGCTCCCAGCGACTGTGAGCAATGCACTGACCATGGCTTTCTCCTGGCTTAGGATTTTTGACTGCAGGCAGCCTGTGATGGCTATTTTGGACCCAATCCTCATCAAAACCGTCTTGGTGAAGGAGTGCTATAACGTTTTTGCCAATGGCAGGGTAGATACCTGGTCCTGTGCTTTCCCCTCTGGTGCAGAGCACATGCACCAAGGAAGAAAATGTTTCTTCCTGGATTCTGCTCTCTGCTTCTAAGTCACTCTGAGCCCTTCAGCAAGTAACTGCTCTCTGCTATGCCCTGGTTTATTGGCAGTATTGCCAATGAAACTCTGCTAGAGAGGTGGAGAGGCCAGCCTGGCTGGAACATCGACCCGGATATATGCTAGAACTGATGTCCTCTCTACCTCTTACACTTTTGTTTCCATTTCTGTTGTTTGCTGGTAGAGATAGAGCTACTATGAATTCAGGAGCCAAGTCAACACTCCATGGTTGTGGGGTTTTTTTTTCTTGCTGTTTTTTTTCATTGCTTTATTGTTAAAGGGAGCTGGAAAACGTCACCCCTTGCCCTGAATAGCCATGTCCCTCTTGCTGTAAAATTCTCCCTGTGCAGAACTTTGATCTGAATGGGAGACTGGAGTCAGTCCTCAACGTGGCTGACAAGTGGAAAAGGATTCGCACTGTGTTGTCCCCAACCTTTACCAGCGGGAAGCTGAAGGAGGTACAAAGCACTGAGTGAGGCTGGGATGATGCCTTCCCCATGCCCACCCTTCCTTCACAAGCCAAAGGCTTGGTTGCTGTGGCCTGGCAAGTAGCAGATGGCTGGGCAGAGTTGGCCAGCCTTGCTTGGGGGTGAAAGAGTCAACAGTGCTTTCTGCTTTGTTCTGCATTTCAGATGTTCCCTATCATTAAACTCTATGGTGGAAAAATTAGTGAAAAACATTGAGAAGAAAGCGGCTGATGAAGAGTTCCTGAGCATGAAGGAGTGAGTAACTGTGTGGGGCTGACACCACAGAGTCTGTCCTCTTTGGAGAGCCATTTCCATACTGCAGCTGGGTCCCTCGTGGTTGGCTGTCTGTGTTCTGCTCTGCCCAGACTGGAAAACTGTGCTCTGTTCCCCATTTCATGTTCTTGGGGATGCATTTCAAAGAAGGAGTTTGGCCCATTCCAGAAGCCCTGCAAGTCATAGATGTGGATTTGGATGTTTGTTTTTAGAGATGAGACTCAGAATGCAATCTTTGTTATCCTGGACTGCAGCTTAGTCCTTTCCAACTGTATCCAATGTTTTTGATGCTGAGAAAAATGAGGGGATGAATGCAAATGGGGGAACTTGGGAAAATACATTGCTGGCTACTGCCAAGTCGGGACAAGAGCTACTGTATTAGGAGTCTGCACTGAGTCCTTGATTAAAAGAGTTTCCCTCTCTCAAGGATTGCTCCTAGATTGGCTGTTATTCATTACTCTGGTTGGGCTCGTCCCATTTACTCTTTTTCTTCTCTACTCAGCATTTTTGGAGCCTACAGCATGGATGTGGTGGCCAGCACTTCTTTCAGTGTGGATGTTGACTCCATGAGCAACCCCAACGACCCCTTTGTCACTAACATTAAGAAATTTCTCAAATTCAGTTTCCTAAACCCCATTTTTGTATTATTAGGTATGACACACCTCACCTCACAAAGCCCTGAATCGGTCATGTGTGGTGACCACCTGTGTTTCTCTTAGCTCCCTTATCATCTCAGAGTTCACTTTGCTATCTGGGAGGTGCACTTTGCAGGATTAGATTCACCCTAGCAGATCTGTACAAATATTTCCCCTGGGAAATCACAGTCAGGTTTTGTACAGCCCGTGTGGGTCTTTGCTGCAGCCTCTTACAAGCAGAGATCCTGTTTGTTTGGAGAGCTTCTGTGGTGTGCCACAGAGAGCTGCACTCAGTGCTGAATTGAGGCCAAGTCATGATATAAAGCCAGGAGACCGAAAGAGCTGAAGACAATAAAAAGGAATTTGTTAGGTCAAGGCTCAGATTTGCCCCAGTTCTCTCTATGCTTCATGCCAGTTTTGAGTTCCTGGGGCATTTTTGAGCTATGATGCGTTGTTCTTTTCTCTCCTTTTAGTATTGCTCCCCTTCGTGGTCCCAGTGCTGGAAAAGATGAATGTAACTTTGTTACCCTCAGAAGTCATGGACTTCTTCGATGCCTTCTTCACGAAAATGAAGAAGGAATGGGAAAATGGCTACCACATGGTGAGTCCAGCCTGGGTGGCCTTTTCACTGTGCTGTCCTGAGCACAGGAGGGAGCTGGTCACATCTTCAGAAGCTGTGCTGGATCTATGTCCTACTCTCCACAACAGCTCCCAGCTCATTAATGTGAGGAGGGCCAGAAACATGCCCTGCTTGGGCTTCCACATGGGGAAAGTCTGTGTGCTCATAGCAGGTCTCTGGTCTGAACCCCAAAGTGCTCTGAAAAAAGTGGGGCTGAGCGGAGCAGGCATCTCAGCAAGGAGCTTGTGCTGGACAAGGTTTGCTCCCCCCCACTCCCATCTCCTCTGACTGCCTCTGTCTCTCCCCAGGGCCGGGTGGATTTCCTGCAGCTGATGGTTGACTCATGGAGCTCACAGGACAGCTCCAAGTCTGCTGACGAGATGGACTCGTACAAGGGTATGTATTGAGATCTGTCCTCTTCTCAGCAGACAGCAGCTGGTTCCTCATGTGATTAAAGAAAGGTTGTAGGAGAGATCATAGTCATTTATTCTACAAGGGTTTCAAGGTCTCAGTAGCAGGGATGTAATAATGCTTATCTCATATCAGCCATATTTTATTATATACCATTTCCTGGGATAAATCCTGAGGGCTATTTATCCAACAAAGAGGAAACAGAGTGAATATTTCTGTACCTCTCTATTTCTTATTTTGTCTTCTCCAAAGGCCAGTGATGTTGGCTGTGCTTCATAAATCACACAAAGCCCATATGCTGCATGTACCTTGCTCATCTACAAGCTCACCTCTGTTGCTCATCCTAAGTAAACTGTTAGATTCAGAACATAATGGCACAGACAACACATAGCCCAGTTCTTCAAACTGTCTCAAGGCAGGAAGCTTGTTAACTTCTGATGTGCAAGGACAGGGTATTTGTGCGTTACCCTGCACTGCAGCCTGCATCCTGGCGGCACTTGGACGCTGCTGCAGAACCAGTGTGGAATCCTCTGTTGTCTTTATTACCACTGCCACACTATGCTCAGGGCTACTAATTCCTCAGCAGCATGTGGCTAAGCTCAGAGCTTAGATTTGTTGCTGGGCATCTTCTCACCTCTAATTTTTTCTGGNACAGATTTTCTAAATCAGGCTCAGGCTATGCATAGCTTTGCTGGTTTAATTCTGCTCCTAAAGACAGCAAAGTAACACTGCTGACCTTGACAGCAGTTTTCTGGCTTCACACCAGTGCCAGACCCCTCTGGCTGTGTTGCCAGAGGCTACCAGTCTGTGTCAGCTGGACAGTTCCTCTACCAGGTGTTAAGTAGATACCAATAGCATTACCTGGACTGATAAGGGGGATCTTGTATTCCTGAGGGTTAATCGTTCTTGTGCTGTAGATTTCAGCTTCTTATATGTCTTTACGCCTCTTTTCAGCATTAAGTGATGAGGAGATTCTGGCCCAGGCTCTTGTCTTTTGTCTTTGCCTGGTTATGAAGCAACCAGCTCCACCCTCAGCTACATCTCCTACCACCTGGCCATACACCCTGATGCACAGAAGCAACTCCAGGATGAGATCGATGCAAACCTGCCCAACAAGGTAAGGGAAGGTTGGGAGATGCTGGGATCATTCCCACTTGTGCCTTGGAAACCCTGAGGGGCTGAGGTCCCATGCTTACAGCCATTTTGAGGCCTTCCTCTGCCCTGCCGCCCCCAGGCCGCTCCCACGTACAACGCAGTCATGCAGATGGGGTACCTGGACATGGTGGTGAATGAATCCCTACGGCTCTTCCCCCCGGGAGGGCAGATTGAACGAGTCTGCAAAAAGACAGGGGAGTTCAACAGGATGACTGTCCCAAAGGGCATGGTGGTCATGATCCCAACCTATGTGCTGCACCGTGACCCGACATACTGGCCTGAGCCGGAGGAGTTCAGGCTTGAGAGGTGAGGGCTGGGTCAGGGGAGAGCTGCACATTTAACCTGATTCCTGGGAGGCGAAATGGCTGCGAAAGAGGGGAATGCGTGATTATAACATTTAAATTAGGCATTTATCATTGTCTGACATCTAGTCCCAGCATTACCGTGAGGGGAGTTTTATGATCTACATCCATAAACTGTGCATGGAATTTAATTAACTGCATTGAAGGAAGCGACAGTGAGAGCAGCTCCCAGCAGCTGTAACACTGAGGGGTTTATGGCCAGATATTAAAACGAGAGCCATTGGGTGACTGGCACGATGCCGTGCAAATCAGCGATGGAAGGGCAAAGATGGGTAAGAGATAAAACATGATTTTTCAACTCCAGTTCGGAAACAATTCTTGCTTAGGCTCTGTTAGGCCCCGAGAAATGAGGCAACATGAGAGAGACCCTGGGCTTGCTAGTCTTCAGCTGGCCAAGAAGACACTGAGGGCTGGCCCCAAGGTCAGGGCCAGGTCTATGCCCTTGAAGCTGACCCCAACGTGAGGAGGTGGTCACCTTAGGGACGTAGCATGGCCGAGGCATTAGGGTTGGTGATGCGTGCTGTTGGGATCGCCATGGACCACTAGGACGGAGACCCTTGTGCTGACTGCGGGAGGAGCCACCCCAGTGGGAGAACTCTGGCTATGGGCATGTTGCACCTCGGTTATTCCAGCAGTTGGATCCTTACACCAAGTGACAGATGAAAAGGGTAGCCGGGCAGGGACTCTTCAGGGATCACCTGGCTTGCTGGGAGTTCATCAGAGGGTTGTGCTGGTGTCTCAGCAGTGAGGTACTTCACTGCTGACTTAATGTGGCCAGACCTCAAGCACTGGGAATGAAAAGCTTTCTGACATGAAAACTACCTGATCACTAAGAAGTATTACTGAAAATGCTCAGTGGCAAATTTCCCTGTGAAGCTCATTGTTCTTCGCTGTTTTTCATGATGAGGAGAGGAATGGCTGGTGTGTCTCAAAAGCAACCCTCCCTTTAGTCACGCAGGGGGAGAATGTCTTTGTGTTCGCTCAGTCCTTTCATCTAAAGGGAAGACGTGAAGCTGGAGATCTGTGTGTTTTAGGGTTTGAAATCTGGGTTCGGTTTTTGAGCTTAGAGGGAGTTCTGAGAAAAGAGTAGTTATGAAATCGTTAGCATATTTCTGGTCTTCCCTGCTCACCTGATGCACCTGGAGATGCACAGCCACCTCCCAGCAGCAGGATGAAAGCAGAGGCATGAGGCATCTATTGAGACAGAAGTAAGGGTCTTAACTGTATTCTTCTAATACACGTGGAAACACAAAGAGCTTTTGCCTTCCCAGACCCCTCATTGCTTCATATCTGAAAGCTGACATATGCTGGAACAGTAGTTCTAACCGTACTTACATAATTTTTTTGTAATCAGGTTTAGTAAAGAAAACAGAGAGAACATTGACCCCTACACCTTCCTGCCTTTTGGGGCTGGGCCCAGGAACTGCATTGGGATGAAGTTTGCTCTACTCATCCTGAAAATGGCTATAGTTGTCCTTTTGCAAAACTTCTCATTCCAACCGTGCAAAGACACTCTGGTGAGAATACGGGATGATGTGTGTCATTATCTGTACTCTGCTCCCACCGGGGTGGTCCTGCATGCTCTCTTTTGTCTGTATCTCAGGACAAATAGGGATCTGACTCACTCACACATCAAATCCCTCTCATCCCTGAGCTGTTATAGCTTCAGGACCACTGAACCTTGCCTGCAGACTGGGGTTTTACTGTTTCACACAGAGACCAGGGAGGAAGATTTCACTGTGGATTAGAGAGGCGTGTGGGAATAACTGTATTTAAATGCTCTCAGTTATTTTAAACACTTCAACACAAGTTACTGATACTTTTTTTTTTTTTTTTTAAAGCCTCCACAGAGACAGATTAAATGTTGGTGGGATGTATCAGGCTGAAGTCCCTGAAGTGCTCTGCTTCACTTCGGGTGCAATTAAGCTGTGGGATGCTTGTACCCAACGGTGCCCTGCCAGCCTGCCTTGACCCAGCTCAGGCAGAGTGGATATCCTCTGCAGCCTGCTCCAGGGCTGTGTGTTGCAACACAAACATGGCCAACCGCTATGAGACCCCGAGACAGCAGAATGCATCTCTTACGGGCCACCAGGCAGCCTCTAAAGCGTAGCAATTTCCAAGCAAACACAATCTGAGCTAAATTTGAATTGGTGGCCCTCTCCCGCTTTGAGGCTATGCAAGTTCGAGGAGGCAGAGGTGAAGCAGGGGACAGGCTTCCTCCCTCCCTCCCACTCCTTTTTTTGGTTTTGCGTGGGCTCCTATGTGGTGTTGGTGGGACAAGCCTTGCAGGATGAGGCTGCTCGACACAAAGATCATGCGATGGCTGCTGGAAATTACACATCAGGCAGCACATCCTGAAAACATGGCAACTCCCCGTGATGCAGAGGCAGGTAGCAGTCTGGTGCTGTGTCAGCTGTGGGCACTCAGCTTCCAGCCCTGGCCTGGCTTGCTGCAACACCTGCCACCAAGAAATGTGCCATTAATGCATTTTGTTCAGGAGGTGAGCTTGGAGATTGGAGCAGAGGGGGCAGAAAGTGTATTCAAAGGACATTTGTTGCATGAAACAAAAATACTCATAGAATTATTACTTGGCACAAGTGTTCGGCTGGAATCTCTGCAGATTCAGATTGCTACTCAACTGGTAACCTGGAGGTGAAAGACTGTAATAGTCCATTAACAATGCGGTGACCTATCCACCCTCCCCCAAGTCTAATGACATTTTTCTAGTCCTCTGCAATCCATAAAATTGATTCTTTTTATAACTGCCTTTAATTAAAGGGAGACAAGTTAAATATGTATTGTATTATTGGTGGCCATAGGTTTATGGGGCTCTTTCGGCCCTTTTTTCCTTCAGAAGATGTGATGTGTATTGGATCAGAGCAGGAGGGAAAACTCACCCCAGAACATCCCTTTGGAATACACATATGGAAGCTGCAGCCTCCTCGCTCCTCTGCTGATGGCACACTGGGCTCAGAGCCATGATGCTGAAATTTCCTGAGGCAGGGCTAAGTGGGACGTGGGGCTTTTAGTGCAGCTTGTCGAGCTGGGGGAGCATTGCCCTTGTCCTGGTGATGACAAGGAGAGCTGGGATTTGAGCAGCATTGCAGCGGTGGAGGAGGCTTGGTAAAGCACTCATCCCTGCCCTGCAGGATGACTCCCTCCAGCACTAGTTGTGAACATTTCTATTGAGATTTCCACCCTAAGGGAGCCTGGTGCTTTTCTGTATGAGGACGCTTGTTCCTTCAGACTCATCCCAAGGAGCTCTCTTTGTTTCTTCCTTCCCAGAGAGCCTATTGCTCCTCCAGCTCTCGTTATGGCCTACCTGCACTTCGTGCTGACGTGTTTCAGCACTAAACAAAATGGCAGCAGTGCCCTTCCTTGGCTCCTGCTCCCTGGGTGGATTTTGGCTGCTTTTCCCTCCGTTGAGCAGTGTGCTGAGCTGTTCTTACTGCCCCAGGTGGATGCTAGCATTCACTAACCACTTCATTGAAGAGCTGAGGGCAGTTAAACCCCAGCTCACAGCTGTTTCATGTGAGCAGTAGTGATAGTCCTGCAATAAGCTCAACTTGAAGCCAGGAAATGCACTGAAATCAAGGGGTGGCTGGGAGGTGTGTGGGCTGTAGAGGTCCTCTCCATGTCATGACAGTCCTTTTGCCCACCTTACATGGCTCTTCAGGTTTTTGTTTTGTTTGTTTGTTTGTTTTTTTCCTCAAGATCCCCCTAGTTCTGGACACGAAAGGTTTCATGCAGCCGAAGAAGCCCGTTGTCCTGAAGATGGTCCCCAGAGCCCATGGTGATCTGCAGAAGTGAAGGAACAGCTCAGAGACTCTTGTTCAATGGTGCTTTCCCCGTCCAGCTCTTGAGAAGAGACCCAGATTGATGTGTGTGCTGTCGAAATGTCAGTGATGCAAATCCCCATTTTGCAACAGGGCATTAGGGGTTTGGCCTGGCATAATTAAAAGAGCATTATCCTAATGAAAGCTCCTCAGCCCCAGATCCTGCTATCCCAGCTCACAATAGGCATTTTGCAAGACCATTTGCACTCAAGTTATTTGGGTGTTTTTTTTTCCCCTCTCCCTCTGAAGAGGCACTTTTCTCAGCAATTTGATTCCAGACACTGTCAGTCTCTTCTGGCAGTGTAATTTAAATCAAGACAGAGAGAGCAAATTGCACATAGTTAAGTAATGCTACCGTTGCTCCTGCTCCTACTGCCTGCTGGGCAGCTCTGTGTGGCTTCTGGTTTTGTACTCCTGGGGATGTAGATTTGTCCAGGGCTATTTCCTCAGCTGTGTGCTATGACCCTGACAAGTGTTAAAGTGGTCATGTCCTCGCAGGAATGAATGCCTGTGGCAAATGTTCTGATGCTGATTTATTTAGATTTTCTTATGGTTTTATGAGTGATTCAGATTGCAGATGAGTTAACTGGAGGAGCCCAGAGACAAGCAGTTGCCCCTGATGATTGGAGCATTGTGGAGTGGGAGAAGAAGTGCCCTGCATGTTTCCTTGCTTGTTTGGTTGTTTCACCCCAGACACTCAGCCATCTCCCACAGAAGTGACTGTCATTACAGGCACCATCTACACTGCTACTGTGGCACCTTTTAGTCTCTGATGTGTATTAGGCCATTGTAAGACCAAACTAACTGAATTAATGATGGCACAGAGTACAGCATTGGGAACCTTCAGATGTCCTGGACAGCCCTGGTCTAGAAGAAAGGTGTTGCCTTTGGGTGTTGAGGATGGGGAAGTCTCGTCCAGCTTTTGACCTTTTCTTTTCTTTTGTTTTCTTTTAATATTCTAGAGGACCTAATGCACTGTACTGCATTTCATATTACTCCAAAAACTGCTGGTGGGAGGCTAATCACAATAAAATGCTTCCTTGCCTCTTTTTCATAAAACTGAAGTCAGTCTCTGCTTCTGATCTTTTCTCTGTGCACAGGTGAATCCACTTGCAGGTCTCAGAAGCCGTTGGCTAGAAAATGATATGATCCCATCACCTCTCCTAGCAAGACTTTCTTGTTCCTTAGGTGGGATCCAAAAAGCACCTCTGCCTCAAAAATCAATGCCACGTAGCGGATACAGAAGCCAACTTTCTCAGTTTGTTCTTCCACCACAATGTTGTAGGAAGGCAAACTACTGAAGGTTCTGGCTTGCTTGTCTCAACCTGGCATTTGTCTTTCTGTGAGAGTAGAGAGCTCTGATGCCAATGTCTGCTCCATGCTGCAGACCAACTGGCTTCATGCAGGATTCAAAGAGCTTTCCGTGATCTCTCATGGACCTGCTCTGGTGTCCCCTTCCACAGCTGGATTTCTTCTGCTTCCAATCTGTCAAATTTCAGTGCTGGGGGAGATACTTGAACCTACAGTCACTACCATGTACAGTGCTCCTTGGACTCCTAGGGAATGAAAATTCATTATATCCTAAATGAATATAAGGTGTTAGCTTACGTGTGTCATCAGCAGTAAGAGCTGATTCTAGAGATGCTCCATTTAAGATACCCAGTCCAAAATCACTGGATCATTAAGGTTGGAAAAGACCTTTAAGATCATCAAGTCAGCCCATCCACCACCATGCCCACTAACCCATGTCCTTCTGTGCCACATCTCCATGGTTCTTGAACACCTCCAGGGATGGTGACTCCACCACCTCCCTGGGCAGCCTGTGCCAGTGCTTGAAGTAAGTGGCTGAGCAGAGCCAGTGATGGTGTGAAATGGGCTCCGGTGCAAAAATGGGCTTAGAATCTTCGGTCACTAGAGAACAGTTGTTTTCTTTCTTTTTATATTGTTTTTCTGTTCTGATGTATTGTTATTATAGACGGATTGTATATATATTATTATATACTCTTTTTTATTTCTTTTTATATTTTATATTTTCTTTTTATGTTTTTGAGGCATTTAGTAGAAAAACCCAAGAGACACATAAAAGCCTTTCTGCAGTGGATTGAATTCCCTGGTGAAAGACATCCTTGCCTGAAAGGGTAGGGGAAGAGCAAGGCTGTTTCACTTGAGAGCCAGCGATGAGCTGGATGGGAGGGTGAGAAAATTCCATCTTCCCTGTCCGCCTTCGTGACCTGCAGCAGCACATCGCCCTTCTGTAGCCCTTGCACAAAGGCGTGAGTTCATCTTTGCTTTCAGCTGTTGCTGTTTCCCTTTTTTCAAAGGCATGGCAGTGTTTGAGTGCAGCCACAGCAGCACATCTCAAGGGAGAACGAGACAGAGGCAGTCACAGAACCTGGGGAACAAACAGCAGCAAAGTGACTCTACCACGGCAGTGGTTGACACGAAGGGGCATTGGCAATCCCAAGGTCTCTGCTTCGAGAGGTGACCGAGAAGATGAGGGTGATGAAGTAACACTGACGTGGGTCAGGGAGGCACTGGTGACCTTGCCAGGCCGAAGGCCATAGCTTGGCTGGTGGCAGCGAGGAAAGCCACGAGCAATGTGCGAAGGCTTTTGCCTCCTCACTCTGTGCCCACACTGGAATTAATCACTCGCACACAAATGTCAACACAGCGGAAAATATCCTTCAGGATAATCTCTCTCGCAAAGCCGCTTAACATTTTAGTAATATACAGTTCACTTCCAGGTGTCAAAGGATTGCAGCCTCTCTCATCTCTGTTCAAAGCATCTCCGTCTGCTGGCACCCGGCGCTGCCTCTCTGTTCCGACCGAGCTCACGTTTACCTGCTGAGAGCTCACGGTGCTGCTCAGCTTTATCTCCAGGTATTGGTGCTGGGTTCTGGCAAGAGACAAAATGACCCTGAGGCGTGCCAAATCCCAGCTCTGTTTTGCTGAATGTGGGCGCGTTTAAGAATAGCGAGCGTGTGCCTTTGCTGTTTGGCACTTGCGCTTGTAGGAAGGTTTGGATGATGAGGCTGAGCACTCTGAAATGGAGCAGAAGCAGAGAGCAGTGCTTGGTTAGCTGGGAAACTTCATGTCCCCAGCACTGGGAGCAGAGTGAGAATGTGCTCCCCGCAGCACTGCTTGTAGCAGGGCTGACCCTCGGGTGCAGCTGGAGGCAGGGGCTGCTCAGCCTGGCACTGGGCAGAGACAGAGAGGAATACTGGGGGGAAATGGCTGCATCCATCCTTGCTGAGCTGAGTCCCTGGGGTGCTGAGCATGGCAGCCTCACAGCCAGGGGGAACCAGAGCTGAGGTCTCCAGCAGCACCGTGCTTCAATTTCCTGCAAGTACGTGAAACAATTGTCTCTGGCTAAGCAACAGTGAGATGTGATATGTGTCTGCCTTTGTGCTATGCTTTGATTCTGATCCCAGCGTGGTCACGGAGTGAGCAAATGGGTTTCCTTTTGGATGGCACTCAAGCAGAAGTGCTCCAGCTGCTGACGGCTTGAAGCAAGTCCCGTGCTCCCCTGAAATTCATACAGGATCCCCACAGAGCCCTCAGCACCAGTGCCTTTTATCTCTGTCCCCCTCTCATGGCACAGCACTGCTTCCTAATGCAAGCACAGCGCAGCAACAGCCCTTGCAAAACTCTCGTTGCTGCAAGGAGAGCTCACCACGAAGCTGCAGCCTTCAGACCTGGCGCCACTCACTCGTCCTTCAATCCTCCAGGATGGTTTCAACAGGAGCAGCCACTTACATTTCTCATGGTGCTTGAAGCAGCACTGCTGCTGGGCTCACCGCAGTGCTCTGCTGGCTCCTGGTGCCTTCCTCCAGCACGTGCTGTGTCCCCAGGCCAGTCTCTGCTGCCTGGCCCTGCCTGCCACCATTTGCAAACTGCTCAGAGCTTTCCTGACCCCGACCCAGGCTCGTGTCGGGGCTGTCCACGTGGGCGCTGACGGTACTGTTTGGGACGTGCTGCTGAAGCAGGGCAGGCCTCCAGACAGCCCCACGGAATGCTCAATTTGGGTAAAGTCGATGGAATAATTATCCCACAGAGTCTGCCCAAAGGTCAGCATGCAGCGATTTTTCTCTTGCAGCAGCTTTGGTCCCGAGCTCTTGCTTTAGCGTGAGGATTGCGAGCACAGGCACTTCAGCAGGTAGGTTATAAAAGTGTTATGACTGCTGGTATTAAGCCGACAGGGCAATGTGACAAGTGCTTAACAAGGTCTCCTAAAATAGAGAGGTGAACGTTGGCAGCGCTGGTTGCTCGGACAGCTCGGAATGCAGCTCCAGGAGCAGCAGGGAGGAGGAGGAGGAGGACAGGACCAGGTACAGGACTCCCTCTTCCCCCCATTCTGTCCCATGGCCCCAGGTTCATCCCCACAGCTGTGTGTGGACGGGGGGACAGCTCTGTGCAGGAGGACCCATCTTTACCCCTCCAATCCCACTGTCTGGGCATGCCACATCCCACAGGCCCTATTTGCACCTCTCTCATTTTTAAGCCCAGCATCTCAATTCCCCCAGAGCCAAGGCAAACAGCCGGGATGCTGCCGCGCTGGATTCAAGGTTTCAAGTCAAACAGCAGTCATTTAACCACTCTTTTAAAGTTCATATCATTTGAATGTCATATGTCAAACTGAGGCTACTTCCACTGAAGGCAAATAGATATTTATTCCCCTCTCAGCTGGCCAGCAGTCTGACATTCATTATTGAAGGATTGCAGCTGCCAGGGATTGAAATTACCTGTAGGAGTGCATCGAGCAGAGCCTTCCACCTCTTTAAGGGCTATTCCCTGTAAAACAGCCCGTGCATTTCAGCTCAGGCTCATTTTATAGCTGCCGTGGGTTTGCAGTTCCTTTTTGCTATGTCTGCACAAGGTCAGGCACGGGGTTTTTGAGCATTTCCTCCGAGATGATGTTGTTACTCTATTTTTCATGGCTCAGGCTCGGGGTCACCACGTGCCTGCTCCTGAGGGTTGTGGTGTGGCTGCTGCTCTGCTTGGCTCTGGGGCTGTGACCCACAGCATCGTGGTGCTGGAGGCCAGAGCGCCTTGGGGTCAGTGCAGCCCCTCAGGGACAGCACTGCACATCCTCCTCCTGGGGAGCCTCTGTTTGCAGGTAATAGCCAATATCTTGTAGCACATCGGGCATTAAAATGTTCAATTGGCTGCGCAGGAGTTCAGGGACAAAACCAAACACAACAGAGGTGATCAGATTAGTCTGCATTTAGCCATCGCCTTGAACTTCACAGAGCAATTTACACCTGTACGAGGGTCTGTGGAGTTATATTGAATCAGACCAGGAGCATTTTACAGCCGCTTTGCATAAGCATAAATGATAGCATAAGGTGCAAAGGAAACAGCCAGCCGGACGATTACATGGCATCTTCACACGCCCTATTAATCCTCATTACAGCCCTCAGCATCTTCCCTTCCCTGCGAGGACGGGTGAGGCTGCGGAGCCAACTCAGCCAGCTGCCAGAGGGCAGCGCCTGGCTGCTGGGAGCAGCGTGCCCCTGTCCTGGGGAGCTGCGTGCCCCCTGCCAGGGCTGAGCAGCATCTTGCTGAATTAGTGATGGAAACACAGCTGGCTCCGAGCAATGTGGGATGTCACACTCAATGGTATGTATGTCCTTTTGTGTTTTTTTTTTTTGTTTTTTTTTTCCCCTAAGCTTACCTCCATAGGCATCTCAGGAAGGGAGGTAATGCTCATCTGAAAACCATGCACCAGCTCCTTTCTGCGCTGGTACCCCCATGAGATGGGCTGAATGCAGGATGCCAAAAGGCTGAAGCGCTATGCCCAGACCCAGGGCCCCAGGCACAGGAAGGACATGGGCTGTGGGAGCAGGAGCAGAGGGTATGGGGATGCTCAGAGGATGGAGCACCTCTGTATGGGGACAGCTGAGAGCTGAGGGTGCTCAAATTGAGAGGAGAAGACTCTGGGGAGACCTCATTGTGGCTTTGCAGTGCCTAAAGGGAGCTTATGGACAGGAGAGCGACTTTACATGGGCAGATAGTGATAGGACAAGGGGGAATGGCTAGCGATAGGACAAGAGGGGAGATTTAGGTCAGGTGTTAGGAGGATATTCTTCACTCAGGGGATGGTGAGGCCCTGCCAAAGAGAGCTGTGGGTGCCCAAGGCCATGGATGGGCCCTGGGCAGCTGAGCAGGGGGGCACCCAGCCCACGGCAGGGGTGGGGCTGGGGGGGCTGGGAGGTCACTTCCAACCCAGCCATTCATAATTCTGTGATTATTGTTCATTGTAGCTCTTCCATTTATTCCTGATGCTGACATTCCTAATAAGAGAGCAGCTCCTTAGCACTTCCACAGCTCTGCTTCCATTTCTCACTCAGCCACTTGCTCCAAAGCTGTTGGACCTGAACCCTTCCAGCCAAAGGTGGCAAGAGAGCCCTGAGCTCTGCAGGAGAGGCAGCCTGTGCAGCTCGACCCCCTTTACGCAGCTGGGAGAATGGCTACCCGATGTTCTTCCTGGGAATCTTATTAATGTTATCTGATTATTCCATAATAGATACAACACATGTGCTAGTGCTGGCAGGCTGTAATTGGGCTTTGCCAGGGAATTACTCATATTTTTCGTTCTTGAAGGAACGAGCAGCGCATTCGGTTACGCTAACGACCTCATTTGTGTGGATTCCATTCACTTTATGTGTCTCGCTCCTGAAGTATTGCAGCGAGGGCAGCGATTTCTCCCTGGAAGTAAACGTCGGAGTCTCGAGGCGGGCACTCTCCCCTGCAGGCACTGCTCTGTGTTCTGTCCTTTGGATGATGCCCAAAGGCGCTTTCTGACAGAGCTCTCTTTGCTGATGGGGATCCACCGCTCCCCCCGCTCAGTGTCTCGGGTGCTGCAGCAGGACGTGGAGCTCTCTGAAATGGGGAAGTGCCTGTGGATGCTGTGTGAGTCCCTTCTGCCTGTTTAGTAACCCTCCTTTGGGCCTTTCGGGGTTCTTTGGAAGGCACCAGAAGAAGCAGAGCATCTACCCAAGCTCTCAGCCAAAGGGGTTTTAGCTCTTCATGGGATATAAATTTCAGCCATGGAGAACCCCACTGCACCGTGCACATCCTCATCAATAGAAGCCCTTCCTCATTCCTTTTCACCCTCCCCACAGGAGTTCTCAGGGCCCTGTGGAACCCCAAAGAACACTTTAATTCCTGCCATCCCATCCTCCCGCTGCTCAGGGCTGTGTGGCTGTGACAGGCACTGCTCCTTCGTCAGGCAGAGCAATGGCTGTGAGTGACACGGAGCAGCACCTGCCCACAGGGACCGGCACCCCGGCGGCTTCTGCAGCGTTATCGAAGATGTTTCCGCGTGTTTGTTTGCAAAATGTCTCTATCCAGCCAGGAGAAACGTCCCTTGGAGTCAACTAACCAAATAAATAAGTAACAGTCGGAGACAATGCAGCAAAAAAGTTTCTAGAGGGAAACAAGTGATGGATTGGAAGAGATGGGAGGCTGCTGCGGTGTGCAGCCCAGCGCGCAATGTGACAGGAGAGAATCCTCGCTGCGCCGCTTCCCAGTCTTCTGGTCTAAATGAGGTCCTAAAAGTGCTGATTTGAAAGTATTGGAGAAGCAAAATGATACAGCCAGATGTCCAGGGTGAAAATTATATAAACTTTGAATTTTTTCCTGATACAGCTGCGGGTGGCCACGTCAAAATAGAGCTCTTTGAGCAGGGTGCAGAAGCTGGAGCTGCTACAAGTTTTAATGTGTTTGTGCACAAATCTGAGCAAAGAGAGCAATGATTTTGCTTTTAGCCATAACAATAGCAATCCTGACCTGGAATTTTTGCATTCTGAGAGCATCCTTGAGCAGTCTGTGGAGACCAAGGGAAAACAGCTGATTAATACCACCATTAATGAAAGCAAACGCAGCGTAAAATTCCAAGTGCCAGGACTGCTTCCCAAAGCATCCAGGAGCGAGGGACAGCAGCAAATGCAATAAAGCAGAAATTCACTTGGGCTGCCAGGGGATAACGTTCCCTAGTGCAGACCCAGGCCTGTAAGTGAGAACATAACAACCACAGCAAAGCACTCTGCGACGTTCAAACGCTCGTGTGGATGGAAAGTGATCTCTGAAATGCAGACCTGAATGCTACTGAGGGCTGCTTCCTCCTCCCAGCCCCTGCAAAGAGCCCAATGTCATCTCCTGCCCTGCATGGGACCTGGTGCAGTTGATGCCCAAAGTGCAAACCAGAAGTTTTCTGGAGGGTTTGGTGACAAAGCAGCTGTAAATACTCTGCCCACCACCAGTGGGTCGAGGAGGTGCCTGCAGTGCAGGGACACGTGTCTGTGCCTGCAAGAGGTTTCTGGCTGGTTTACATGTCTGTGTTTATCTCGTTTCTTTGGCCAAAGGAATTACAGGATTGAAAGGAAATTAATAGCTCAGCGCCCAGTCAGCTTCTTATTTTGAATCAATCCATTCTTGTCACTTGGACTGAACTAAATAATTAATCGTGTTACCTAAAAATAATTAGGGCTAATATCATACAGATTACCCTACCCAGTTCTAACAATAATGTTGTTAAGAACATCTAAATAACCCAATATTTAATTACAGTCTGGCTTGTTTAGTGATGTGCAGGTTTAGGGGGGGGTTCTCTCACTGCAAATTTGGGCCAGCTACATTGATTAAACAAGAACTTTTTATAGCTAGTGTTCAAATTATCAAATACTTGCCTAAAGCAATCCCATTGATCAAGTGTATCATTTGTAATACAAATGTTTTTATTAGGAGGCTTTGTTCAAGATAAATGAAGGATCAAATTAACTGGAGATTGGTTTGAGTAGAAAATGCTGCAGCTGGATAATTTCAAGCACTGAGGCTGAACATTTCTTTCAAATGATGAGAAGTCATCAACTAAGTCTTAATATAAAACACGCACGCACAGAGGCATCTCTGTATCGATTCCTCTCATTTCTATGGCACTCTTTATACAAAGCACATTAGGTTTTGCAGGGAAGGTTACAAGCCCATCACCCCACTGCAGCTAAGCCAGTCTGAGTTTTATTCTGGCCAAAATTATGTATGCTGTCAAAACACCGACATGCACCAGAACCCTCTTGCCACTCCCTCCTTTTTCATCCCCATTCTGCTACCTGTGTTCCCACCCAGGATGATCCGCTGTGCAGCTCTGCTGTTACTCCAAACACGGCCCTTGCACCTGGGCTGGGTGATGTGCCTCCTTTTTGGAGGGGAAGCCACTGGAAGGGAGCTTGGCTGCGCGAGTGTTTACCTCTTCCAGCACTCCTGGTAGCACAGCAGGGCTGGACGTGATGGAGGGTTTACCCGTGATCAGCCACTGGAAAACGACCATGTGAGTGCAATGCTGTTACTTTTTTTTTTTTAATACAGTCTGAATTAGGAAAGCTATTTGACTGGGATTACATTTTTGGCTGTCATGTAGAGCTGTAGATATTAAATAGTTGCTTTCTAAATTCAGCTCTCCGCTCTCGTAGCAATGCACGGAGCGTTGCTGACACAGGCATCACAGATGTTTGAGGAGCTGCTGTAAAACCTCCCAAGATTTACGTCTCCTCCGTGAGCTTTCTCCACGGGTTGGCTTCACAGGGGAATGTCTCACAGGCATTCAGGATCCTTTTGAATCTATCTCCAGAGGCAGCTGCAATAATCAGAGGAAATCCCTTGCAGCCCATCAGATAAAACCTACAGACCTGGAAAGGCAGCGTGGAGGTCAGCTAATCCCCATGGACGAGCTGTTCCTGGCCTGTTCGGGGACGCAGAGCCAAGTTTCTGATGCGTGCCGAGCACGGAGAGATGCTTTCACAGCAGCTTTGTGAAGAAGTCCGGATGCTCCAGCTTGGTTTGGCTTACAGCAGGAAAATAAATGTAAATCTCCTCGAATTGCTGGTTTGCTGCTCCATTTGGGGCAGGGAGGAGCGCTCAGCTCATACACGTGGTTCTAAGCACCCCCAGTGCCTGTCCCAGCACCCCATTAATGTATCATGGGTGCTCGGGCAGTGAGATACACAGCACAGCTTTTAGGGAGAGTTATTCCTTTATTTATTGCTGTAATGGAGGAAACAATGAGCCCAGCTGCAATGAAAAACAGAGGCTTGTTTTTCTCAGATCTCATTTATGGCCACTCCAAATACACATATCTGTATGCAAGAACCAAATGTGTGTACCACATGTGTGTCCATGACAGATCTTCATATACCCATTACATAGATGTACATCACGTGCTGGTCACGTTGCATCTGGTTCCTTGGAGCTGCAGACTCTGGACTGGGGTGCTTGTATTTTGCTTTTACGCCGTGGCCAATAACACCTTGTTTCCCTCATCGGAAGGTTTAAAACCCATGACCACTACATCTGCTGAAGGAGGTTTAAACTTCGCTTTGGAAAACTACTGTGTATTGGTGGGAGGTGTGTATTCCCCAGAAGAAGTACAGCTATTGTAATAAAAACCAGCAAATGATCGAGTTTAGGAGTGATATTTAAAGAGACAGAGAGTGAGATCCAATTAACCCCTTTGCTCTGCAGGCAGGGCTGTGGCACAGGGACAGCACTGCATGCCCCGGGGAGCGAGGGACGAAGGCAACGGTGTGTATTGATAATGGGTACCTTGATAGGAGTCAAGCAATTTAATTTCTACAGGGAACACAGTGATTGAAAGCAGCACTAATGCTGATTAATCCCCCTCCCTCGTCTCTGTCTTCTAATTTCTCGCTCCGTGGTGCTCCTTCTCCCTTTCAGACAGTTTCATTGTGCGTGCACATCAGGACCTCGTGCTACATGTGCTGAATACACGCAGAAGTCCCGGAGATCACACTGCTGCCTCTCTTGGCCTACATCGTGGTTTGGAAAGCTGTGTTCATCTCTCCTAGTTCTAAAAGCTTTTATATAGTTCTTTTAATTCCTTTTTTAGTAATTGATGATATGAGAGTCTAGATTTCTCATCACTTTTTTTTTCAGGGTCCAAAGGTGGGTCTGCAGCATTGCATCCCTGCTGAGCTCCCAGGGCTGTTTCCAGAGGACAAGTAGTGCCAGGACATCTGCCCTCTGCAGCCTCTTTTCTCAGCCTGGCCCAGGTATGAGCACAGATAACTCAACGAGGAGATAATTTCACGCACATTATATTTATACTGATTTCAGGAAAGCTGATCTGGGATGATTTCACCAGGAATATTCATTGTGTTTTGGTTTAGTTCAGTAGATAATCTGATTTCAAGGGGTTAAAAAAACAGCGTAATCTAGGTTTAGAAACGATTCATGCTTGGCCACCCAAATAACATGACGGTTCTTCGGCTTTTTTCTGGGTTGGGAAATCTCAGCTAAGTTCAATGCCCTGCCTCTGTCTGCAACATCTCCTGGAAAAGCCACAGAAGTGAGTCACAGGTTGATTCATTCTCCAAGGCCTTTGGTGGCCGTTGCCCTTGCAAAAAGAGATTTCCCCATCTGGGGCAGCAGCTACACTGTTGAGGTCAGTCGAAACTGTCTCTGAAAGCAGAGGATGTCTGGAGAACAGCTGATCCAACACACCCCTGGGCAGGGATGCATCTGAGAATGAAGTTTAGCTGGCAAAACTTAAAAAGGAAAAGTATACAGAAATTGCAGAACAAAATCCTGATTTCTCCGGTATTGTTTTCAGAAGGAGAGTGACATCTTTTGGTAAAATGCCAGGATTTTCAGTTTGCTTTTTCTGAATATTGGACATGCCTGCTCAATGGGCATAGTGGATAGGTTTAATTGAGTGGTTAGGTTTAACTGATTGGTTTAATTGATTGGTTAGGTTTAATTGATTGGTTTCAATAAAGTATTCCTAGTCTCCAGAGATGCCAGGCTACTCAGGCTAGAGAAGAGTGGGCACTGCTCATCCAGTCATCCTTGGTCATGTGTGCAGATAATAGCAACAGGAGAACAAACAGATTCTCCTTAGAATGAAATCCAAAAAATATGTATATGTTTGGGGAAAAATAGCTGTGATGTCTGCCTGAGGTTACGGACAAGAGGTCTATGTGGTCAAGGAAACACATGGCCAACTGGTGTCAAAATAAAGGCTAGGAATGGGGAGAGCCAATGCAATGGTCACAGACAGCTCCCAGAGCAGAGGGTCCAGCAAGTTTTCCTACAGACACAACAAGGTCTTGCTGCAAATCAGCAGGAATCCTTTGGAGAAAAAACAAAACAAATCAAAACAAATTAAGTGATGTCTGCTTTAGCCCAGCTACAGGCAGGACTCCAGCAGCTGGTTAACAGTGTCACCTCCTGCTGCCTGATGCTGCCTGTGAGCAGCACGGAGAGGGCACTTCTGTCCCTTCCAGCAGGAGAACTGAAGGCATTAACTGAAACTGGAAGGTTTTCAGAATAAACACCAAGAGGTATTTCTCATCCTGAGCACGGCTAGGGACTCCTTGAACCACAAAGCCCAGGAGGCAGAGAGGATTTCTGAGAATACCTCTAATGCTCACCCCGTTCCCAGGCTTTTCCATGAACATCTGCTATTGGCAGTGTTGGGAACACGCTGCTGAGCTGAGCACTGCTATGGCATTGCCTTTAGTTGACCAAGATTGTGACCACAGGATCCGTGTGTTGGAGGACTGAGGATGCACCAGGTTGCACCAAAGGCCAACGGAGCACAATCTCAGTGCTGCTGAGGATGGTTTTACATCTCACTTCAGCTGGAACAGACTCAAGGACTTCATTATTCAGCACCCTCTCCATCTGCTTTATTGAAAATGTGTGCAAAGATTAAACATGACAAGGGGTTTGTTTCCAAGAGACTGATATTTTGGGATGGATTAAGAAATGTAAGTGCACCGCACTCTCCCTGGAGAGGACGGCACGCTGCCGGTCCCCTCCAGGCTGCCCAGTGTCGTGGAGCAGAACAGAAAATGGTATCACAACCATCTGCCTTTTGGGATTGATTTCTCTTCTTTTCCTACAGACCCTTTCAATTCAAACTCCAAAAGAAAACAGGTTCATCAAATGTCATCTTAAGAATACCCCTCTGCATCCAGGCATCGGGAGCGTGAGAAATGATTTGCTGGGCATCACGACAGCTAGCTTTTGCCTGTTCCTATCCATCTCCTGTCAGCGCTCACACTGCTGTTGACAAAACGAATTTTGCCTTGATTTCATCTTTCCAAACAACGCAGATTAACTGGAAGCTGTGTCTTTTTGTCGTTCTTGTTGTGAAAGCAGACAGAAGGAGCAATCCTAGAGAAGAGATGCAGAAGTTGCCTGAGAAAACCTTTAGCTGTAGTAAGCAGCTCAGACCAACGTGCTGCTGGAAACAGAGACGCCAGAGGTAACAGCCACTTTGTTTAGAGTTTGAACACAGTAAATGTAAATACCCATGTGATTATGCTGCTTTAATACTGCTTTGATGTCTCCCAGCACCTCCTGCAGGGTTACAGTCTCCATCTTCTCGTGTCCAGCCTTCCTCCTCCTCTGCTGCAGCTGCCATCCCGTCTGCCACGCAGGTGGGACAGCAAGGTCAGAAAAATGATGCCAGGCTGCCTCGTGCTGTCTGCCTTGCTTTCCCCATGCAATTTTGATGTGACAGATGCGTCAGCAAAGAGGAACTCCTGGAGGAGCACACAGGTTTATGTATTAGTGAAGATTTCCTCTGTTGTTTCAAGGGCGTAACACAGGGAAGGAAGAAGGGGAGAGTGAGATGAGCCATGGCAATCCTTGCCGCTGTGACAGCAGCTCCACGTGTACCCTTACTGCCACAGCGGTTCTGCAGGCAGGGACTTGTGTGACAGTTGTAGCAAGAAAACCCAGGGAAGTTAGGATGGATCCTGCAGATAAGAGGCATTTAACAAAATTAAAGTGGATGCCTTTGGAGGTGAGAGATCTGCTTCCCTCTGGAGAGCTCGGACAGAGCTGGGGATTCTTGGAGCGACCACAGGAGCTGCAGAGGAGCAGCGAGGCACCTTCATCAACACAGAGCCAACAATTTGAAGTGTCAAGAAGCTTTTGCTGGAACAGGTGTATAATGTTTCCTAAAGAGTCTCTAGGTAATCCCAGAACACCTAACATGGCCTTGTGCTGGGAAAGAGAGGTCAGCACACAGCCCGGGCAGGCAAGGGTGGAGCTGGTCCTTCATACCCTGGCACAAAACCATACAGACTGTAGCATGTTCAGCGTGTGCACAGTGTGCACATGCACCAGTGAGATTATTTGCTCCCACTCTACTCAGAGACAAAAAGGAAGGAAATGGAGGCTGTGAGGAGATAAATGGTTATTATGAGACATAGGCATTTTTAATTAGCTCCTGCAGACTGCACCACGCTCCTAATGAGCTCTTGCCAAGTTTGCTGTGATTCCTCTTTACTTTTTGTAACTCTGTAATAGTAACAATATAATCATTTTCTATAATAACCATGATAAAGCCCAGATAATCCTTCTGTAAGTCCTGCATAAGCTTCATGTAATTAAATCAGTTGGTGAAACATTCTTGGTCTAAGGGGCGGATGAATGCAACACAGCTCTGTCACCCTACGACGAGGCTGATGCAGAGAATACATTTCCCATATCTTCCTGCCCTAAAACAGTACAAATCCAGCTAATAGGGTTAAAATGGCAAGCAGGTGTGTTTGGATCTCAGATTTGCCCATCACTGCCAAGGCAGAGGCCAGAGTATTGCCAACCCAGTACATTTAGTCCAGCCTGATTTGTGCTACACGGGTCAGTAATTAAGCAGCTGCTGAAGCACAGAGTAGCTCCCACATGGGAGGGAAAGTGTGAGAAGGGACAAGAGCAGAGACGTCACAGGACTCCTGCTTTCATCCCTCCTTTAGAAGATGGGGCAGTGTTTCTCAACAGTGCTGAGAAATGCAATTTAGATAAATAGCTGGTGGCTCCTATGAAGAGTTTATTCAGCCCGTTGTCTTTCACTGGTCCACTCTGATTGATGTACCGCAGAAGGTGTCACACATGCTCATTCTTTCCTTTCCTCTTAGTTGAGAAATGTTTTCTATAATTACTCCTCTTATAAGGATTTCCCGTGCAAAAGCATATACTGGTTGCAAAGGAAACATTCACCTGCACTTCAGCTGGGTGAACAATTGCAGACTGCCCTCCCTCCAGGTGCCAGGTTATGACATCTTTCGTGGTGTCATGTTTAGATGAGAACTCAGCTTCTGACTTCCCATACTCATCTTTAAGCCATTGATGTTCATTGTTAACCACAAGGAACTCGCCCCTGGCCAGCACAGCCCTCTGCTCCATGCTGAGCAGTCCTCCCACACAGCCCAAACCTGCAAATTCACAATCGGCAGACGTGGGAAGACCAACACAAATTGAAGGATTTCCAAAATCCCGCTGTCGTGTGTTTCCTGGTAGCGATTCATGTTGCGGCATGGCCCAGCCCATACAGCAAACCTCAGCTCCAGGCAGCGTGGTGGAGGAAGGTGAACTTGTGCAACAAACCTGTGTTGTCTGTCCATCCTCACCTACACTCCCAGGTGAGTCATTAAGCAGCACTTCAGATCCTGTGCTTTGTGTCTCTGTCCTACAGTCATCTGCAATGGCGTTGGTCATGGCCTGCTCTTTGTTTTAGCTGTTTTGGTGTGTCCTCTGGGGTTTTGTTTGGTCAAGGTGCCCTAAAAAGCAGTGTGGGATGTACTGTGATCCCAGTGACCTGCTGATTCAGCTAGGTCACTAGCTGGTTTCACCTCTTCTAGCTCTTCTTCTCTGCTGGATGCTTCCACACCCAGAAGTTCATACTCCTCATTTTCTCTCCTTCACACTGAGCATCTTTCTTACAGCTGTGCTATAATAACTGACCGCAGAGAACTTCAGAGACTTTGGGGTGGGTGTTCACATTCACCCTTCCAAGGGAAGGACCAAGGAGAGGATGTCCATGTGAAGGGCAGTGAAATGTGTTGTAAAATGGATACAATGCCCTGAAAACAAAAGTCCATTTCATGAAAAGATGGGAAAATCCTGACCTCAACAGTGAGCTCTGAGAGCGTTTGGACTTGTTCTGGTTGGTAGAGCACCCAGACTTCACTGTTTGCAGACTGGGCTCTGAACTGAACCAGGTGCTGAACAAGTGCCTTCCACAGGTCACTGATTCCAACTTCATTCAGAATAGCACCAGCCCCAGGCCAAATTCACTCCTGAAACAAATGGGCTCATCTCTCATGCCCGATACCCTGGCATGGTGCATCTTCTGAGGCAGCCTACGGCATCAAAAACACACAGCAGGCTGATTGCTCCAGCTCTGCTGCGGGCAAAACGCTGCCCCTTGTATGGGTTACTGCTTTCTGCTCCAGTTATTGCTGCAGTTTATGAAAGCCTGCAGTGAAAATGCCACATCCGTGTTAAGGGGAGGTGGAAGGACAACGTGTTGGATGTTCTCCTTGCATTTGTTTGACCTTCTTGAATTTATCTCGGTCTCTTATGCCATTGTTCCACTCTTTCCTGCCTGCTAACTATTAAACCCAATTCTCATCTCACTTGGACTGATTCAGTTCTGCTGAATACTGAGCTGATCTCTTCTGTCGCTGAATGCAGTGAGAGCAGACTGTGGGTGGTCACAGAATTTGAGCATCAAAAGTCCATCCCACTCACCTAATAGCTGAAATGTTGCTTAAAAAAAATAACAATAATATTTTTTCCTCTTGCTGCTAAGAGGAAAAAGGACAAAATAACCTCAAAATTGACTAGCTGCTTCTTACCCTGACGAGGGGGTTTCTGGGGCTGCTCAGCTCTCATTTTGAATTACTAATGCCATATCCAGGCTGTCAGATCCAAACACCCTGGGGACAAAAGGTAGAATAGATCACACTGATTCAGTATTTATGCTTGTAATGGGGCTGATCCCTACCCATGGACCAAACTTACAGATACTCAGGTACCAGGGCCCAACTAGACAGGCCCTAAACTGTCAATCTTTAGGAAAATTTTCTCCAGCTGAGGGTGGAAGAGGATCATCCTCAGCATGGCTTCAGGGGGCAGAAGCTGTCAGAGCCTCCTGCAGAACATGACCCACCCAGACCCTGAGCTGGTGGTGATTAGCACCCTGACAGGTGGTAATGGCCTAACCAGCCTCACCTGGGCCTTCCACCCACACCCATGGGCTTGGAGACCATTTAACCTCAGTTTGGTGCTCTTTGTCCTTTCCCAAGCCATGCTGGAGGAGCATGGGTTTACTGGTTTATGCTCACCCATGCTGCTTGGCCATGGGCCCTGAGGATCCATCTGAAGAAGGTGGTCCTCCTGCTAACAAGGTAGGGGTTTTTGTTGATTCAGGACTAAAACTGGTGGTCCTGCGACCCATGCTCTGCTCTTTCCATTGACTGTGTGCTTGCTGCAAGGGTTGTGGAAGATGAGCAAGGTGCCTGCTCACAGTGGTGCAGCTCCAAATGGGGACGTCCCCACCCCAGTGGCCCATGTTGCCTTCCCACCATGCAGCCCCATGCCCTGCAGCTGCCAGCCTGTGACTTATGTGACACTTCTTCAGCCTGCTGCATTACATGAATTCTACCCAGGCTTTGTGCAGAGCTGTGCCTGCATCAAAAAGCTGACTCCTGTAGGTCCTGATGCTTTTGGCCGTGAGCAGAACCTTTGTCCTCCCCAGGCAGAGGCATGGGAAGCAGTGCAGCTCCCTGCTTGCACACACAGGTTCATCCTTTCCTATTTGCTTCTGAATGTTTTTCATTACAATGCTCTTGTGATGCTTTAGGGCTGGAACACCAGGAAAATAAATCAGAGCTTGTCGTTGGCAGGCATTGTATTTATGCCTGCATACACATTTTGTTAAAATGTCACTCATTTACTTCAGAATCTTGTCCATTATCAACAGCTTGTTACTTTAATAACTTTACTTTTTTTTTTTTTAGTCTTACGCAGATGAAATACTGTGTTTGTCTTCTGACTGGGGAGATGACTCTGTTTGGAAGGCATCAGCCTGCATGCTCTCTGGGCTCTGACTTAGCAATTTAGCTGCACCTGATCCCCTGGGTTTTGCCCCTTTTCCTGCTGGTGAAGGTGGTGACAGAGCCCTGAAAGCCCCTTCTCTGCCTCTTTCATCTCTAATATAAGAGCAGGGTCTAGCATTCCCCTGAGACTAAAAGTCTGGTGAGAAAAGACAAAAAAAGAAAGATATCTCTAACACTGGGAGGATTTGAGGATCTCCCTGGAGAGGCTGAGAGCAGCAGGCTCTGCCCAGCCCTGCCTCCCTGCTGCTCCCTGCAGCAGCCACTGTGGATGTTGCTCAGCTGTGCAGTGCTGCCTGGGGAGCAAGGGGCAGCTCTGCAGCTAGGAGGGAGGCACCCAGCCACATGCAGGGCCTTGGGTGTGAGCCCCCAGCTGTGTGGCATTGCCATTATCCAGACACCTCCATGTGCATTCACAGCCCCTTCTGCAGTGATGTGTGTTGTGCCCATGCATGGGCTGGGGACACAGCTTGTGCAGCCTGGCTTAGGGGAGTAAGGTTTTGTGCTTGAGAGCTCCACGTGTGACACTCAGCAGCTTTTAGAAGTGGAGTCAGGGGCCTTGTCTGGGAGCAAAGATGCTCTTTTCCTATGGAGCTGTTCCTTCCTGATGCTTTATTTTGGGACAGTGGGCAATGAGAGTTCAGACATCCTGTAGGACCCTGCATGGTTTTCCTGTAGGGCAGGAACAAGGATGCTGTTGTTTCTCCAGGAGGGTATTAAGGATGGCAAACTTGCCCATCTGCTGGGGTAAAAGCTGTCACACCCACACAGGGTGACAGTGAGTCATACCCCAGACATCGAGAACAGGCTGCTTGCAGTCAGAAAGCACAGGGAAAAAGAACCCATTCTACCAATCAACAACCACTGCTGGCAGTAGGAGGGGGGGTTGAAGGAAGCCCTTCTCCTGAGTTTTCAGGAATAGCTGCAGGGTCTGGGCTTTATAAACTTTGCAATAAGGTCTGTCTGATCAGATATGAAAAATAGATTGGATGTTTTTTCTATAAGCTCCATTTATACTCATCAGAGTGCTACAAGTAGTAATACCAGGAAATAGATTTGCAGGCAGAAGTATGATTTTTAAGTTAACGATGTTCATTTAATTTCAACTCTTGTCTCCTCGATGTGCCTCCTCCTAATGCTCTAAATAGCTCTTCTGCCTCTTTGATGTTTACACCCTTCAAATGCATAAAGACAGTTCTCTACAATTCCTCATTTTGCCAAGCAATACGTACTTAGTGCTTTTCATCTCTCTCCATAAATCAATCCCTTTCCTCCAACAGGAGCTAGAATAGGATTTTTTTTTTCCCTTATTAGATTTGTACCAAGAATTTCTTTTCAGAAACAGATAAATGATACAAGGTTTTTTCATGACAAAGCATCCTATCATACATTATTAGCAAACACTTCCACAGTGTAACAGGAGTAAAAATAGAAGTGGGCTATAAAAAAAAAAAAAAGGGGATGTATAGCAGGGACGGCATCTAATCTCACAGCATGATACTAAAAGTAGAGCAGTTCCTTCACATTTCTTTACAAATCTTCAAGGAAAGATCCAGGAGCCCTGAGAAATGCTTAGCATCCCTTACTTAAGGATTTTGTTAAAGTCTATGCGATCTTTGACATCGAGTTAATGAATTTTCTCCTTATTCAAAAGCCCACCTATTGCTCGCGGCGTGTTTGAAGCTGCTGAGCGTTTCCAGCCAGCCCCGCTGCCTCGCCGTCCTCCCCTGCGTCTCGGTGCAGTGATGCCTGTGCACAGCCTCTTACAGGAAACTTTAACCCAGCAACTACCCGAGTTAAAACTTTCAGATCCCACTTAGCACAAAAAACATTTTTTTACTACTGATTTCCAGCAGAAGCACTCAAATATGAACTAGCTGGTGTTCCTTGCCTTGGCAGGCTGGGCTAACAAGCACCAGGTGTGCTTTTGGGATTGCTTCTTGTGCTGGATCCCTCCTGCACCCTCAGATTGAGGTGCTTGGCTGTGTGATAAGGAGTGCCTGGGAAAAAGTTACCCTCAGATTTCCCATGTTTCTGAAAGCAATTTTGGTTGAGGTCCAGCATACCCTGCAAAGATGGTTTTTAACTGAAATTGCAAATGAAAGATGAATACTCAAACAGACAACAGTTTGAGCAGGGTTTTGGAAATTAAATGTAGCAAACAGTAAGCTGTGTGCCTGCAATGTGTATTCAGAGAGGGAGCCTGGAGGTAGCTCTAGCATCTCACAAAGGGGCAGGTGCTCCCAAGGAAACCAATATCTGAAACTTCTAGCCAAGTGCCAAAGATCTTCTCTAGGGCTGCCACCAGCCAGCAGAGAAACCAACACAGAGCCAACCTAGCTTTGTAAAAAGCATTCAAAGCAGTGCCAGGAGTTGCAGTGCGCTGGGTTTTGTGGCCATGCATTTTAATGTTGCCTTGTTCTGGCTATGCTTATCCCTGAGTTAGCACAGCAGTGTGCCCACCACTTCCTCATGATGGTTTCTTGTTGGGCACCATTGCAGATTTGCATCTGTTGAAGCAGGTGGTTTCCCTCAATCAGGCAGAACTTGAAAGGCAGAGTTCTTAAACTCAGTTTAATATTTCAAAAATGTATTGAACTCTTTTGGCCTCTTTTAACTGTCTTCCCTGATGTGTCTGACTGTCAGCCTCCCTCCCTGGGGAAGCTAGGAGCGTTCTGTTCTGCCATCCCTCCAAAAACAGATTTCTGCAGCTGCTCTCACCGTTGTTGCACAGAAGTTTAGTGCAGCAAGAAAATGACAGCCAGGGAGGGGTGAAGCTTCTTAAATTCAGGTTATGGGTTAGTGGGAAGCCCAGACTGCCCAGCTTACTACAAACAAAGCCTCTAAGCAGTGCTTTCGGTATTTAAACGTTGCTGGTGAGAAGCAGTTGTGTACCTTGGTGCACAGCAGGTAAAGGCACTGTGTCATGGCCCGGGCACTGAGCTCCTCACCCAAACTCTAGGCCTGGTGCTGCTCTCCTATGTGTGATGGGAGCAGCAGATGCTCTCCTAATACCAGGATCCTCAGGCAACTTCTCAGACACTTTGAATTTTGCATCTCCTGAAAGTTTCTCTCCCAGGACAGATTTTGCCTGCGAGCCTTTGGCAGCCAGGCACAGCCTGCTGCTCCCCACCAGCCCCTGGCTGGGCTGCCTTGTGCTCAGCTCTGACCATGCCGGGGGCTGTGCTTGCACCTTGCCAGGTGGGTACCAAACCTGGCACTGGAAAGCCTCTCCAAAGCCAAAATAGATGCCCTTTGCTTTTCTCACCAGCTGTACATATGGGCTTTTTCTTTGATTTCTCACTCTTGTTGTTACCTGAAGTGTGCATGTATGTGTGTTTATATACATAAAAATATACATACACACACCCATGCTTGCTAAGTCTGCACTAGCACAAGCTGTCTGTGTTTGCAGCACATTCTGTTCCTTAGGGCAACATTTAGTTTGTGAACTCCCTGAAGAAAAGCCCATCTCTTGCTGAGAGCTTCCAGCACACCAAACCCTCCTGGGCTTTCATTTCCTGACTGGCTTTTAATGTAATGTAAAGAAAGAAATAATATCTTCCATTAAAACTTTATTAGGTAGCTCTTCCACTTAAGAGAGCTGTTTCACTTACTCCCAGCCAAATGAATCCTGGTGATTGAAAGAAGCTGGGAGGAGGAGGGGAAGCAGGAAGCCACCTGCAGTCCTGAGGGGCTGGGGACCAACACCTGCCTGGGGAGATGCTCACAGCCCAGTGCAGATCCTGGTCCAGAGCTGGATGTGATGGGATGTGGGAATAAAACAGCCAGCCTGGGCACACACTTCATTTCTTGCCCCCCATTTTTATATCCTGCTGATTTCTGTTGAGGTCTGTTATAATTATTGGGAGCACCAGATAGCTGCTCGCCTCCACGGATGCTTCTGAGGCTGCTGGAGGCTGACTGATGTGTGCTTACCACCAGAGAGCGGTCTGAGTGGCAGCAGCTGACCTTCTTTGGAGCATCTGTATCACTCCTCACCTTCCCTCTGGCTTTTGCTGTGACCTTTGGATACAGATCAATCCCAGATTAGCGTTCTTTAACAAGAAATGCCTTAAAATTAGGATACAGGTCGACAAGTTCTGAAAAGGTTAGATAGGCTTGGGGCAAGTCAGTGCGGGACCTGCTCTCTGTGATGGAGGTTGCTCTTTGTGGTCTGTTTTCCAAAAGTGTTTTCCAGTCCTATTACCTTTGATTTTAGAGCACAAACAGCTGGACAGCCCCAGGATGGTGGAGGTTGGCACCTGTGTCACCTAAGCTGGGCTGCACAAAGCCCTGATGGGATGGACTGTAACTTAATTTTCTTGGCACTCCCTGGTGCATTGATATAGAACCTATATTTTGCCAAGCAAACATGGGTAAATGCATCCAGCTGTCCTGGACTGGCTTCAGTCAGTGAGAGGCAGGTGAGGTTTTTAATTTTCCCTTGAACAGTTATATAGTCCTTACCACTCCATTTGCAAGCTTCTGACTGCACAAAGATATGAGTACACACGTATAGGTGTGCACATGCACACATGAATTGGATGTTGTAGGTCACATAACAGAAATTTGTACTTAAGTATTTGCAGAGATGAAGCCATGTAGGAAAGCTCACAGCACATTTTGTGATCATCAGCTATGAACGGGTTAAATAAACTTTGAGCTACATCATCAAAGGTATGTTGTGCGTCTTTGCAGTATCTTTAAGTGTTCAGCAACAAAGAATTCTAAGAGTAAAACTGTGTCATGGGTGATGTAAAGCTGCTTCAGTGCCTTAGCAATACAGGAGAATTGAAGTAATGAACAGAAATGCTCAGAGCTTTTTCCATATTTTATGTTAATCTTTGGGATAGAGCTGAAATTAGCTTTAATTGATATTAAGCACTGAAAAAAAATGAATCCTCTGGAGAATGAGTCTCTTTAACCTTTAACGATGCAGTAAATAAAATATCCTGTCAACATTTGTGCAATAGTAAGGGTTTTCAAAAGCCCATATCCATACGGTGAGGGATTCAATATACCTAATTCTCTCCATTACAGCAGGTAAAGGTGATGTCATAGATGCATTCCTATGTATCCTACAGGTTTTCCACATTTCCAAGCTATCTGTCCTACCTGTAATTCCTCACACTGGCTCGTTATTTCTAATAGGAAGACAGAAGGAGGGAGGAAGGCCTGTGACAACCAAGCATGTTCTGCGTGTCAGCTTTTCTTTGTGCACCTTCCAGCACGTAGGCGTCTGATGGCAGAGTATCAATGGAGAATGTATTGAATCATCAGCGGAGGGGAGAAAAAGGAGCAACGCTGCCTATTTCCTCCTTTTGGGTGAAATATGTCTGAAAATGTTTCATTTTTCACTTTAAAGGCAAGATGGAATTGCAAAAGACTTCAATACCTTAGGGACACTTAGTTTGGTAATAGTTGGGCCATTCTTCTCTCTGTCAGGGCCCAGTCTGATTTTGAAATGCCCGATGAGTGCCGTGGAAAGGCACATGAAATGTTCCTTTGCTGTAAGCAGGAAATGTGTTTTTCATAAAATCCATTTGATCACTGCAATCAACAGGAATTATTACATCATTTAGTCAAGTTGCTGTAACATTAATGGTTACTCTGTTATAGTTAACTGAGAAGAAGGAAAGAAATCTCCCCGCTTACGACCATCTCTGTCTTTCATCAGAACTGATGCAATAACAGTTTTCATGTCATGGGGTATACATCTCCCTTGGAAAGCTCCCAGAGAGCCTTTCAGAAGGATGGGGAATACAGTCATTGTACTTGTAGAAGTCTTCCTGAGCGATGGGCCAGCACTTTGTGTTTTCTCAGGGTGCCATTTCTTTATTCTTGCACAATGATTAAGGCTAGCCCGTTGACAACGGTTTGCCTGCTTGAATAAATACGTGAAAACTTCTTTTTTTAATGTTGTTCCATTGATCCTTTTTATTCTTTTCTCATTTCCCTTCTTACTTGGAATTTGGAAGGATTTAAGGGTGAAAAGGAAGTGGAAGTATTCCCCAAATTAACTTCCATGTTGTACTGTTAGGAAGCTTTTCCATCCCACACGAGGGCCCAGATGTATCAGGATAGCACCACGTCCCACAGCTGTCAATGATGTGTGGAGAAGATTGACAAGGAGTAAATATCATTTATCAGTGAAAACACTCAAAAGTAGAGTGCACTGGGATCTTGGGTTTGAACAACAATGCCTCTGGTTTCAAGAGAAAACCACCAAAATGGTTAAAACCCATCTGATGAGTGCACAGGCTCCTGGACCATTCCCTACTGAGGGATGGCCACAAGCAGTGATGGGTAGCGCAGGAATGATGGAAGCAGCCCATGTAGGCAAAGACATAACATGGAGTTAAGACCCAGAGGATCCGATTTTCTTCTAGAAGGCTCATTGCCATGATTTTTTTGCCTGTTATTTATGGGCTGTTATGATAGCCCTGGCAGGACTGTAATTGGCTAAAGCCAGAGAATTAGTCATATCTCTCACGTTTGGAAGAATGATCTGTATGGTTGCACCAGTGACTTCACTCCTGGAGATGCCATGTACTGGGCAGGGACTGCCTGCATTGGGGTACAGCTGGGTTAGCTGCTTGCTCCGAGCTCCACGTGTGAGCTTCATTTTGCTCATGAAGCACCAAAATGGCTTTCCTCCATCTCAAAGCATCTGTTTGCTCTATGAGTGACTTGCTGCTTTCATGATGATTTCCACATTCTTTCTTCCTCCTTGAGCCTGGAGTTAAACCTATCACTACTTTTCTTCTCTACTTTAAAAAATACATTTTTAACTAATCTGTCTGTGCAAGGGGCATTGTGCTTTCCCTCCAGAGCTGGCTGCAGCCATGCAGCAGTAAGACAGGTCCAGCTCTCACCAGAGGCTTTTAACCCCTGTTAAGGGATGAGCAACAGTTTAAACTGAGCGGGGCCTTATTGGCAGCACTTCCAGCCATGCCTTTCTGTGTACATAGCAAAACCCAAACAATTCTTCACAGATGATGAATCAGAAGGGAGCACTATAATTGTTTTATCTGCCTTTTGGGACAGCACAAGCTGCTAACTCTTGAATTAAAGCCTGGGGGATGTTATTGTGTCTTCCTGAAGAATTGATGTCTTTGGTTAAAGGATTTCCAGTGAGCAGGATCCCACCATGCTGTTGGCTGACTGCTCCCAAACAGTTAATTGTTGTGATCATTAAAGGGACGTTAATTCCTGAATAAATTTGCACTGCGTTGGATTGTAGCATTTGGATCGTGTTGCAGCTCAGTCTGCTAGGCTAAAGATAAAAGCATGTGGGCATGAGAGGAAATCATAGACTATAATAAGTGGATTGGAAAACATGCCTTGGAGCAAAGGATGCAAGGAGAAGGTGAAGGGGCGAGCTATTTTCCTATCTTCCACAAACCTTTCCCATTTCACTGGCTCCTGCTCAGTTTGCAGGTACCAGGACCAGCACAATGTACTGGGGCTAACTGGTGTGTGACGTTTGGATCCAGGAGAACCTCCCATCTGCCTTTTGATATTTATCCACTGCTTCTGTGCTCAGGGATGGTGTAAGTGCTCACAGCGGGCTAAGCTCCCACGATGGGCAATGCAAGGCTCTGGGAGGAGGCGAGGCAATGGCTATGTGCTGTGCCCAGGAGCAGCGGTCCTCCTGCAGTGCTGTCCCCATCTCCTGGGTCTGCAATCTGTCCTCTGCAGCTCCAGCATGGCCAAGGTCTGGCCAGTGCTGAACCAAAGGCAAATTCTTAATCAGATGAAGAGGTGGGAGCTGGAGTGTTTGTAAAACACTGTACAAATGGGAGGGCTTGATCACATTAAATGAAGGATCAGATTCATTAAATTAAGTGGAAAGCAATGTACATGGGTAATTTCAAGGGCTGAGGCTGAATACGGTTTTTAAATAGGAAGTGATCAGCTGCTATACACAACACAGAGCAGCTCTCAAACATTTTTAATGACGGTATTTGTACACACTTTAGTTTAATTAACGCATGGCACAAGAGAGGATTGGTAACTAGGATATAGTCTCACGCCAGTCGGCTCAGTTACAACACAAAATTTCAAGCATCAATACACCAAGAACAAAGTCACCCACCCTGCCCAGCAAGGTCTAGCGATTGAATTTTCATCACACCTTGTTTCTTTTGGATGAAACAATAATTCCTTCTCTCCAGATGGAGAAGTCCCCTTAGAAGTGAGTGGATGATCAGCTTCTCATCCGGATTTCTTGATTTCTGCAGTCAAAATTAAGGGGGCTGTATGTTGTCACTGCCCAGTGATCCACGTTACATTTCTGACAGCTATGTTATTTGGTAAATAAGTGGTAATTGCTTCCAGAATTAACTAGAGTTGATTTTCTGGGTCTGTACGTGTCTGAGGGATTTTCTGTGAGGCATGTTCCCTTGGTTAGCACAGTGCTCATGGGGCACCAGAGGATGGCTGCAGTCACAGCTGGGTTTTACGCCTTGGTGCGTGCGGTGCTGGTCCGAGGGACTAACTTCAGAACGATCGGCTTCTCTGGTATCATGAGTCCCTGTGAGCTCAGCTTGAGAGGGATCTGCAGCAGGGAGAGGAAAAGGAACACTTGAAGATAGGGAAATGAAATAAGCAGAGATTAAAAGAAGGGAACTCGGCCATGAACTGGGCACACCTTGATCCACAGGGATGCATTTTGCTGACTTGAGGAACACTGAGAGATGATCTCACCTGTGTTTCTTTGCAGACCTGGAAGGTGAAGTGTTGTAACATGGCAACAATGGCAACTTTCAGAGTCAGGAGTGCAAACCGCATCCCAATGCAGTTCCTGGGACCGGCTCCGAAGGGCAGGTATGTGTATGGGTCTATGCTGTTCTTGTTTTCCTTACTGAACCTGGATAACGACACGTTGGGGGGAAAAAAAAATGAAGGCAGCAAGAAAACCAAAGCCTACCTCCATTTCCTTATTCAGAGATCTCCTGCTGGTACACTACAGAAATTAGCTCATTTTCATGCTATGATGTCTCAGTCACTGGGTGCTGTGCTGGGGCCCTGGTCCAGGGCAGGAGGTGGGATCCCGCCTCAGCATTTGAGAGTTTAATTCTGGCCATCCAGGCCAGCAGAAGTTGATAGCAACATGGAAATCCAAGCAATGTGCTGTACCCAGAAAACTGGTATTTCCCTTCGTTAGAGGGAAGCAGGAGTCACTTTAGTTGGGGACAGCCTACGGCTTCCATCTTGCTGGGAATGAGAGGCGGATGCCATTGATTAAAAAAAATATATATATATCCAACTAGCGAAAAGTCGTAGCTTCCTTGAAAACAAGGAGAAGGCAACCCCTGAAAGATCAGCACTGGTGTATTTTTAAGCAAAGCCAGTGTGAAAGGAATAGCTTTGGCAATGGAGGTGATGCAGAAAGAAGGACTCGCAACTATTTGCACACATTTCTTCAGCAAACCTGAAGACTGCACGCAAGATGTAATGAGGTATCAATATTATTCTCCCAATGAGATTATGTTGCTTGAAACCCTTCTTTAACTGCAAAGCTCATTTTCTTCTTAAAATGACATTCCCACGAGCCTGCAATTTTTCTTTTATATTGTTTGTGAAAAGATAAGAAGAAGGCCATTAGGAAGCTAATCAGATTAATGCTTAATTACTATGTGAAGAGAAAGCAGCAGGATCTCTCTTCTTGTTCATTACGTATTTTGTGATTTTGTACCTTTCTGGTCTGAACTCTTCTGGGTTTGGCCAGTACTCAGAGCTGTGGTGCAGGGTGTAAGGTGGGATTACAACAATCGTTCCTTTGGGAATGGTCACCCCATTTATTTCCACATCTTTCTTGCAGACTCTCTCGAGCCGTCCTCCGAGGGGAAAGAGCCGAAGGGTTTCACTCACAGCCATGTCAAGGTATTCCAACTGCATTATTGCTTCGTATGTGAGGGGAGCCTTTGGACAACAGGAGAAATGCAGTCAGGTATGTTGGCATGAGGACTGAATTTTCCTGAAATGAATGCTGGAACCAGGGGAACCTCAACCCCTTCTGCCCCAGCCATGTCTCAAACTCGCTGAAGAACAAAATGCAAGGTAGAAATTGCATTGTTGGTTAAATTTTCTATCGTTGAATGATGGAAATGCCTGTAAGTTGACATCCATATGGGTATGGAGTATGGCAAACAGGATTCTGCAGGGCACTGGCCTGTAAGGTTTCAGCTGCCTGAAGAAAATCAATACAGGTCTGAGTTGTCTGTGTCTGCCTTGGAGCTCTTGGAATATCTCAGAGGGGCATGTTTAGGAACTGAAGAGTTGTCATTGTCTTGGCTGAGTTAGGGGGACAGCAGGGACAGAGGGTTTTTGCATCACTTGTCATCCCCTTACCTTGTTGGGTAGAACGGTATCAATTTCATCCACCACCTTCTGCTGTACATCGGGATGCAAGGCCAGCTCGTAAGCCAGGTAACAAAGAGTGTTGCTGGTGGGCTCATACCCAGCAAAAATGAAGATGAATGCTTGTGACAGGACCTCTATGTCGCTCAGGGCTGGAGGACAAAGCACAAGGAGAGATGAGCAAAACTGGTGCTGATGGTCCCAGCAAGGAACAAGGAGCAATGGATGAGGTTGGGGCAGGTCTGTTGCGGTTTTCTGGTAACATGTTTATAGCTTTTCTGTCTGGGTGGAAGGATTCATTTGATTAGAGGAGATAGATAATTTCCTGGGTAAAAATGATTGCTTCCCTGCCAAGGGACCTTGGGAATTCTGGTGCTGGCAACAAGGGACAGACTCCAGCCTGGAGCTGGTCAGTGGAGACAGTGGGGATCCTTTGAGCCTTTCTCTGGGAAACAGCTCCCCGTGTTCACCTTGCTCCCACAGCCCCTGTTCCCCTGATATTTGGACATTGCTACCTTTATTTGAGTGGTTCCCATCACTGCTCCCGTTGCTGGCTGATTTCTGGCATTCGATCATCATCTGCAGAAAATCCACTCTGCCCTGCAAAGAGGAGCAGGAGAATTTCTTTGGTGACAGGTTCCATGGAGAGGGCTCAGGCAAACGGCCTTCATAGCCTAGGTACTGCCTTTAAACTGAAAGTGTCTCCACAATTCGTGTGGCTTCCTTGTAAAACATAACACTTGTATTTTATTTCAGAACTGGTCTACCCTTTTCATGAAGATACTGGGTGGGAAAGCAGTCTAACAAATGAATTTCAGAAAAGGGATCCAAACTCTAAAAGGAAGCAAATTGTTGAGAAAAACTTTGTGTTTGAAAAGTGAGAGGGGAAGGCACAATCCCGAGAGGCAGCGCTGCTGTCCAGAGCTCCTGTGATGCTTACTCTGTTTTCTCTTATCCCCTTCCTAATCTTCAAGGAAGACGAGTGGCTCAGTCTACTGACTTATCACAAGTTTTGCAAACCCAAGCTTAATCCTATTCTGCCAAGTCTTTATCTGGCTTCCGCCTCAGATCACGGCTGTATAAAGTCTACTGTGCTTCTCTGCCAGCATTGGCCAAATGATACTTTTCCTAAGGCATTAAAATCATGTTTACAACTTAGTAGCTTTGGAATCTTTGTTGAGCCATTGGACTTTGTCTTCACCTTTGATATCATCACCCTTGAGTCATGATATTTCACTTGAGTATATTGAGAAGAGGGAATTTGCTGCCACGGTTGATAGCAAATTCATGCTCGCTTACAGTGTAAGTCTCCTTTTCACGATCCTTCTTAATTTTGGAGATGGATCTCATGAAGAAATCTACAGCATTACTGGGGAAAAAGCTTACGTTCATCTTGGCCAAAAGAGGAGTAACGAATGGACATACAACTGAAAAACAGAAAGAGAACGGAATTGCATACTGTAAACAAACCCCACCTCATAAGACAGCTATCAATGTTGCTGAGAAAGTGACCATGTTAATGACAAATTAATTCCCTTGCTTTCTTTTTTTTGCTTGGGCTTTGTTTTTTCTCCTCTTGGGATAGTTTGTCTTCACACAACCCTCTCCCATCTTATGAAGTGGACATAACTGAGCTGGGTATCGTCTTTACGAGATGACCAAAGGATATTCCACTTTTTACTACAGCATTGTAAGAATATTTGTTTACTCATCACTTGAATATTTTTACCCATATCCTTCCTGGAGTTTTAATGTGAAGCTGACATGAGGAAACCATGAGGCAAGATCCATTAGGACTTCTGTGCTAGCTAGTGAGGTTATCTAAGCAACTGCTGGTTGGCTAACATACAGAGTCTGATATACTTGCTAAACTCACGCATCAGTAGTACTCTGACACCTGAATGAAGCTGTCTATAAAAAGTCACTTACATGCCAAGATGAAGACTGGATCAAAGAAGTCAAATTTCACCAGTTTCTGCATCTCTCTGACAAAGGGGTCTTTGGGGTTGTTCATGGAGTCGATGTTCACACCAAAGGAAGTGCTGGTGACTACATCCATGCTGTAGCTTCCAAAGATGCTGAGAAAAGATGGAGAAGACACTGTGGTTAAATATTTTCATAATATAAATATATTTTTCCTAATGCCTATGCCACATTCAAATATAAATTCTTCTGAGACCTCCAGTGCTGAAAAGGAAGTTGGATGTATGGCAACTGGGAGGCACTTAGTGAAAAGGGACAGATTTTTAGAGATGAGATGGGATTTTCTGGGGATGTTGAACAGGTTACTGCAAGGACAGCATGGGGCTGTTGAGCATCTGAGCTTCTCGGGGAGGAGCAGTAACACCTAGCTTCAAATTCACCATGAAAACTGTCCCGTTGGACCTGGTGCAGCCCTGTGCTGTGTGTGGGGCTGGGAGGCCCATAGCAGCCCCTGCATTCTGCAGAGGGAGAAGGCAGTGCATAGACCCTGCATGTCTTTGGGAAAGGTGGATGGGGAAAGGTGGGTGGGTTTTCTGGTGGAATTTAGTCATTATGGCTCTGTGCGTACACAAGACTGGGTTGGAGCTTTTTTTTTTTTTTTTTCCCCTCATCTAATTCCTTCTAGAAAGCTTCTCTGTGGATCTCTTCTAGGAATTTCTCTAGCATCCCAGCTCAATCTTTCCCCTTTGAATCTCAAGCCAGGCTCTCAGCCAGCCCCGTTCCTCATTTCAGAGCTCTGGTTTGCCTAGCAAGCAATCTGTGTTGCCAGCAACGAACGAAGCACAGCACTTGCTAACAAGGCTTGCTGCTTAGCCTGCTGCTCCCAGCAGCTACTTACTCCTTCACAGGTACAGAGCTGTCCTTTTCCACTCTTCTCTGAACATTTTTCACCAACATTTCCCCGTAGTGCTTAATTGTAGGAAACATCTGTAACACAAACCAGAGATGGACACTGAAGTGCAGTACATCTTACTTCTCTAAGGCAGGCTTACAAAGACTGCTGGGATTTTCATGAGTATTTACAAATAAGATTTTTCTGCTATGTTTTTATTTTGTGTCTGTTTTTTCCTTCTTACATTAGGTGTAAATTAAACAGGCCAGCTTATCAGTCAGGCTCTGCTAAAGAAATCAGACCCCTGTGACTATCTCAGCCGGGAAACAGCCTCCTGGCTTTCTGATTTAGCACACGCTTGATCCTCTGTGTTTTACCTCCTTTAGCTTCCCACTGGTGAAGGTTGGAGAGAGCATAGTACGAAGCCTTTTCCACTGTTCATCTTCAGCTAATGAGATAGCGTTGGTCAGCACCCCTGCTAGTTCTGTGGGCTGGAGGGAAAAAGGTGAGGTGTTAAGCCTGGAGAAGGTAGCAGCTTCGTTGCAGGAATGGGGTTGTACACACATTATGCATGCATATGCGTGATGCACTTTCTGCAGTAAGCAAACTGAGATGCTATTGCCATACCCAGAACAAGCAACCAAACATGCCCAACACCCAGGTGCGTGTGTGCACCCACACCTTGCCTGCTCCCAGAGCCTGCACCCCAGCTGGGTCCTGCATGGTCACACAGACTCTCAAATTCATCCTCTGTGTGTCTATAGATAGAGGTGAGCAGTGTTTGTCTGAGTACAGGCACACAGCCTGGGTATGCGGTCCCCAGGCTGTAAGGCAGGGGAACAGTGACATACAGTGGCCACTTACAGTAATCCCAATAGTGCTGTCACTCAGACCCTGTGGGAAACCCTGCTGCACACTTTGCATGGCTTTTTCTTCCTGTACTTTGTTTTCTGGACTGTGTGGTACAGCACAGTGCTGCTGCTCTTACCCTGCGGTTGGTGAAGGTGGAGTAGCACTCCTTAACCAGCACGGTTTTGATGATCTGGGGGTCCATGACAACCAGTGCGGGTTGCCTGCCATCGTAAATCCTAGTGGGGGGGAGAAGAGGAGAGAGATGAATGACCCCAGGTAGCTGCACTGTAGGATTGGCTGATGCCTGTGAAACAAAACGTGCTAAGCAAATGCCTCTCCATCATCAGCACTGTCATTCTGCAAGAGCCAAAGTGCAGAAATGTAGAAATTAGAGATGGGAGAGGACTCCCAGGCCAACTCCCATCTATTTTTGTAAATGATAAAGGGGGCTGAGCACCTTTCAGATTCACTGGGAAGTGAGCAGGGCTCAGCCCCTCAACAGGCCAGATACTAAACGAAGCAAGTGTCTTCACTTTCTCCCTTGATTCTCTGTGTGTTTCCAGGCACTTAAACACATTACGGTATTAGAAGGAAACTTGTTCGACCCCTTCCAGTCTCATGAATTTGGTGTCTGGAGACTCAGGCTGACAGCATTGAAATATCCTAGGAGATAAAACTTGATCCTTGTTTTTGTCTTTTTAAGCTGCCAGTTCTGAATGCTTTCCTGGAACAGATACAGACTTAAGCAGATTTACGCATCTTCCCCTTTCGTGCCCAGATATCTTTTCCAGACCCAAATTCTTAAGTTGCTACAGGGGCCAATGGATGCATTGCAGAGAATATGTATGTCTGCAGCCCAAGCTATAGCAGCAGCTATAACAGCCACAGGAGATGTCTGGGGGAGAGCGGTGACAGCTGCAGGAGCTCCCACTGCAGCAGGGCAGGATTAGCAGCACAGGGAAGTGTCAGAACCAGAAGAACTTGATTTCCAAGTTCTAGGTTCTTCCCTTAAATAAATACTGGTTTTGCTATTGATTTTTTTCTTAGGGGTGAGGACCTTTTGTTATTGGCTTTGGAGCAGCGTTCATAGAACAGGTCAAAGCAATTTCCGCGTAGGATGACAGCGGCACGGCCCTGCCATTGCCAGGCTCTGACATGAGCCCCGTGTGCACCCAGCTGCTGCTGTGCTCACCGAGCTGGGACCATCAGGGCCGCAGGGCAAGGAGCTTCCTGAGGGCTTTGCCTCCCATTTGTATGGATTCTGATTTTAGCTTAAGAAGATATCGTTGGTTCATACAAATACTCACCCCCAGACTTTCCCATATTTTTGGAAGCATTCAGTGTCAAACTGCAGGAAACCCTGTGGAAAACAATTTAAAAATGGACTCAGTGTAGTGGAAGGGATGGTGTTGGAGATGGGTGGTTGGGAGGAATATCTTGCCTCCTCCCTGGAAGTATTTAAAGCCATGCTGGATGGGGCTTTGGGCAACCTCATCTAGTGGGAGGTGTCCTTCCCTACAGCAGGGGGGTTGGGACAAGATGATCTCTAAGGTCCCTTCCAACCTGAACCATTCTATGCTCTTCAGACTGATGTTCAGAGCTCCCTCCAGTGTTCCTCCCTGAAAACCCCTCAGAGGACAGCATGAATACCTATCACGTTCCTGAGCCCTCACCCCGTGGTGGCCTTTGCACAACAGCTGTGCTGGAGCAGAGCTTGGCATTTGGAGATAACTTATCATCGCTGTGTATCTGCTCAGCTACGGCTGCAGGAGCAAAGCGGGTATTTCTGGAGCCAGGAAGCTTCCATCACTTACTTTGCGATATTCCAGGCATGTCCCAAAGAAAGGCAGAGGTCTTGGCCCGGGGATGCCCAGCTTCTTGAATAAACCAAATGGCCAGATTCCATAGCTGTGGGGCAGAAAACACAACAGTGCTGCGTCACCGTGGCTTTTGGGCTGCGGCAATGTCCCCTTGGTTCTGTGTAGAGGAGGTTGAGCCAGGAGGTGGATAGAAGTGGCCCAGAAGATAATTGCATGGTGCAACAAGCACAGCAAGGCTTGCTGCTCCGTGCATCTGCTGAGAGATGGCTCTGGGGTGCAAGCAGCTGCCTTGTGAAAGCACAGGGGCTCTGGAGGGAACAGGACCTTGAAGCCCTTAGCAGAATGCAGAAGAGGAGCTCATTGCCAACCGAAGGAGAGGCAGAAAAGAAAGCTGGGAGAAGGAACACCAAGCTTGCATGTTTTCATTGAAGGAGAATCAAAGCTGTGCCAGAAGTGATGTCCCGAACAGGGCTTTTGTCAAGCTGCACTTTAATTTCTTTTGTTGTTCTCCCTCCCCACAGCCCCATGCTGGCTCGGTGGTGCATCAGGAAGTCTTGTCTTGATGGTGTTCTCTTTAGATTTTATTGACAGCTTTGCAGATTTCTTTCCTCTGAAGCACCCTTTTTTTGGCAGCTGTAAAGTTATTACTTCTACCTCGGGGCCTTCTGTTTCTCAACAAGGGCCTGGGCTGCAGCCCTTTGAAGCTTCTCTTTGGCTGTGTTGAAAGAGCTCTTCAAAATATTTGTTTTGGGTTAGGAGCTGCAGCTTCCCAAGCGAGCAGTTCATGGTAGAAGGGATGTAAAGCTGCAAAGGTTTGGCAGAGGGATGTCATCAGAGATCCTGTTTGGTTCTCAAGGTGGTGGCAGCTCAGCCTGTGTCCTGGGGAATCTTTGCTGTAAAGATGGGGAAATAGAGGGGTTCCCCTGGAAATTATTAACACTTATTGCCCCAAATGTGAGGGGCCTCAAATGGGATCAGTGGCCCCAGCACAGGTTCTGCTGGAGCACATAACTGAACCTCATCCCATGGTCCAAACAGAGTGGGCAAAAACGAGGGAATGGATATGGAAACATTTCACAGAGCTTAGTTTGTCGATTTTTAACATTTCTGTCAAATGTTAATTCAGTACAAAGTATAAAACGTTTGTAGATTCTCACTCGTAACATTCATGGGCAGCTGGGGCTGCAGGAGGAACAGGAAATGCTGAATTTGGCTGGCTGCAAAGCCCTGCAATGCTATAGAAACATACGCGAGGCTTAATCTGCTTGAAGCACGGCCAGGAGAATGCAATCTAATGCTCTTATGGCTAAAACGTGACACGATTCTCGGCAGGCTGAAAAGGGCCATTCATTATAAAGCCAGAGAATAATCATTACATCTTCTTACCATGGAAGTGAACCAGAAATGCCTGATGGCTGTTCATGTGTGAACTGGGACAGCATTTCCCTGGACAGACACGAGGTCTCTGAGCAGCCTCCTTGTGCTGATGGGCACTGAGATATCTGTTTTAGCTCAGATAAAATGGAGTGTGGCAGCCAGCAGTCCTGCATCACCAGAGTTATCGGAATAGCAAGGCTTGGGTCAATAACAGAGGGGTTGTTTTTTAAGTCTGCCCTCAGTGAGTTTTTGAGTGTTCCAAATCACAGGAAAGGGTTCAAAAAACAGGCCCAGAAGTTTCAGAGCTTACTGAACAGCTGGAGCTTTGCCAGGGCAGATAAATGGATTGTGCTCATGTGCACCACATTAATCATTAAGGTTTATGGCTAGCAACATGCTGTCTCTGCCCGAGGGCTTGTCAACACTACAAAGTTTGTCAGTCCAGCCTTGTAGGCAGGGACTTCCTGTGGAGATGCTGTACATCCCAGCAGAAGGGGATTTTTGGCCGGCCCTGCTAAGCTACAGCAATGGGCAGCACAGGTGAACAGAAGCGTTTTCTTGCTGGCACAGCTGCCTCCAAAGCAGCTGGGTGCACTTCTGCCTGATGGGTTTGTCTGGAAAGTCAGGAGCAGGGAACCCAGCTTGCTCTGGGCTCGCTTCCTTCCTTCTGCGAGGGGCTGGAGGGAATGGGCACGAGTGATGTTCCCACTGAATTTCTGCACTGTGCCCCTCCTGGTCCAGGTGCCTATGCACATAACATCTTAAGCAGGCACTATGGGAGGAGCTGGGTGAGAGCTGATCCTACAGCTGCTCTTCTGGTGCCTTGCTGGTGCTCCCCACCTTTGCAGCTTGTGCAATAACATCATTTACTTCCTGCTCTCCTCCATAGGGCAACCTCTGCTGGAGAGGCAGAGCCTTCCTCAGGCTGTTTCTGTGGACCAAAAGCTATGCCAGTGAATACAACCTATGCTAACAGATGCTTTACACCATTGCAATTTGATTGTTGCCTTGACACTTAGGAAAAGAATTGTAACAGTACCTGTGAATATTCCAAAACTTGCAGTAAGATCACTCATGCATAACGGTCTTTAGACACCTCTGCTACTTCTCAGAACCTCTTGGAGACTGGAAATGCAGAAATCACACCTACCTATTTGCTCTTCAGACTGATTTCATGAGAATGAATAGAGGCAAGAACAGGAAACCATCATAAGCAGAGAACCAATGAGGAATATTTTACTCACGCTATCAGGACGGCTATGAAAACGAGCAAAAGGACCCAGGTTTCAGCAGAGAAGAAAGGAAGAAGGTTCATTTTGGCTCTTCTCTAGCTGGCTTTGAGTTCTGTCCTGATGTGTCAGTTCTATTCTGGAGCTACAGGAAGCAGCAGTGTGTCTTTATATGTAGTCTTTGGTGCCCAATCATATGACCTGGGGGCTGGCCCTCCATCGTGAAGGAGGAGGAGTAAAAAAGCAGAGGTGACAAATACAGTAATCTCAAAACTACAATTCATGTGATAGATAAATGCCTGGCTGAAATATCTAGGGTTCAAATTATTTAAAATATGCTTTGTCAAACGTTTCAGCTAGTCTCTCTGTTGCAATAGTAGTAACTGAGTTCATATTGAGTAATGCTCCCGGATTCCTACACCAAGATAAATACAACCAAGTCACAAAGAAAAGGTAAATCCCAAAGCAGGTGTCAGAGTTGGTTTACAAAAGGCTAAGGGAAAGAAAAGTGAAAAGGTTATTGGTGTACTGCATGACAAGATCTTCTCTGGAAGCTGAATTAACTTTGGCAGAACTTAAGATTTTGTTTAAAATATCTTTCTTTCTGTGGGTGTTGTGAAGAGCAAGTACTGCCTGCTTCCTTCGGTGGTGGGTTGACATCCAACAGTGCAGGAATTGCTCCATTTGCTCCAGCAGGCTATGAAGGCTTTACAAGACAACTTTTATCAATGGTCATCTTGTAAGAGAAATGCTGCTGTTTCACAGCAGTGAGCAGATCTTGGCTAAAGCACCATCACTTCCAAAACACCAGCTCAGGGCTCAGGAAAAATCCTTCTGCAGCAGCTGGAAAAAAGACACGAGCAAAGGGAAAACGCTGATTTTGTAATGGTTGCTTCCTAAGAACGGTACAGGGTAATAGCATCCTAGAGACACGGATGTGGTAAGAGCAAATTATGATGGTGGAGAAAGTTTGGCCATTTGGACAGCGTTTGGTGTTCGTGGTCACGGCGTCAGGGCAGGAGGCTGCGTAGTTTGTGCAGATGTGTGCGGCAGAAACTTTAGGTCTTCCTTCAGAACGTCAAAATCAGTGATTCCCTTCCTATTGACAGAACTGCCATGTTAAAAGGAAGTTGACTGAACGCACTGGGTGTCATTGTAAATATTAGGGATGCCTTTTGTCTCCCAGGATGTTGCTCTTATTGATGTTGGGTTGACCAATAAGTACCTCTCGATCCATGTACTGACGTGGGAGGTTCTGAGAGTCACTCTCTGGTTTATCTCAGAAACATTTCTATCTCATTTGACCCTCTCCTGGCCTCTGCTCTGACCTTCAGGAGCAGGTTATTTTGTACTACGCAGTCTACACCAGCTTGGCATGAACAGATAAGCTCGTGACAGTGTTACACAAGCTTGTGCCGGGTCCTGCCTCACTTGACTCAGAGGTGTTTCAAGTATATGTTGTTGAATGGGTGCTTCCCCATTCAGGCATTTGTCACAGCAGCAGTTGTTTTCTCAGGGTTCTCCTTTGCGTATTTTGACATTTCCTTGAGGTCTGAATTTACTGAGAACCAAATGTTCTTAACTCACTGTATTGGGAAACCAATTAATACCATTTATCCACAAAATAGGGTTGCTGTAGGGCTCCCTCTTCTTGGTAAAAACAAGCCTCAGTCCTTGCCCTGTGTGGCTCGTTTTCTGAGTAAGAGTTGTCTCTGGTAAAACTAGCATAAAATATAATGAAAAAAAAAAAGGGTGTGAAGTCTTGTTTCTGGTTTTGCATTGAAGTCCTATGATGGACTACAGATAACCTTTTTCCTTAAAAAATAAAAAAATAAAAATAAAATAAAATAATCTACTAAACATTCTGTGAGGAAGTTGACAGAAAAAATAGTCATAGGTTATTTCATGACAGAAGAAAGTCAACGACCCAGCAATAAATGACCAATTTTCACGTCACATGTTGAGTCCAGCTCAGAGCTCAGCTTACGTTCCAGCTTACCCTGAGCTCAGCCCATACACCTCTGCCCACAGACTTCATTGCCCCACGCTGCTGGGCACATGATGCTGGGAGCAGGTCAATGTCGGGCATATGATGGGGGGAACAGGTCGATGCCAGGCACATGATGCTCGGAGCAGGTTGTGCTTCAGAGGTGGCTTTGCACCTTCAGAGGGGAGTCCATGGAAAGCTTCTCCTGTCCTCCATCTCCGGGTGGGAGGAGAAACATCTGCCTCTGGCATCATCCCCAGCCAAGGCTGATCCCCCACCTCAGTGGTTATGTGATCAGTGCCCCATTTCCCATCTCTCCTCCCTCTGGTTGGTTGGAGGAGGTGAGCGTGCCATGGGCTGAGAGTGAGAGGTCTAAAAAGCCAGACTTTGCAGTGAATCCCAAAGAAAACTGAGCTGCTTTTCCACTTCTAATGCCGCTAAGTAGCTCAGATTAATGAATTAATGGCTTTCAGGAAAGAAAAATAACACCACGTTTTTATTTGCGGTGTAATGAAAGGAGTGCTCCTAATTCAGGTTGTGAACAAGGTGTGATGAGCAAAAGGGTTTTCTGGTATGATAATGACAGGGGGCTGGGCAGTACCATGGAAGAACACCTATTTCTTTCACAGACCATGAAACCAAATGATGTAGGGTAACAAAAGCACAGTGGAATGACAATAACTGGGGCACAGGTGTGGAGAAGAAAGAACTGCTCAGAAGAGAAAGAGCTATTGGCAAAAATAAATAAGAAAAGGAAACCCACAGTGGGTAGAATTTCATGTTGATGGTAAAAAGGACTGCATGGGAACAGGGAGGGCCAGGCTGGGTAAGCCTGAATCTTTAGGTCTAACTCACTTTTGAGCATGATCATGAAAGCATCTCCCGAGACACTTTAGGGACTTTGGTTCTGATTCCTGGGGTTGAGCCAGGTGCAGTAGGGACATGGTGGTGCTAGTTGTGAAATAAATGTTGCTGGGGAGTTATCTCGTTATGGAGTACTTCAGACTCTGTAGATAAAGATCAGAAAAGTGCTACTGATCGTGGCAGAGCTCAGATAATCTGCCTGGGAAATAGCAGATTTCTGCTCTGAACACCAAAATTGGCAGCAGTGGAGGTGGTTCGGCTTCCATGTTGGTGAGAGATTTAAGATACCTATAAAAGAACAGTTAGGAGCAAAATTAATCAATCTGAGCAAAGTGCTTTCATTCAGTTCATCATAAATGGAAGGATAAACTAGGAGGACAAAAGAAGGAAATGAACTAGTGGGAGGTCTTGACCTTTCATGTGCACTATGGCTAGGCTCTTTTTCAAGTCAGAGATGCCAATATTCTCAGCCCGTTGTGTGCCGAGAGATGTGTAGGAAAGGACTCTGCACCCAGCTGGCTGAACTTCTACACTAAAAAGGATGCTAGGAATATGCCAGCCAGATAGGAAGGGGAGAAAAAAACTAACTTTTTAGTTCGAAGTATACCATTGTGCATTCTGCCCGTAACATCTTCGGGCATGGGGACTCATTTCCGTGCCCAACTTGGAGCAGCTCTTTGCTTGAATGTGGCGAGTCACTGGAGTGCAGTTAGAGGGTGCAGCACACCAGTGGCATTCCTCACTCCCTTGGAGAGGTGCCCAGTTTGTTTGTTTAGTTTGGCTAAATAATAGCTGGGCTGGAAGGGGATTGGTGGGAGATAAATGCCAGATAGAAGAGCTATTTCATCACATTATGACATTGGCACAGAGACAAATGGATATAGCCCAGTCACAAATAAATTCTGGGCTGGAAATGAGCACAGTCCTGGACTGGAAAGTACAGGACTCTTTCCATCATGGTTTAGGGGTGAAAAAGAAAAACTCAGATAACATGAAGTGGGATTAGATAAGACAGCTGCTGGTGGGAGGAGGGAGCAATACACCGAACTTCTTATCAACACTCTTCTGCCAGAGCAGTGTGAGGAGTTCGCTTTCTGCATAGGCAGAAGCTGTGGGGAGGTAACCTATTTATTTTCCCTGATACATGCAGGTTTAGCTATCCAAAGGAAAATACTTCATAATGAATGTTACATCTTGTCAGTGGTTAAAATATTGATACACTGCTGTTGGATAAAGAATCAATGTGTTTTGAGGGGTCTCTAACGATACTTTATGGAGTTCTGTGTGTGGATGACTGATACCCTCCTGTACACAGATTTCCTTGGGATTTAAAAAGCTCACAAGAAACCTCAACAAAAAAGTAATTAATTCCCTTGGATGTTTTGTTCCATATACTGAGCTTTGGAACTACACAGAAACTAGGACATTTTTCTGATGTTTTTCAGTTAAAGTAATATCCCTGATACATTTCAGTCTTCCTTCATAATCTTTATAATTTATCATTATATACCTTTTCATTCTAAGAAACGATGGCTATAAAATCTATACCGTATCTGGATAACTAATTAACTCTAAGCACTGCATTTTTTCCCCAATTCAATACAAATGCGTTTTTGAGGTTCTGTGAGTTTGACCTTGTAAAATGAGTTAAGAAAAATATATGCTGCACGCTCCGTATGTGACTATTTATCTGTGATGAACTGAAAGACAAGGCTGCGTCCCAGAAGTGAGCAACACCAGCAGCCCTGGACAAATATAAACTCTCAGAGGTGTATTTCCGACACGAGGTGTAAGAAAAGCTCTGCCCTGATAATCGCAGGGAGGATGCCTTGATGGGGCAGTTGCATGTGAGCACTGCTTTGTTATGCCATAATTTTGGCAAAGGCATGGGAAGAAGCGTTCGTGCAAATCGTTGCACAAGGGGACTTCTTTGTTGGTATGTCAAAGCCTGGTGAAATCCCTGCGTGTGACTCATCCCAAGTGATGGATCTTTAAAGAGGTGAGGAAACAAATTGTTCATCGGGTGTATGAGGATTTTGTTATGCAAAGTGATGCATAAAATTTGCCTAAAGCAGGGATAACGTAATGGCTTCTTGTGTTTTCCCTGCCACTGATGCAGTTTCCTGCGGGTGACCTGTGCGGGCAGGCTCAGCTCCAGCACTGCCGTGGTTGTGCTGGTTAGCAAGGAGCTAAAGTCTTTGTCATGAAGGAAGCAGGAATACTGCCAACGTGAGCTTCTGGCCCACAGATCACCTGGAGTTTGCCTCTTCACTGCTCCGTGGTGGGCCAGGCAGCCTCTCACTGTGAAGATGTGCAGAAGAGGTGGATGTCAGGGCTGTTGTGCATGGAGGTTGTGGAAAGAACTGTATGTAGTAAGCAAAATTGCTGGATTTTTAATGCATTTCACCTAAATGTAAGTGTTTCTAAGTGCTGCTTTGCTATCCCCACTCCCTCTGGTCAGCTACCCGCACTGTTAGCAAAGGATGGTCTCAGGGCTACTTTCACACCCTGACATGTGCCATTGCATCCTAATACGTATTCTTTTTCTCTTTATTTGTCTGAACAGCATTTGCTCTGTTTCTAAAATATCAGCTTGAAGTCAGATCTTTGCTCGATGTAAGTTGTTGTAGGAACCACTCCTTCCATTGACCTTATGCAAGGTGAATACGGGTGTAATCGTCCTACCAGCAGCACAGGGTTGGGTTTGGGTCACTGGAGGAGTCCCTTATAGGAGCTATGTTAGCATGAGCTGAACTCTGTGTACCTAGCATGAGCTGAACTCTGCGTACCCAGCATGAACCCAGGACAGAGTCCCCAGCACTTATATAAGCTGTTTAGGTGAATGAGCCCCATGGACTGTCACAGATGCTGATCACAGTCTGTGTAAGTGCATCTCTCGCTGCCTGATTCGCCTGTGCAGTTTACTTTGTTGAATATTTAACCAGATACAATTGGGTGTGATGGTATTTCAAATCACTGGGCCCGGAAACGTGAAATGGGAGGCGTGGGAGAGGCCAAGTGCTACCAGAAACCTTCCCACCACTGCCAGTAAACTGGAGATGAGGTTCCTCCAAATCAGGGGCTCTTATTTGAGCCTCTTCTTCCATGCCATCAGGTCTAACCCAACACCAGTCCCACGTTTTTGGCAGAAGGCCACGCGCAGAGATGAGCAATGCTGGGCTGCACCGAGGAGGGGGAATCTCCAGCCCCAAAGCCCCAGACGTGGGTGCTGTGAGGAGCAGAGAGCTGCTCTCTGCAGCAAGGACACCCGTGCTGCCCGCGGCTCTGTCGGATGTTCTTTCCATTTAGAGAGAAATGTGTTTGGAAGAGGAGCTGGTGCCTGGGAGGGGAGTTCAGGTGCAAATCTGACAAGAGGCGTAGAAATGCATATTTTTATAAATGGCACGGACAGAAATAGCAGCTTTAAAGCACAATTATTCCCTCAGGTTGACACTGCTGCCCACGTGCACAGCAGCATGGCAGGTTCTCAAGGAAAAGCAGCAGTGGGGACAGTGGTTCCAAAACCTTTTTCTGAAGTTCCATGGCTTCATTCTGCAATCCTGACACAGCCCAGAAATCCTTACATCTGCAGTCCACCTCAGTTACGGGGCTGAGATCCCACGTGAGGAATGAGGCTGAGCCCCTTTCCTTGCTATGCAGAGCTCTACACTTAGGGCAGATCTGAGCATGGACCATGAGGTTTGCCAGGGGTCTTCACTCACCTCCAATTTCTGCATTTTAAGAAGAATTGCAGCCAGAACACATCAGCACCTCTCTGTTGTATCCCTTCACTGGGATGTTCCCAGTGCTGCTGTGCAGGCAATGTCCCTCTCTTGGTCCAGCATCAACTCCCACTCTTTCCAACAACCTTCAGCTTCCCTGAGCCTAAATGCATGACAAAGACCTTTGAAAGTGTTGGACAGAGACCCAAATTGAAGGGCACTGCGATAAATTCCAGCAGTGGTTTGACATGATGGGAAATTCATTCCTCCCACATAAATTATTTTCTGCACTTTTCAGGCTTTAGCCTTTTACTGCACGTTTTCAGCAATAAACAATGAAATATGACATTATTTACCCGTGAAGCACTAATAATGCGTGCAGGCCGTATAACCCGATGATGCCCTGGAGGGCTGCCCATCAGCAGCACAAACACAGGGACATCGGGGCGTGCTGGTGCCTCACCATGGTGCTAAGCCCCGTGCCTACGAGTGCAAGCAGCCCCATTACTCCCTGCCTGCTTAGCTGCCCAAACACATGGGATGCCCTCTGCTTTCGGGTTCATTTCCCGTGGTTTTATAAACATCCCTGAGCTACTTGATCACTGCCTGACCCAGCTCGTGTAGTGACACATCCCCAACAGAGCCTGGCGGGTCACAGGCTGAGAGATGGGGAAAAACCTGAGCTACCCTGGAGCTGGGCACAGCTGGCTGCAGGGACCGCGTGTCAGAAGGGGTTTTCGGTGTGCACATGGGTAATGACATCATGAAGCCCGGTTACTTTAACTTTCCTGCATGATTGATTGGGGTTTTTTTTTGAGGCTTTTCACATTGGGATGTTAATGGGGCTTGACTTTATGCTACTGAGCTTCAGGGTGGTTTGGGGGTTTGGACATAGCCATGTGCACACTGCATCCTTGTGTGACCGCATCCCTGTGTGACCATGTCCCTGTGTGACAGTGTCCCTGTACCACCACATCCCTGTACCACTGCATCCCTGTACCACCGCATCCTCAGCATTTCCATCCCCAGCTCTACGTGCTGGGAGCTGGCCGATCTCCAGCAGCTTCTGCCTGGTGAATAGGTTCACAGGATGCGTTTGTGGCATCCCAGTGGTATAATTTGTTTTGTCGTGCCAAAGCAGGCAAGTTTCAGGTTAAGTTAGAGGTGAAGCCTGGGGTGCCCCTCAGTGCTGGTGAGCTCTGAGCCCAGAGGGATTCCTGGGGGTGTGATGATGCTGAGCCCCAGTTAAAGGCCTACGTTAACTGGCTGGGTCGTATTTCCTTGTGCCTCTGGGCTGTGGCAGTGTGTGGAGCACTGTTGGCTTATCAAACACCCTAAATTCATTGGAGACAAGTGCTGGCAGAGCAGTGAGCCCGTCTGCGAGGGAGGGGGAGCGACCTGGCCTCCCCCAAAGGAAACACGAAGCGGCTCTGGCCGTATCTATTATCATTATTGGAGCTGTCAGCTGAGATTCAATACAGAGCTTGAGATAGATGCACCGGGGCCAGCTTCCACGCTGGCTTCCCACAGCAGCAAGGGAGTGTGGCTCCTGCCTCGTTTGTGCTCATTTAATTCCATTGATCCTGCAGAGCCCGGGCGAGGAGGGCAGCAGAGCTGGGGGACAGGACCAGCATGTGGGGACAAGCTCGTCCAGAAGGGACAATTTCTTCCTAAATCATGTCATTGGGAAGCTGGACCTATCATTTTCTTGTTTCCATCCCTCTTCCCCTGCACTACATCTTGCAACTTGTTTAACTGTTTCGTTCCATCTCCGTGTTATGCCAAGCAAGGCAGACCATCTATTATTTTAGAAGAACTCAAACAAATATTTGTTTCCTAGCGGTGCAGCAGTTAGTCTCAAAGAAGCAGTTCTGCTATCCATTATGAAAATATTGCGTCAGGAGTGGGATCCCTATGGGGTCTGACTGATTTACATCCAGCATTTATACAATCCTGTAGAAAACGAGAGTGTACAGAGGAGGTGCTCGGTTTATTCCAGGACCTGAAACTGCAGCTCGAGTTTCCTGTCCAGATTAATTAACTGGGGAGGCTGCAAATGTGATTACCTTTTCTTCTTATCTTGTTCCAAAGTCCATGCTATATCTACAGTGTTTCCAAGTTACATATGTTTTTTAAAAAAATCAATAGCAGCGGCGTTCTCATTATCACCAGCCTACAAATAAAGCTGTAGGAGAAGCAGAGAAAGGAAAACATTGGTGTGGAAACAGGCTTCACCTTTATGTTTATGAGTGGATTTGTCAATAAGAAAGCCTACAGAAAATCTCAAAAATTACTGAAGGAAAGTGAAACAAAACAAGCAGGCCTGTAACCCAGCACTATCACTTCGTCTAGACGAGGCATTAAAAAGCAGATGTCTGGATCATGTACTTGAGAGAGACAGGCACTGGCTTTGGGCTTGGCCACTGAACTCCACCTGCGAGTGCTTCCGTTCCTTTGTGCCCATGGACAAGGGCTGCTTGATGGTGGGTCCAAGGTTGGCAGGACCTCAAGGAAGAAGCAAACCCCTCCTCAGGCCCCAGGAGACGAGGTACAGACAGCTCCAGGCACCTCCTCTCCCAGGGCACAGGGGTCTCTCATCAGGTGTGAGCGCAGCACTCAGAGGATGGACACCTCTGGAGGATGCTCCCACTCATCTCATGGAGAACTCAACGCTCTTTCACTCACCCGGACCTTTGGGAGGAGGACGGCAGCTTCACCACCCGAGGATGCCCCTGGCTGCTGTCACATGCAACCACCTGAGAGCAGCAAGGCCAAGAGTTTGTCCTGCCCTTTCATCCCTCTGCGATAACACTATCACGATGGTTTTACGACACAGCTCAGAACAGGATCTGCCCTTCATTATCCAAACAAGATCAAGTCAATGCACAGTCACAAGCCACAGCAGGCTTCGATTGGGATTTCTGAGTCCTGAATGAGGACTGATGAGGCTCCCAGTAGCTCCCATTAATCTTATTCCCTGCAAGCTCTGCATGGCTGCAGAGGTTTCGTGTTTGCTCTCGCTTGCTTGCACAAAAGGTGATGGGAAAGGGACTAGGACAGGAGGGATCTTGCCCAGGATTCAGGCCACTTTTCTCACCCTTCCCAGCTTCAGAGGCATTCTGCTTCTTGTTGCATGGTTCAGGTCTCTCTTTAGCACTTCAAGAAGCTTTCAGACCAATTAAATGTCTAACGATCGCCCCTCAGCTCCCAGTGCCTCGGTGCCGGGATAGCTGCGTGCCTGTGTTTGCACAGCCTCAGATATACCCAGAACCAGGAGAAATCCATCTGCTCCCCATCACACGCTGCGCAGGGGGGCACAGCTCCAGGTCCCAGCCCAGGAGGGGGTGAGGGGATGAGTTTCCTATCGAACCACACATCCCCCGGATACCAAAACCCTTCAGGGAGCCGAGCTGCTGTTTATGGGATCGATGAAAAGTTTTACACAGAGCCTTGGATGCTCACAAAAGATGGGAAAGAATGTACTGAAACAGCTCTTCACACGAAAACAAGATGTTTATTGGTATTGAAACACCCTGCAAGGCTGAAATCAGATGCCAAGCGGCGTGAGCTCGAGCCAGCATGGGCTTTGCTCGCTGGGGGCAGGGGTGGGCTGGCTGTAGCGTGGCACTCGCTAAAATTTCCCTGTCGTTATGTGTAATAACAGAGGGATAAACGCACAGCATGGCAAGATGATTGAGGCTGGAGCCAAGGGGGACAGAGCCGATAAGATTTTGTGTATTTTCCTGCCTTAAGAACTCTTCACACCTTGAACCACTTTTTCCAGATTTTCTTCTTCATCGTCTTTTTTTTTCATTGAGGCAACGGCCAATAAAGGAAACAAATGGGTAAGAAGCCATGCAGGCAGCCTCCCACGGCGCTTTATTCCTTGCATCAAAGGGAAGGCAGCAAAATGGAGCCACCCAATGCTCGGTAGGAGTGGAGACAAGCTGGCTGCTGGGATGGTGGGGACAGCAGCTGGGGGCAGGGGACACCCCAGGGCCCTCCCCAGGGCTCATGTCTTTGGTTTGCATCCCTCCTTCCCCAGCCCCTCGAAGGCAGATCCACTGCAGGCACAGCTTCCACCTCACCTCGGGTTTACCTCTCTGCCAGGTTCTGTTGCACTCTGCCCAGCGCTTGGTTATTTGCTCTGTAACCACGGGATCAGTGGATGGTAATGAGTGTCCACCACTGGGACACATTGGGAAAGTGCTGTCTGTGCCCCCCTTCCCAGCAGGCACTACCCATGAAGTTTCAAGGCAGGGGAGAGAGGATGAGCCCCCGTTATGGGATCTGTGCTCGTTGCTCTTCTCCCACCCAAGCAAGCCACGCTCGTGGAGCTGCTCTCCATTTCATGTTCTGTTTGACCACCAGCAGTGCTGCTGGTAGCAGGCAGTGCTACCTGTACCTCCTGCTACTCGTAGGAGGAAGAGCATTATAAAATCATTATGGTTGGAAAAGACCACTAAGCTCACAAAGTCCAACCATCAGACCATCCCCACCGTGCCCACCAAACCACATCCCTCAGTGCCACAGAGATGTCTTATTCACAGCTTGGAGAATCTGCATCTCAGAGTGAGGCACCTTACTTAAAACTCGGGAAAGACAAAGGGGCACCTTGCAGAAGTGAGCGTTGCCCGGGCAACTGACACAGCATCTGCATCCTACCTCCATGCAGCCCCATGGTTTGCAAATATCCCCATCGCGCTGCTCTGCTGTGCACTCTGCATGCACTTTTCTCATGTGTGTGAGCTCCCAGAGGTGCTGGCAGGCACAGGGAGCCTGCATGTGCCACTGGCAAGAAATGAGCCTTCCCTTAGTGCCTCGACTCACCCAGCCTGCTGTGCCCTGCAAGGCTCAGCCCTGCATCACCCACGTGCGTGCCTTCAGATAGAGCTGAGCGCAGCTGTGTCCTCTGCTTGGAGCTGTGCCTTGTATCAAAGTTATATTTTCTAGTAGTAAGGCTCGAGGACAGATGCTTGCCTCTTTTCTTCTGCTCTTTTTTTTTTTTTAAGCACTGTAAAAGAAAAACACACTCATCTTGCAGAGACGGGAACTCTCTTGACAGCAAAACAGCATGATGGATGTGCGAGGGCATCGTTTCATCAGAATATCAAGCTATGAGGTTGGCTACTGCCATTCATTCTTGTCATTTGAATCCTCTTGATGTGTAAGATGACATTAAAATCCCGTAAGAGGAAAGTGCTGCAGCTCTTCTGGTCGGAGCAGTGCATCCAGGCAGCCCGGGACGGAGCGTTGCTGAAGGTGAACCAGAACTGCTGCTGGCACCTAACAGCAGCCCGGCTCCATTTCCCAAACAAAGGGAAGGACAATTCCCTATTGCCATGCATGTAGGAGCAAACTGTCACGGCATTTATTTTTAGGAATTTTCTCCACCCTGCTTGTAAAAAAAAAGTTGGGCTTTTCTCTTTGTCCTGCTGGTGGCAAAGGAGATTTGCCTTTCTTAAGCCTGTTGGTGTTCTCTGCCTTTTTTTTAACGTCTCAAGCAGTGGGCTGGGGGCCAGCTTTCTAAAGGTGTTTAAGCACCAACAGATGCAGCTGTCTACCTGGAGGGGTTTTTCAGAAGCATCTTGCTGTAATTGTGTATGATATCCTGCACTCCCATCATGATCTCTCTGTAGCATCTCTGTTCCTGCCAGCACTGCATTTTCTATTGCAGAACCAAGCTGAATTTTACTACTTTTCTTCCTTCCAGTCCCAGAACTCCAGGAAGATGTATAAAGAGAGAACAAAATGGGCAAAATGTGCTGGGGGTGTTAAATCTGTGGAGGTTTTTGTGTCCTTATACGCACATAGACGGGATGCTGAGAAGGTGCATGCTTCCATTCACAGCAACAAGCTCCCATTCAAGCAAGGCATTTTCATAGATGTGACCTTGCACTGAAGAACACACAGAGAAATAACTGCTTGGCCCCTTTGAAATGCAAACTATGCCCATGTTGCAACATCACGCCCGTGGGTTCTGAGCACCTGTGTGCTCTTAGAAGCAGCAGTTGACGTGCAGAGAGCTTCCTCCTCGCTATTCCCTCCATTGATGCAGCAAAGTCATGGTTAATTCTGGGGGTCACAGTTATTTTGTTGTTAAAGGACCAGCCAAAAATGCAGCAGATTTTGCCCAGACCTGCACAGAGCCCCGGGACGAGCTGCAGGTGTGGTTGCATCCCCGGGTGCTCCTCGCAGGGTGTGCAGTCTGCATCCTGCACTGCCATCTATAGCACAGCGCTGAGCACAGCAAACGGCAGAAAGCAAAGCAGAGCCCACAACTCGGGACCCGAGGTGGCAGCTTGCAGGCAGCCACCATGCAGTTAATTAAACAGGAACGTAGGGAGCTGTGGTCCTGGATGCGATGCAAGTGGGAGCACTCTGGGTGTAATCCCACCCGCCTTCCTCTTTCCTTGCCCCTCATCTATTTTTTGTTTGCAGCACAATTTCATCCTCTCCAAATCAATACCGAAATGGCCAGCTTTCTCCAGGGGACAGCTCAAGATGTACCAAATCAGAGGCGTGAAACCAAAACCCATTTTGACTCTGATGAGCAAAGGGAATTTCTTTTATTTTTGATTTTTAAACCAGATGTTGCTTTCATGCTCTGAAACCTCCGAAACAGACGAATGGATTTTCTTCAAACTCCTCACATGCACAAAAATTCACCTTTGGGCTGTGAACAAGCTTAAGAAATCACACTGCGATGGAGATTTTTTTTTCCTCCCTTCTTCCTTTTTTGATTTGAAAAGTTAAAAGGATCCTAAAATAGAAGCTGAGAATTGGATTAAAAATCCCTTTGTTAACTCTAGCACTGCTCCAAGCCTGCAATTATCATTTCTTAAGGTGCCTCATTCCCATCCATTTTACACTTCCAGCTGCCCCATTTTTTATTAAAATAACCAAGGAGCAGCTCTTCCCCAACACCATCCAGAGAGGGAACTTCCTGAGATGGAGGAGGGACAGCCCAGGTCTGGCCCTGTTTCACGTTGCTCCCAAAGTGACCCACGGAAGTGGGGATGGGGCCAACAGGAGATGGGGAGCCCTGAGCATCTCTCGTGGGACGCCTGGTCCCAACAACAGCCTCACCCTAATGCTCATTAGCGATCTTCAGAAATGAATATCTAGCTGACATTATTCCTTTTGGTACCACATGGGAACGTCTAGGAGCCTTGTGCTCTTGGGAAATGCTTTCATTGACAAGAGATGGACCAAAGGCATCAGCTTCCGCCCTCGCCATCAATTTTCATTGACCCCCATTTGTGCTAATGGGACATCTTACATCAGTAAGTGCACCCAGACTGAATGTGGGGCAGACGAAACCCAGTGTTGGTACAGGAGGAAAGTGGGTCAGCCTTTGCAGGTGTTCAAATGATGGATTTCAGACACCCAAGAGCTTGGAGGTCAAAGGAAAACCATTCAGAGCATCTGGCAATGGTTTGGTGGGAGCAGCCCACACGCAGGCAGCCGGACAGGCTCCGTGCAGCCCGATGTGCTGGGCAGCTGGGCTGTTTAAACAGGAATTACATGCTAAATCAGGCACTGGGAAACTAAGTGCACTCTTGGCATAGCTGCAAGGCTGGTGCTGGGGCTGCAGGGGAGCAAAGCAGAGCAGACAGGAGGAGGTAAACCAGCAGCGCTTCATCATTTCAGCAAACGAAATTAGCAGTAAACTTCACCTGTTTACATCTACAGTAATTCCTCTCCTTGTTCTTGCAAGCCAAGTTCAATTTTCTTTATGTCCTCATGTATGTGTCTGTAAATAGCCAATTACTACCGTTAGACCCTGCCAATAAATTGCATGCTTTTTATTTGTTTCCCTTCCTTCCAGAGCCGGCTGCCATTAAGCACTGCTGCAGCGTGCAGAAGGGGCTGAGGCCACATCAAACAAGTTATTATCGAGCGTGGCCTCTCCTTCTTGCAAGAGGAGCCCTTGGAAGATGCGAGCAGCTGGAATATGGGTAATTTCAGGATCGTAAAAACTTCATTTCACTTTTATTGCTATCGAAAAGCTCCAGCTAGGTGCATTTCTCATGCAGCTGATTAACCCGAGGTTAGAGGAGACGTGCACCTCTGTGTGCATGGTAGCAGCGTGCCCCAACCTCCTCCCAGAGAAAATCAAAAGCAAAGCATTGCCAGCACGGAGAGACAAAGGAGAACCTCCCGCTTCCACCCGGCGCAGCCTTGCTACGCCCACCCCGGCTGCTCCCAGCTCCCAACGTGCCTCCCGGTTGCCTAGCAATCCTAACAATATTTTATGAGGCTTTCTTCCAGGGGCACGTTGTACTAATGCCGAATTTTAGCAAGGAGCTCCAGGAGAAGGATGGAGGAGGCCTGAGATAACATCGTATCGATTTACTACAGCCAGGCTATGGGGAAATAGCAAACACCAAATGGCAATGATGGGGATTTAGCAGTGGGGCAGAAGACCAAGGGCTTCATCCCATCTGGGTTTGCACCTCTGTTACTGGGGGTGCTGGGCTGAGGTTCCTGCAGCAGTGACTCCGGGAAGGATGATGGCTGTGGGCAGGTGAAGGATGCCGGGAGATGATGCCCACGTTTCCTTCCTACCTGGAAGGCACCAAAATGCAGAAACCTGCATCAAACCTCATCCCCTTGGTTTCTCCCTCCTTAGCCCCAACCAAACACATCACCTGCGAATAAAAAAGCCATTGGGGTCAGGTATCACTTTTTCCTGAAGGATACAGAGTTCCTGTTTTTATCTCTTAGTTGGGCTCTTGCAAACTTCGGCTAAAACCCAAACTTCCTATAATGATCACTTTTAATGGCACCTTTCTTATTCTTTTAATCCTGGTTTTAAGAAGAAAAATAGCACCCTTAATTTTATCAAAGATTACTCCATAATAGTAATCCCTTGCTAACATAAACTGAATTAGATTCAGTCATTAAACTCTTACATGATTATTATTTTGTTGATGAAGAATGACCTTCGGTTAAATTCATCAACGATTTCATTTCTGCAAAACATGTATTTATAAAAAAAAAATCAATAGAAATGTTTTCACGCCTTCTTATTTATCTCCCCCTATTTTTGAAGTTGTTTATTTTTTTCTTTCAATTTTCCCAGGGAGCACAATTTTTTTTTTTTCTAGGCAAATAAACATGTCCCCTCCTGCCTGTAAAGCAAGCACATTAGCGTGAGGGTACTGGTAAGTGAAAATTACTCTAAACAAAAGTGAAACCCATTTCATTGATTTTTTCACTGGCCAAGCTGAAGGACAAGTAAATTGGATTTTTAAAATCCCTTCACTTTTAATACTGTAAGGTATTATTAGTAATGTGAGTAAGTAAAACTGTTTACAGCAGATGTTTTTCTAAAGCTGACAGCGTGCCCTCCGAGTGACGCGCAGTGGTTGTAAATGCAGCGCTGGAAAGCACTCCCAGCAGACACCCCGAGCACACCGACATACCTGGCTAACGCAACCGGCTGGGAAGGGGAGACCAGAATGGGAAAAGAGGGAATTTCACACTTCATCCAGGATTTTACTGGGAAGTAGGGTTAGTGCTGGGATATTACTGAAGGCCAGCTTTGCTCAGTGCGACTCTCCCCAGCATCTGCTCCCTGCTGGGATGCTCCAGTGATCCCAAAGGATGCTCCAGTGATCCCAAAGGATGCTCCAGTGAACTCAAAGGATGCTTAGGACCCCTGGAAAGCAGATTTGTTTTCTAGGTGTCTTTGCTGGTCCCTCCTTCAAGGATAACCCTTAAAGAGCCCACCTGAGGACAGGTCACAGTTTCTTCGTATCTCTGTAGATGCAGTGCAGCAGCTGGACCAGGGCTCTTCCCACCTCAGCCAGGTCCATGTCAGGGCCCTGAACGCTTTACCTCTCTCCCTGTCCCCTGACCCTTTTTGGAGGGAAGCAGAGCCATGTGCACAATGACCACTGCATCCTGCCTGTGCTCTAACCCAGCCAGGGTGCTCGGAGCCAGCAGCCTGGGTGAGAACAGCTGAAGCCAGAGCTTTTCCTTTTATTCTGGTGTGGCTTTGCCCAGTGTTGCTTGTGGCATTTTTTTCCTTTTGGAGGACAACTTCTCACCAGCAGGGTGATGGGTGATTAAATTAAATTGAAAAAGAGGGAGCTGATTAAAAGAGGAAAGGATGGAGTGCTAGAAGGGAGATTTGCAGACCCAAATGCAGCTGTCCCCGGTGCCTGGGATAACACAGGCTGGAGGCTGCTGGTGTTCACTGCACAGAGGTGATGGAGCAAGGATTGCTTGACACTCACCTGCTGCAGGGCATGGGGATGCCTCAGATCACCCTGACCCTCTGCTCAGGGTTTGTGCTCGAGACAGGAGGAAGGGATATGGGATCTGGTGTGAGCGCTGTGGGGCTGTGAATGGGGAGAGCACTTGGGACAGCAAACATTCAGGCCCTGGGTGTTCTGTTTAAATGTTTTGTAATAACATAGGGCAAACTCTGCAGCTTTACTGGCTTCTCCAGCTTCTCAGACAGGCTGTAAAGGAAGATATTTCAGATCAGCTGCTCCCAACCCTCCAGACACTGCGCAGAGCTTGTTTTCAGCAGCAGACAGGCAGCCTGTGCTACAGTTGCTCATAAAAGTCCAAAACCATATTCCTTTCTGTCTGAAAAGCTCCATGTTTGATATCAGATTTTATATGTATCAGTTTGGTTGTTTTTAACTGTTGAAGTGTGTATGTTGTGGGGTTTTTTTCTCTGTTCACATCGATGGAAAGCGAGAAAATGGGATCATTCAAAAATGACTAAAGCAAATAACTCAGAGCTGGCTGCTGCTATATATCTCACCGAGGCCTAAGCTTCAAGCCAAATTGAAAGAAAGTTAGCTGAGAGTGTTTAAAGCCTGAATTGCACATGACAGTGTAAAGTTTATGAATTATTTTAACTGCAACCCATGAAACTGTATTGGTTTTGTAAAATTATCTCGACAGCAAATGGTCTTGTTCAAGGCTTTCCAAAACGGGCGCTCATCCATCATGCAGCCCCTGGCATGGATTCTAGAGCAGCAACAGCAGATCTGCATGGGGAATGAGCAGATCATATCATATCTTAGGGAAAGGCAGAGTCTGGGCATCAGATGTTCCTGGGTCTTTATTGTATTTCAGAGGATTTGCTGTGAAAATACATTCCTGATAAGTGTGATTTGAAAAGAAAAAAAAAAAAAAAAGCTGTCCGTCAAACCGAAATAAACTGTGATAGAAACATTTGCAGCATACTGGAGCTGACAGTAAACAGGATCACAGCTGATGCAGAAATGCAAAAAATTCATTACGAAGGAAAGCAGCAGCATCCCAGTGAGCCTCATCCCACAGGCTCAGCCCCAGCCTCTGCCTGTTTCTGTCTCTGACACAGCTCTCATCAGCACAGCAGCCCATTATTGGCATTAGGAGAAATGGTGTTTGGCATCCCTGTGAGCTTTTAGGAATGTGAGTGCTTCCACCACGTTTCTGAACCACCCCTGTTGTTTTCTTCAGCCTTCTGCTGGTTAAAAGCAGTGCAGGAAAAGGAAGAATCCTCATAGTGAAGTATCACCCCCTCTGCTGTGAGCCCTTTCCTATCAGTCCGTACGGATCAAACCCCAGCTCAGAGATGCAATGAGATCTGCAGGGCTGTTCTGGCTGGGAAGGGGAACCTGAGGTGCCCCGATGGGATCAGGGGTCTGATGCTCTCCCTGGATCCCCAGCAGCAGGTTGGGTCTGTGCTGCTGCTGCTGACCACACAGGGCAGCCATCCACGTCCCAGCTGCAGCCTGCAGAGGTATAGGGGCCGTCCTAGGTCAGGGCCGAGGGACATCGCTGGAAAGGGGCACGATCAGGGTCAGCAGCACAGACTGTTCAATAGGACGGAGGAAACAGGTGCATATCCCACAGGAGCAGGGGTAGGCACGGTGCTTGCACGTGGGACAGATGCCCTCATGCAACATGTTTCAAAACAAAAATAAGGGCAGAACCCATTGCTCCTGCACCACAGAAACTGTGGAAGTGTTTAAAGCCTGCTTGGTGGACAGGGAAAGGGAAAGGGCTTGTGGGGAGCTGAATTCAAGGGAATGCTGCTGCTTTTATGTTTCATCCAGGGGTGTGTGTGATGCAGGTCCTGAAGCAGCTGCCCTACTGCCAACAATGCCTGCTTCACATCAGTGGAAGCTGCATCACCCCCAGCCCAATCAGGCTGAGCAATGCAGGACTGGGCTTGCACAGAGACAACAGAGCCTCTTTTGCTTGGAGTAATTGCTCTCCTTCGCTTCTCTCCTCCTCCTTCCATGGATCGGGGCTGTGCACGTTAGGCTGGCTCTTATTGTCAGCAGCAGTGTGTTGTTGAGCTGCTGGGGAAACACTTCTCCCCTCTCTGCTGAGGCTGCTTCTCAATTATGCCTTGGTCTGGGGGTAGAACAGATTTCCTGGGGTGCTGGAGTTGGGCAGATTTTTTTGCTGAATTGGGCCTTGATAAATATGTATTCAGTCTGCGTGCATCAGAATAGTCAGAAACGGCCATGTGAAGTGCTAGAGAGATGCAGCATTTAACTTACAGAAATTAAGTGCTTCTAAGCAGATGCCATCCAGCTGATAAACGTAGAAACGTCCCCTCTTATCACTGTTTTTGCAAGATTTCTGTTTGCCTAGTGCAGTGCTATGTGGGTGACCATAACAACCCATTACATTCATTTGCCCACAGCTGAGAGCACAAAACAGATTCCTGCTGTATAACGCTGCACTCAGTCAGTGATGACACACTGCCAAACAAATATTTGGCAAAGGAAAGACGGGTTCTGCCCCATTCTCTGCACAATGCTGAGTCTGTCCTTGCTGTTCTCACTGTCCCCTCCCCAGCGGCTTTTTTGGGTGTCTAATCTCCCCTCCGGGTAAGGCTGCCCTATGGCACAGAGGCGGTGGAGCTGGGTGATGTCTCAGAGTGGCTCAGGATGTCACCACGTGGGACATTGTTTGAGGGAGCTGGGATTGTTTAGTCTGGAGCAGAGGAGGCTCAGGGGAGACCTCGTTGCTCTCAACAACTCCCTGAAAGGAGGCTGTGTTGAGGTGGGGGCAGCCCCTGCTTCCAGGTAACAACGATGGGATGAGAGGTGATGGCCTCACATTGTGCCAGGGCTGGGTCAGGTTGGATATTAGGAAACATTTCTCTGAAAGTGGTGCTGCATTGGCACAGGCTGCCCAGGGAGCTGGTGGAGTCACCGCCCCTGGAGGTGTTAAGAAACATGGAGATGTGACACACAGGGACATGGTTCAGTGGGCACGGTGGGGATAGGCTGATGGTTGAACTCGGTGATCATAGAAGTCTTTTCCAACCTTAATGATTCTAGGATTCTGTGAAGGATTTTGCCCGTAGCAGGTTATTTCTGCCTGCACACAGCCTGGCTGTATAGGCAGGGTGTAGGCGTCCCACATCTGGCCAAGTCTGGAGCACACGAGATGGTCAGGAACGGCAAATTCTCACGTGGCATCAGCTCCTGGTCACGCTGCATGTGTGGCACAGGGACTTTGCTGTCCCCCTGTCCCCAGGGCCCTGTCACCTCCCAGCAGCGCTCGTCCCCCCAGCTCCTCGCAGTTTGCTGGCTCCCAGCCACCTGAATATTTTGGTATGCAACGTGTAGAGTCAGGAAGTTTGGCCACACCTGCAGACACATCCGTCTAAAACCTGCTGAGGAAAACGAACCACTTTAAAGTCAATCCAGCCATACAGAATGAGATTAACTTAATTCAAACAATTCCGAGTGCATTTACATGGGGTATTTACATCGGGGCAGCTGGTGTAAGCAGGATTAGGCAATGGGAGGAGCGCAGAGCGGATCCTCGTCTGCAGGACCCTCGGTGCTGTTGTGGGTGGATTCGAGCTGAGCAGAGGCTCTGCAGTGAGCTCAGGGAACGGATCCCACCGGTGGACGGGTTGGTGAGGCACAACCCAGTAGCGAGGAGGAATTCTGTTTCTTTATTCCACCCATGCTGGGTGCAGCTGGGCTGGGCTGCCATACCTCCTGTAGTTACAGCCCCACAGCCCACTTTCCTATGCAGCTTCAGAAACACTCACTGATAACACCCGGTGGCCACCTCACCCCGGGTCTGATCCTCGCAGGGCTCTGCTGGGTGAATGGCTCAACGTTGGGTTCTGGAAGAGCCTTAGCCATGAGCTAAAATCCACACCCCTCCAGTGCTGCTTTCTCTTCCTTGGGCAGCTCCAGTGCTGCTCCAGCACAGCACCCAGTTTCACTTTGCCTGCTCACACATGCATGCCTACAAGCCTGGGGCCAGTTTTCAGCACACCGAGCAGTTCTCTCACCCTGGTGTGAATGGGCAAAAGGCGTGAGCCAGCTCTCACCTTCCAGATGGCCACATTTCACTTTCCGGCCATGACAGTTTGCTGATGCTGAGTAGCCTGGGGCAGGACAGGAGCTCAAGCACACAGGGTGAGAGCAGCAGCTCCCCGCTGGAGTCCATGCACCCCACTGCTGTAAGCCACGACCATGGTCATTTGCTTCTCGATGTCCAGGAGCAGTATTTCAGCTGTAATTTAATTCTGGGCCTCCAGGGCAGCCAATTCTTGAGTTCACCTCCAGGGATGCCTTCCCTCCCTCTCCTGCCCTGCAGACTGCAACCTTTCGCTGTGCCACGCTCGGCTGAATCCTGCTGGGAGCAAGCGCTGCTGTGTGGGAAGCGGTGCCGGCGTTCTGCTGCATGGCATTGGTCTTTCTTCCTCTCCTTTGGTAATCGAGCTGTAGTGGCAAAGAGCACTCTCACTGAAGGTGATGTCTCAGGTGAGATGTCTGACTCAGCTCCCGACTGCTCAGCAGTCATTAAACAACTCAGGGAAGACGTTCCAGGAACAGGGATGTTAACCTTGTGGTCCTGGACCGACTCCAGCTCGTTTAATTACAGTCTTCATGTCTGACATCTGCTCTGCACTTTTGACCGTTATGGGATTTTTCCCCCATCTCCTCTAAGCTGTGGAGCAGCCTTGCTAAGAGCTGCGATTTCCCCACTCGTGCCGAAGCAATAAGCAATTACAACTGCTGCCTCTCTTAAGATTTTCAAACTCATTGTGCTTTCTGGTTACTCAACAGTTTGGGATTCTACGACGTATCGGTGGTTTCCCTAAGCAGGAAAGTTTCACGGTTTTAATCCGGATGACCTAGCCAGGAGTGCGTATGCATGATTCACGTGCACGTCAAAGAACATGACCTTTATTAAATAGGTAACATAAGTATTTTGAAAAAATATATAACATTTTAAGTATGAAATAATGCAATACAAGCAGAACAGCCCCCATACACACATAGTCCCTTCCACTGAAGAACAACCTATGTTTAAAGCTCCGTTTTTAATGTCACACCTCAGTGTACACGGGATGAACTTTTGCCATGTCTCTACCAGCATTGTGCAGCACTTAAATCCCGTGTAACACCCCACGGGCTCTGTGCGAGGGGGCAGTGCCAGGCGGGCCCACAGGTGTGGGGCAGCCACCCGCGGGGCGGCACGGCCTGGCCCAGGGACACGGAAGGCCGAGGGTCTCTCTAGGAACAGGGGGCTCCCGCAGGGCCTTCTCCAGACCCCCCGCAGCCCCCTCAGGCTGTGACCCCGCAGCGGGGCGCGGGCCCGGGCACCTGCCCGAGTAACGGCGCCCAGAGCCGCCCGGGGCAGGGCCGG
>WBMW01012088.1:128620-197357 GCA_013396635.1 Penelope pileata | reverse complement strand
GTGGGGAAGGGCCTGAGGGGGTGAACGGGGACCTCCGGCCCGGGGAAGGGTCGGTGAGGGACCTCTGGCCTGAGAGAGGTTGGTGAGGGGTCTGCTCCGTGCGAGGGGTTATTATGGTTCCTCCCTCTGAACGGGTGGTGAGGGGCTGCTGCTGAAGAAGACGGCCTTGAGGCCCTCCCCAGCCCATGGAGGGCCTGAGGGGGTGGTGAGGGACCCCTAGTGTGAAGCAGGGCTGCAGCAAAAGGGTGGCTGTTCCCACATGATGGAGGGGTGTCCGCCTGCTGAGGAGCTGTGTGATGAGTCCGCAGGTCCACCTCAGTGTCAACAGGGGATGTCACCTTCCTGGTCGCCTGTGACCGTAAACATAAACAGAGTACATTACCAGGCCTGGGTCACCGTGTGGGAGAACCACGTCTGAGGAAGAAGCATGAGCCCCTTGCTACTGGGCGCTCAGTGGTTGTCCTGTTGGGCCGTGCCCAACTGGTGGCCCTTCAGGGATTCCCCAAAGATGAAGGAGGGAAGAAAGGTTCTTGCCAGTGGGCTAGAACTTGCTACACCCAGGGTTTGTCTTCCCTGGAAAAGTTTTAGTGGAAAATGTTGGAAAAACGCTCTGCCTGAATGTTTATTTTAGGGTTGGCAAGGTGTGTGTTGCATCGCTATGGGGCAGCAGAAAACAGAGACTGCCCTGTCCTGAGCTGGGGCAGTGGTGCTCACCAGGACCCCTGAGAGCAGTTGCCCCAGGTACTTTCGCTCCACGTACGAAGTGGAGAAGGCTGCAGAGACGTTTTTCTATTTTAAATAAGCTCTCTTGTTTGGCGAAGGCGCAGAGCGAAGGATGAGGTCGACGTTAATCTATTTCTTCCTCTGAAAATATTGTTTATGGTTGCTGAGCACTGTCCAACTACTGCAGAGCTTCGCCCCGGAGGTGGCAGCGTGGTGGTGGCGGTGGGTGATGTAATTCCTGCGTGCATCCTTCAGCTCGTGCTAGGCGGGCTGTGTCCGATGCGATCCCAGCGAACGCTCTCTGTCAGGGCAGGGTGATGTTTTCTTGTGTTCCACAACACTTTTGGCTGTTTGTATGAAACATCTGCTCCCATCCAGCAGCGCTTGGCTCTGGTACCGCTCACCTCCAGCACAAGGGTCCTGGAGTTATCCCTCTCGCGCCAGCCTGTTGCTCAGGGGAGGGTTTTTTAATTACTCATTTCCTCTGCAGGCTGCTTCATTTTGTACTTCGTAATTTGGTTATAACTCCCTAGCTGCTCGCTCTCCGAGGCGTTTTGGTTTGTAACGTGTTTCATTTTCTGAAAAAGATGTCCTTTAGTGTCTGTTTAATTAATCCTTCTTTGTAAAACAAGACCACCCAAAGCCCAGGGCAGTTCTGTTGTGCTGCTCCCTCTGGTTCTGGGTTTATTTGTGCAAGCTCTCTCCTCCCCGTCGTTCTCTTTCTTCATCTGGTTAATCATAAGCATTGTGCTCGAAAACCCTCTCAAGCAGGGAGCTGGTTGCCTCTTCCCCCCGCTCCCATTTGCTCGTGACTTCTGGAATGGGAATGGCAGTTTTCCTTCACCATCACTCTAAGGGGAAGTGTTTAATGTATGGTTCTGAACTGTGCACAGTAAGACATCCTCTTGGCTTGGTCACTACATAAATGAACTTGATGCTCCTCCCTTTCTGAGTTCTAGAGTAGGAAAATGTTTTGCACCAGTCTAAAGGAATTTGCCCCCTTGCTTCTAGCAGGTAAACAACTCCTTGCCTTCTGCTGGCCAGGCAAGGGTTTGTAACCAGACCAGGAGAAAAAATCCTGTTGAAGCCTGGTAGCAAGACAGGATCGAGTGAGGCTTCAAACTGTTGTGTCCACTTTTATCCCCATGCTTGAAAAATCAGACCTCTCCNCCCACCCACCACTTAAGCAGAACAAAGCGCTGCTTGGTGCTGTTTCTTCTCTGCAGAGGTCTGTGTGCTTGTTGCTAGCCAACTAACATTGCCAAAGCAGGAGAGAAAGGAAAGTGAAAAATAAGTATTGGTGCACAGGCTTTACAATTCCAACTGTATTTTTTTTTCTGAATATTATTTGTGGTAATGTTACCGTCCTGTATGGTACAGCCTCATCATCTGTGTCTGCAAGGAGAATGAATGCTTTGTATTAAATGTTAGAAATTAATGGCTGCTCCGTTCAGTGATTTAGGTGGAAGACCCTTGTGATGTGGGGAACACTTGCTGGGGATCTCTTAAGAACTGCTTGTTTGAGTGGTTGTTCCCTTTCTTTCTTTTCTTGTCGTTTGTAAAGTGTAGCAAAAAGTACACACAGTCCTATTTCTTTTGAGTTCAATCGCTGCTCTGATTTTACAAGCAAAGGAGATGTTTGTGCATCATGAGATCATGAGTGGATTCCAGGAAAGTCTTTCAAATGTAATTCATGCTGTTTGTTAAAAAAAAATACATTTTGGACTCATAAATTCTATTTCTGAGGTTTCATCTCACTTCACTCTTACAAAGTTTCTGTGCTGTAAGACCTCTTCTGAGTTTAAAGTAAATATTCCTAAAATTTACAGAAGCTTTTGGGGAAGGGGAGAAAAAGGAAGAGTTGGAGCCGTTTCATTTTGAAGATTCTCCTAAAACAATGGCCCCGTTCAAAAACCTTTGAGAAGGTTGGTGACGCTTCCTCCATCTCTGCCGTGTGGATGTGTGATCTGCTGCGAGCAGAACTGCGCTGCTGGGCAGGAGGATCACATTTCACAGCTGTGTTGTTATGGAAGATTATATTTCACAGATGTGATGACATAACTGTGAAATGTAATTAAACAGTAATGACCAACAAGGAGGGCATTTCCTAGAGGTTAATGACAGTTAGAAACAAAGTGGGTGGAAGAGCGGAGGGCCCGCAGGACAGCCAGTGCCCCTTAATCTGTTTAATGAACACGAGCGTTGCACTGCAGCAGGCATTACAAATAAATCAAGATGAAATCATGGAAGTGTTCACAGTAAGTGCTTTAAATAAAATGGAGGATTGCTAGAAACTCTTGTTAGCTATGCTAGAGGCTGGAAATCTAGGGAGAAAGATCTGGGTGTTTTTATATTAAAAAAATAGACTGTTAGTAGAGTGTGCGCCGGTCTTTTTTTAAACTATTAATACAGGTTAAAATTTAAGATACAACAGCAGTCATTAGCCAAAGTAATTATGTCTGTTTAAGACAATAATTGCTTCAAATTTACCATGCAATCAAGTGTTTACAGCATCAGATCAACACAAGAATTTTAATCTTTTCTTTGTAACCTTCAGAATGGACTCAACTTTGGGAAGAAGTAACAGCAACAAGCAAGAGGCTTCCAATCACTAAAATAAGCTTTTTCCACTCCTGGAAGTGAAGGATCTGAGACAGAAGTTGAAAGTTAAGCTTGCTAACCTGAATTTTAAGCAGCTGTGGGTCAGGTTTTCAAATGCTCCTAAGTACAAAAGTCCTATTGACTAAAAACTGCAAATGTTGATTGAGCGTAGCCTGATAATAGCACTTGAGCTTTCTGAACTGGGAGCTCAGTAGATTGGAAAATGGTGCTTGCCTGTGAATATTTCATGGGGTATTTGCTTATGGCTTTTGTGCCTGTTCTGTGGCTTTGCAGTGGAACTATTAATGGAGCTGAAACTTTCTGTTTTTTGGTGTAAATTGATATTTTCAGTGCGAGATTTATAAGCGTAAAGAAGTTTTTAAACTTGAAGTTCTTTTTAGGATTTGGGAAATTGAAGAAATGAATGGAGTAGTTTGTTTAGTTTGAGTGCAAAATACGAAGGAAATAAATGTGTGGATGCATGAAATTAAGCTACAGAGTTGAAATTAAGAAAACTCTGATACGTGTATAGGCCCTATTACAAACTGGAAGCAATGTGATGTTTTGTTACAAACATGCTGCTTTATTTATAATGGGATTTTCCTCGGTCCTAGAACTTGACAAAAATAAATAGTCCAATACTCAGAGCACATATCAGGGTGCTGATACTGTGAAATCCTGCGTGTGTGTTCATCTCTGTTGCAGGCACACGACCCACTTTGGCGTTCTGGCAGCGAGGCTGTCACTGCTATTGGGCCCTGTAACCGGGCAGCAACGGAGAGCTGGGCTCAGTGCATCCAGCGATCCCCATGTTCCCTTTCTCAAGGAGGCTGGGTAGGCTGCTGGCCAGTAACTTGAGGCTTAAAGTAAAAACTGACATCATCTAGGAAAGCAGAGAGGTCCGCAGCATCTTGGGGTTAGATGACCTCACGAACCGTGCGGGCTCTGTTGTTGCGGTGGGGCCGATGCCGTCACGGTGTGCACATGGTGCCTTCAGCTCGGAGGAACCACGCGCCCCGCGTCCACACGCCAAGGGAGTGCTGTGACCACATAACCACGACTGCAGAGCTGCTTGTTTCTGAAGTGCCGTGTTCGTAGGCTCCGAGAGCTCCTCGCGTCGCTTTGCTTCTGAAACATTGCGTAATCTGCGTTCGCAGCAAGGTGTTGGCTCTTTGTTTGAAATGCGTCGTTTGCTTTGCTGCAGGATGGAGGTTTTGCTCTTGCTAGAAACTCTTTAAAGGTTTGCTATCTTAGTTCTTCATATTTTTCATGCTCTGATTTCAAAAGCTTGAACAGGTTTTTTTGTTGCGCAGCAGGACCGTGCTAAAAGCTCACTTTATTTTAATTACGGAATTTGTGTCAAGCAATAATTCTTAGCTCTGCAACTCCATTTGTCATGGGTTCTGTTAAACGTTTAAGGAAAGTTTCTCATTACGTGAAACCAGCACTCGATTTGTTGATTCAAAAATAGCAGTGCTGTAAGTCAGGCTGTGAATATAAACGAATGCTATGCAAAGCTCACTGCCTGCTCGCTTATGTGTTCCTTTAAACCAAGCTCGGTTCAGGCTAGCTGATGCGTTGATTATGAAAAGATTAATCTAACCAGAACATGCCACACTTGTCTTGTGCATTCTTGTGCAGAGTGTCTCAGCTCTAAAGGCTTAAATGTGGATTCAAGTTGTGCTGGGGGAGCTTCTTTGTGCTGACAAACTCTCAGCCATGACATGCATGCTCAGCTGACTGCGGGATTCTTCCAGCGAGTGCTGTTGCTGTATATAGAAATCCAGGGGATGAATGAGTCTAAGAGGTTTTGCTTTTACAGAAACTGGAAGAAAAATCATGAGATCTGTAGTAATTCACATCCTGGTTATTTTGTACGAGCATCCTCGCTGCACAGTTCCTGTTTTGACTGTAGGTAACAAATCGCGTGCGTTGTGATCAAAAGAACGTTTGTGTTTTTTTTTCCTTTCAGAAAATGGGACACGCGGTCTTCTACAGAATAACCGAAAGTTTAAATGATGACCAGATTGATGTGGTTGTTTTCTTTGTAAGCAAGCTCTTAGCAACTGCTCCGACTGCCATTTGTCATCAGGGCTGTTCTGTGGGATGCCAAATTCTCTTGCTCGGTTTTGCAGTTTCCTGGAGGAGTAGATGTGGCAACAGGATGTTGGTAAAGAACAGGAAACTACTTGAATTCACTACTTATACCATGCAAACAATGCCTCATTACTGGCCCCTGGGTAGCAATGGCCCCTGTGTGCCATTGCCTGAAGTTTCTGCAGCTGGGTGAGTGTTGGCGTGCGTTGGGGAGCTGTGCTCTGCTGCTGGGGGTGACAAGGGGACGGAGATGGTTGGGTGCCTGCTGAGCTCTGCTGGGCAGAATGGAGCTCTGCTAGTGCTCAGCTCTGTATCCATCCTGCCCATGTGTGCTTTGCTTTGAGCTCCTTCCTGGTGTGGTGCTGGAGCAGGCACCATCCAGGTGCCCTGCAGCTGGAGCCAGGGCCAGGAGCCAGCTTCATCCACTCAGCAGCAAGGATTGGCTTTCCGTTCCCAATCCCAATGGAAGCGTGGTTTAAAAAAGCACAATCCTATGCTTTTTTGAGCAGATGATGTTTGTGTGTCAGAAGTGGCTGGGGACCCTGGCACAGCAGAGTGTGGATCCACACTGAGAAATAGTGGAGCTGGGGGTGTGGGGAGTGCCTGCCACTGTGGGGCTGTTCTGTGCAAGTCTGTAAGGTGAAGGGGCCCAGGCACACTTTGTCTTCTGAATGTGAGCTAGGAAAAGACACCTTAATGTACTTCCAGATTATTTGGTTAATTGACGAATTGTGAGTACAAATTATTGTATAGTTCAAGTGCGTTTGTTCATTTCAGTGAATAATTCAGCATTAATCACAGAATCGCTCTTTTCAAGTATCTGTAAGTCTCCTCATTTCAGTTTCCTGCACACTGCTTGTAATTAGGTGGAACACCCATCTCTCACTTAGGGAAATAAGGGAACATTTCTTTCCAGCAGTCTATTCTTTATTCTTTGTTTTCATAATGCAGATGCAGTTTACCAATGCCTGCTCGCTCTTGCCCATAAATGTTTTTTGCTAGTGATTTACATCTTCATTTCCTTTAGAACAGCTCAATAAAGTGCATGTGCGCATTACTTTTGCATGGCACTTAATTTTTATGAAATACATATTTTATTGGACAGTAAAATATTTAAGGATCTTAATGGCCTAATTAATACTCTGTATCCACTTCTGTCGTGTGTATTTTGCTCTTCGTTATGCTGCTGCTCCTTTTTTTTTTTTTTGTCCTCGTGCATTTTTTATCATAAAAATTTCAAGCAGTCTTGAGAGAGCACTCTGTCAGAAGCCCGTTCTTTGAATATTCAGCAACTCTAAGTAAGATTTGATTGATAGTCCCTTCCCTCCCTACCCAGTCTATTTTTAGCGATTCAGAAAGGAGCTTAATTTCTTGGGCTGTCACTTGTTTTGTATACGTGGGCTCCAATTTGTTTCGCTGTTTTTCTCCCTGCTTTAAACGTACCGGGTTGGTAATTTTCACGTTGCCTGATGAGATGTTGACAGCTGGGGAGAGATAAAGCAGAAATGAATTGGGAATTCTAGCTTGGCAGAGGGAGCAAAGATGGACAGCCTTTGGTTCTGTTGTGTGTGCTGGGTGGTTAGGATAGGAGGGTATGTGGAAGAAAACACATTGTTATCACGCTGTTTCAAGAGCATTGCAGTGTAAATCTGTATCTTTCTGTGTACAGGTAAAATCCACTCCGTCTTCTGGAACAGAATGAGGAGACGAAATAACCCTCCAGAGGTGCCATAAGCACAATGCAAAAGGCATCCCTCCCCTCCCCTGAAATATAACATCATGGCAATGTCCCTTTTTTCTGCTTCGTGCCGCTTTAAAGAGAGCCCTGGGAAGCCTTCCCACACAAACTGTTTTAATCTTCTGTCTCCCTTAAGGCCACGTACGGAAGCCACCAGCGTTTTGACGAAGCGAGGCCGGACTCCCTGCAGAGCCAGTTTGTGCACTTGCTGAAGGAATTGCTCTTGAGCAACTGAAGGCCTTTCCTCTCTCCAGGGCATAAGAACTATGGACTCTGAAACACTCCAAATCTTGAGCGTGTGGGAGGAGAAAAGGGCTAGACACAAGAAAGCAAATTTTGTTTCCACCCGATGGCTAGACCAGAAATAGGTTTGCTTTTCATATTCAGTTTGAGGTGTAGTCCAAACTACTAAGGGTAGGCTCTTGCTGTGGGAGGTGTGCCAACTGCTATTTACTTATTGATCTTTTTTTTTTTTAATCGTTCCATGGCTTATGTGAGATGGTGTCTCTTGGACTGGCTGCCTGCCCGCCATGTGTAAAGGGGTGTTGACTGTCCACAAGACTGTCATTTGGGTGCCTTTGCCTCCTTCTGCCTTGTCCATTTGGCTGTAGAACTATTATCTCAGTTCTGCTACCACGTCTGCCCATGTCACTGGCTGAGACAAGCCCTCATGAAACTGCCTTTGCCCAGTTGAGCTCTGTAAAGGAAGTCAAAGGCTGGCACAAGCTTTGCTGCTAGTGCCTTCCTTATTGGAATATTAAAGCAAGCACTGATGTTTTCTTCCGGTGTAGGAGTTCTTAGGAGAATATTTCTAACGTGCACTGGTTCAATAGAAAGGTTGCTAACATGTTTTTTTAAATTATTTTTTATAAATGAAGTGTATGCAAACCAGCTGTCAGAAATAGGTGCAGTCAAGTAGTCTAGACTTGCACGTGGTCTGTTTACAACTGGGTGCCCCAGATCAGCACTCACTGCCAGCTCCCCCTCAGAGTGAACCTGGGAAACAAATTTCTTATTGTACAGTGATTCCAAATCTGAGGCCTCTTGGTGACAAGTGTCTGCATCCTCTTCTCCACACGATTCAGTTTCTTCTCACTTTCATCCTGTGATTCACCAGGAAGTGTTGCAAGTGTGAGAATTTTATTTAAAAAAAAAAAAAAAAGGTCTATAGCAGAAAAGGCCTAGAATCACGTTCCTCAAAAAGTTGATATTTCTAACCATGGAGTTTGAATGAAGCATCCAGGTAAGATACATGCACCAAATTTAAATGTTTCCCTAGGTCTGTGTATGATATGGAAGTGAAGGAGCAGAGGCATTAGACTCTGCCAGTATTATGGCAAGTTAACTCTCTGCAATGTCCTGGTTTTGAAGGTAATGGCATCGTTGTGGGGGCAGCTTCCATGTGTGCTGTCACTGCAAGAGTCATTGTCACTTTCATTGGTTAAACTCATTTCGAGGAAGAAACTCCTGAGCACATTCATGTATGCTGGTAGGATTTAAAATGCTTTAATTTTAGGATTATTCTACAGTTTGCCATCATAGCCATGTCCTGCTAGGTGGTCTGTCACAAGCCGGTCCAGTGCGCCTTTGCCTTAGAATGAAATCACAGTAAGGTGAATTTCTTTTCTGCTTTTATAGGAAGATCTTGTCTTAACAAGTTGTGTCTAGGATCCTCTTCTAACCTTCACTTTCAGTGTCAGTATTGTGGAGGCTGCAGGTGGGTGTCACTTTGTAGACATGTGTGAGAGATGCTTTGTATTGCCCCAAATGTTCCTTTGGCTCTGAGTCCAAAAGATGCCAGCTTTTAAAACATCTAAATTACCCCCGGAGCAGCTTTTAAAGCACTAATCCTGGCTTCCTCTGCTGGGCATTGAATGAGTTGTGAAATGTCTTCAGAGGGAGCGGAACGGACTTGAGTGAGCATTTTGCAAAGTCTGAGTCCATATGGATCGGTTTTTATAATGTACATAAATAGTACATTAGCTCTTTCCAAATCACTTTCTAAATGAACTGAACCAGCCTCAAAGGAAAATCCATCACAGTCATGCTGTGTGTTAGAGCCCTCTTGGAGAGTCTGATTGAATTCAAAGGTTAGCAACATCCCACACAAGTTTTTTTTTCTGGCACGAGTATGTGGGAATTAAGATCTTTTCCTGAGCTTTACTGAGGTTTTGTTTCGAGCAGCCTCCGCTCATGTGTTTGGAGGTAGTCCTTAGCTTTGGAAGTGAGCCTCCTCGATGGCTTGTGAGACCTTTCAAGGAGACAGCTGGCTCCTTGAAAGAAAACCCTCCGATGATGAATGGCCCATTAGAAGAAAGTTGATGGCATTGCAAATGAGATTTACATGAGAATCAAACTGCTGTAGTGTATCCAACCAAGATGCTGAAACAAGTGCCTCTCTCTGCGATGGTTATTAACAGGTTTTATGCGCTGATCTGTTCAAATGGCTGCTTTCTCCTTCTTCTCCAGGGTGTAGAAATACTTGAATACTCAGTAATAAAGGAAGTGTCCTCCAGAGAAGCTGGGAGGGAGAAGAAGAAGGGGTTAGGAGAGGAGCTGCGGGTGGCCACATTTCTGTGGTGCGAGGGGCAGGATCTGCGGCGAGCTGGAAATTCCCCGGCAGCTGAGCAAAGCTTCAGAACGCTCCGTGTTGAGTTAGGTATGGAAATGAATAACAGCACAACTGGCCGGGTCCAGCTCTGGCACTGCCGCCCGTTCCGTGCTGTCACCGTGTCTTTGGTTCTCAGCGCCCTGCTTGGTTCTTATTGAAAACAGAACTCTTTGTAGAGGCTGTTGGGGGAAGTTCCCCAAAGCGTGGGTGCAGGTGGGGCTTTTTTTGGCACGGAGGTAGGTGTTAATCGTGGTTTATGATTGAGGGAGAAACGTAAGTTGAGTGTTTCTGCCAAGATGAGCAAAGAAGGAAAATAGTTAATATTGACCTTTTTAATTTTAACCAAGATCAGCGTGAGCAGCAGAGGCTTGGAAGGCTGCTCAGAACGGCTCTCCGGTTTCACAGAAGCAGGGAAGAAGTGAGAGATGCTGGTAGTGGCCAGGCTCTGCTGAGTCACTTCTTGTGGTCTCTGCTGTGGTACAATTGAAGCCAGACTGCTCTTATCTTCAGGGTTGTTGTGGAGCGGGGAAAACTCAGCCCATGATGAACGGGGAGTAGGCAACCCTCGATGTGCAGAAACTGTGTGGGGCAACATGTGCTGCAGGGTGCTTGGCATGGCCGTAACCTCTCCAGAAAACCAGCTGCTGTCAGGCTGGGCACTCCCTGCTCTCACGTGCTGTGTGTTGGTGTCCTGGGCCATTGGAGCTGGGAGCTGTGGTTTGGGGCTGGGGAAGGCAGTGGGTTTGCACTGCCTGGAGGATGGGAGTGGGACAAGGGCAGTGACAGCAGAACACAACACAAGTAGGTGTTGTCCTGCTCCATGCCATCCACATTGCTCTTCATTGTAGGCTGGAGTTAACTACTGGGACAGCGTGTTGGCATGGGGGAGGGTGGAATAACCTCATTTACCACTGTGGTGTGTATGTTTTTTTGTTTTTGTTTTAATTGCATAAATTCCTGGCTGCCGTCAAGCACATTTGAAGAATATTTGTCTTCACAATGTGTTTTTTTTCTTATCTATTTCTGTCATTCTGCCAATTTGATCTGTACTTCAGCTTTGTTCAATGGGCGTTATCTGATAGGGCTGGGATTTTGTTTTTGCTTTGGCTTTTTTTTTTGTTTCCATTGAAAAATCACATTAGGATCTAAAATGGATCAGCTTAAAACTGAGCAGTGGGGATGCATCTTTATTGCTGATGCTGTCAGAGCAAAACCCCTATGAAATGAGTCTGTGTCCTCAGAAGATGCCCCAAAGTTGAGGGATGATCAATGCCCCGGTGTTGGTTTCGCTGGTGCCGGCACGTGCAGCGAGCAGGAGGAGAGAAGTTAATTTTAGCTTGATTAGCAGCACAGAAGGGAATCAAGCTGACTGCATTGGAGATGGCAGTGGGATGAGATCAATGAGGGTAGTTTACTTTTAATACATCTAAGTGGGTGTTCTAAGCAATTTAGTTTTTCTTCCTTTTTGTTGTTTCTTTTTAAGAGAACCAAGAATGTTAATGCATTTAGTCCTTGAAAACCTCCTGTGGTCACAGTTCTGTATGCTTTAATGTTGCATGGTGGTTGCTTTAAATGAGCACCAGGTGCTCACATCCCATTCCTCAGCAGTTTCCTGCCCAGCGCTGTTACCTGGCCCAGCAGCCAGCGGGAGCGTGTCTCGGGATCCGGCTGCTCGCTTTTCTCCTACTCACCTTTGTTTATGTTCTGGAGCATGTTCAAAACTGTTTATGATTAAACATTGCTCAAACAGGCAGGCTGAGATTTATTGACGTAAAGGAGGCTGGGAGCGGGGAGCGGTTGGCTGGTCATCTGTGTTTATTTCCAGCTGCAGGTGATGCTATTGACATGGCACACGTGGCTGCTGGCTGCTGGGCAGAGCGTGGTGACAAGGGACCGATAGCTGTGGGCACAGCCACCTTTGTGTGTGTGTTACGAGCTTGAGGGAGGCTGTGTGTGCTGCTGATGTACTCCTTCCTCTCAAATCTCAGTTGCTTTGGGGGACTGTGAGCAACTTTGGGGTTGGAGAGGCTTAGAATCATAGAATCATTACGGTTGGGAAAGACCACAAAGGTCATCTCATCCAACCATTGACCCATCACCACCATGCTTGCACACAGCTGAAGAGATCAGCCTTTCAAACATACCAATGTGGTTCTGACCCACCCTCGTTTTAAGCAGGGATTCTGGGCACATAACCCTTTAAAAGGGGAGGATGCTGCTGTCCTGGTGGCAGGGAGGGTCAAAAGGGAAGGCTGGGAGGTGAGCACTCTCCGTAGGAAAATATTTTAAAATATTTTGGAAGGCTCTGAAATAACAAAGTTATTATTTGTTATTAATAATAACAAAGTTATCTTTTCTGAAGCTGAGACAGTGTTTCCTAGCCTCTTTGCTACATGCAAAAGAGGTGTTAAACAGCTGTTCAGCTTTTGAGGGGCTGTGTTGGGGTAGTGTTCATTTACTGAGACCACAGGTATTGATAATTTTCAGGCTTGTTCAAAATCAGAAAAAAAATGCAATATCAATACTACACTAGGAAATTTACTAGACTGATTTGCCTAACATGGAAAGGGATTTTTGCAGTTGTGAGACTGGATGATGAAAGTGAGATGTCATCCCTCCCCCAGCAGCATTGCCCATCATTTACATTTTCTCTGAAGCTCAGATATTTATTAGTTGGCTGTGATAGGATCTAGCCCTCTACAGCTCGAATACCTGATTGTGGCAGCAACAGAGGCCCTTGTGTGTTACACACAGCAGCTTAACTACCCTTGTTTTTATGTATACAACCACACACACAACAAAACACCATAACAGGTTTGCAGCGTGTTACAGATCCTATCAGTCATCTGCAGTGCTGATAGCGAAACTTTCTGGTGCTGGCAGGCAGCCCCATCTAAACAGAAGCATTGTCTGCAGCTTGTGCCAGCCCCTGCCTTGGTGGCAAGCCTTCATACCAGGTTCTGGTGTATTAGGCTGCTTTTCTGACACTTCAAATAGCTTCTAAACTTCAAAAACAAAAAAAAAAAAAGGCAGCTTTATGATTAATTTTAGACTTTAAAGACAGCTAACTGAATGCTTTCTACACATAACTATTTGATGAAGTCCCTGCCAATGCAAAGTGTTGCTGCTTTTTCTTTTTCTCCGCTGTCTTTGTAGTGGGAGGCAGGTCAAATGGGAGACGTGAGCTGACAGCAGGGTGCTGCGGGGTTGGAACGTGGCCTGCCGTATGACACACACAGGAAAATGTTCGCTGTACCCTAACAGTTTGCTCAGAGACGTGGAGCTGTTTACAGTGAGGAGTGCACGGGAACAGAGCAGCTTCTGTGGCTGGGAGAAGTGGGGCCAGAATTCACCTTCCGGAGACGTTAAAAATAATCAAAATAAAACCTTCCACCAATATTGATTAAAAAACAGCTGTGACTGTAGACGTTCTAGATTAATTTAAATTGCTGTAAAATCACATCCACTATTTGTGGGTGTAAGTAAGGCCATCCAGGCCCATGTGTTCAGCATTTTGGCAAATCTGGGTGAGCCCTCCCGGTGCTGCAGGCTGGCTGCACTCCAGCCCCCCCTCCCCTGGGTGCTGCCTGCTTGTTTTCAAGCAATGGGAGCACTCAGGAGGGGAAGAGGAATTCATCTTCTGATAGGAGCCCTGTGCCCAGCGCTCCCCATTTGGAGTGAATGGCATATTTTGAAGCTGACTCCAATGTTTTGAAATGTGAAACTAAGTGAGGTGCAATTATAGCATCACCTCTTTGTTTCTCCTTTCCTGGTGGACAAGCACCCAGTAGCTGCGGGGCTGTGCTGACGGTGCTTACCAAGGTTGGCTTTGCAGTGGGCTTTGACTGAGCCACTGATCCTAGTACCAAAAATCTCCTTAATGGGATTTGTTATAAGAGCTTGTTAATGATGTTCTTTTGGCTATACCAAGGCTTGATTTCTGAGCTCATCCTACATCTTTATAATCGGTCTCAAAATATTTGTCAGATTCATTTCTGGATTAAGTTTAACATAAGTGCTCATATATGTTTGGGGTTTTCTTTTTTTCGTTTTTAAATATGTGAATTCATCCCCAGTCAGCTGTGGACTTAGTGGTGCTCCACTGATTTCATAAAGAAGTGGTAATGATGAGTTTTCAAGAATATCCTTCAGCTTTTTTGCAGGCATTAAAGTGCATGAAGAGGTGCAACCAGCAGGCTTACAGGGGCTTCAGCTGGGGGAGCTTCAGAAAGGACAGCTCTTGAAGCCACACACTGCTGATCCTTTGTGCTGTGATAACTTTCTGGAGGAGATTGCAGCAGCTTCGGGTAGATATTTTCAGTTTTGGTGTCAGCAGCTTTACTGTGAGAGCTATCTTGCAGTGCTGGGGATGGTAGGACCTGGAAAAGACCCATCCATAACGTGAGCTTCCCAGGCAGCGTGGTGACTCCTGGAACTCCTGCTGGCTCTCTGTTACCTGGCTGAAGCACCCTTCTCAGCAGTTTCCACCACATTCTTCCTTAAGAGATTTTGTTTTCTTACTGAATTTACTCCCTGACCATGTTGTGGTATTTGATTACACAGAAAAAAAATCAACTGCAGTATCTCAGGTATTTTTTTTTTTCTCCTTTTCTGCACCATGCAGAACAGGGAGAATCTTGAAGTTAAGCTGTGCTTGACATCTCAAATAATTTTCAAAGAGTAAAATCTGAACATTATTAAACAGATGTAAGGGATGTGGAAACAAAACTGCAGCTCCTGATTCTTCGCTATTAATTCTCCAGCGTGGAACAACCTAGCGTGTTCTCACTTGAAAAATTAAGTGCCATTATTTTGTCGGTGTCATTGCTCGTTTTGTCAGCTTGCTCTGTAACAGCAATTAAAAGGTTTGCTAGAGAGCCTCTCAGAGATTGGAGGGAAGCTGTGCAGAATAAATGGTTGTTTTTTCAAGTTGCACAGCATGGTATTGCAGTGCAAACTCTCCTGACAACATCAAGTTGTTTGAACCTCAAAAAAAAAAAAAAAAAAGCCTATCTTCTGTGTGCTTTTAAAGAAAATATATGTGAACCAAAACAGCATTTTGCTGTTTGTTGGGCTGGGCTCCTGATATCTGTTCTTTTTCAGCCTTCCTGCTCAGCCTGGGAGTGTTGCTTGCTCCCCCACCTGCTTGGCCCGGTTCCACGCGCTGCTGCCCCGGGATAGGCGCTGCCTCGGGGTGGGATGTCTGCAGGACCAGAGAAAGGAAGAATTCTGATGTGTGCCTGTGTGCTTGCTGCTGGCAGGGAGAGGAGTCCCAGAGTTTGTCCCAACTTTGCTGTGAACGCTGCGTTCTTCAAAGGAGCTTGGTGAAATTCCGATTGGAAAATCGACCTGCGCGTGGAAGTGAGCCTTGGTGAAACGGCATGAAGGGAAGCCCTGTGCAGCTGAGCTCAATAGCAACATTCATTACAGCTAATTTACTTGGTGCTTTTAAGAGACATAGCTATTCATAAGTTGTGGTTTTGCCTGATGCTACTGGTAGTATTTGTTTTAAATAGATACACTTGCCTCTACATGCTCTTTGCCCATTGGAAATCTTGTCTGGCTGTACTGGAAGCCTCATTTCAGGCACGATAATATGCAGTGTTAGGCAACTCCCAGTGTAACCTGGGGTGCCTTCTCATTAAGGAAAAAATCCTGTGTGTACAGTTCCAAGTAAGCGGTAGCAAGAAACACAAGGAGAAGGTTATGTCAGTGACAAAGAAGTGTCAATTTTAACTTTATTTTGGATGCAGCGTCCTTGTTCAGCCATCCAGTGTTCTTGCTTCTCTCAAGGACAATTGGTGAATGAACACTGGAAGCATTAAGGCACCTTTAGCCCCTTTAGCAGCCTGCAGAGCCTGCATGTCCCACCTGAGATGGCACAGACCCACCCCTGCTTGGGAGAACATCTTCAGTCTTTGTTTGAGCCTCTTGTGTACAGCTGATTGGCTTTGGGTTTGAAATAGTTAAGGTGAATAAAATTAAAACTGTGACTTTTCAGTTTCAGGATCTTCTGAAAGTTTCCAGCCTTAAAGCATCAACGTGGCTGCTGATAGGACTAACCTGATAAAGAAGAGAGCTTTTCTCAAAATGAATGGATTGCATTTTGGTTTCTGAAAGGAAAGGCAAAGTTTAGATCATGTGATGCCCAAATCTGAGTCTGTGGTTACGTACTCCTTTTTAATAACTTGCCATAAATCTACAACAGTGCTGCTGCTTCCTTCTTTCCTTCCTCCTTGGGATTTTCATCCCCTTTTTCATGTCTCTGTTCTGCTGGGGCTCGTGCTGCCCCGTGGCAGGCAAGGCCAAGGCACTGAGCTGCCTGTTGCTGTTCTCCAACACAAACAGAAATGAATTACATCAGTTCTGCAGTTATTTGCATGGTACTGTTGGCACAAGGGTGATGTTAAGAGGATGTGGTTGAGGGGAAAGAATGGCAGAGAGGAAAAAAGGAAATACCTCTTACAGCAGAGGAACAGATTAGATTGTGTTGAAGTAATCTGCATGAGATTGAGTGGCATAATTGGTGTCTTTTCTGGAGGAGATTATTTTCAGGGAAGAAGAAACCAGTGAGTCAAACATATGAGCTACAGAATTTCACCCAGTTGTTCTCATCCCAGTGAGCCCAGGGTAAACGTGGGCAGGGGATTTCCAGCCGGCTCAGATGGGACACAGAATCCTTCCAGTAACCCAGAAGTACACATGGGTTGCTGCTCATCTCGCAGGATTGGGTATGAGGAGTGCCTGACTGCTTCAGGGTGAGTTTGCCTTTGCTAAAACCAATTCTGCACTAGGTGTGGTGCAGACATGGCACAGAGGCAGTTGCTGGCAGGGACCCCAGCACGGGGTGGCTGTCAGTGTGCGTTCATGTACCGGGGCAATGGAAACGGTGGCTGGTACTATTTCCAGAAGCAAGTTTCCAACAGAAGAAAATTGAAATTCATGAAGTTGAATTAAGCTCGATCTCTCTTGAATTCAAATAATTATTTCAAATGTGAACTCACTCAGGTGTGCAGGCAGACAGTTTTCATTCCATCCCAGCTGACATAGCTACTTAGTGTATCTGCGATGTTCAGCATGGAGGTATGGATAATATAAAGGATGGTGTTGGAGCGTGCAAGGTGAGTGATCTGTAAGCTTGGGTAACCTCAAAGTTAGAAGCCAGCCTTCTGTATCCAAGCTCCTATTGGGATTACAGAGTAACTCAGAGCATCTCAAGGGCTTGCTCAGTCTTCTGGGTGGTTACAGAGATCGCTGTATTCCTTTATCTGCAGGTAAGCTCCATGCTTTCTGATCCCAGTTTTCCTTCCCTTATGTTTAAAAGTCACCATTAGTGTTTTTTAGCTGCTAGTGAAGCAGCAGTGGATAACAGCAGAGGCTTTTTGCAGGGAGCTCTGTAGTTTATTTACTTCCTTGCCCTGCTGCCTGGCAGCGTGCCGTGCTGCCTCGCCTTGTCTCGGGATTGAGTTGCTTCGTTCCGGGAAGAACAAATATACTGAAGTGTCCCCATGGCCTTTATCAGGGGGCAGAGGATTCTGGGCTTCACCATTTGCTTACAGACCCTTTGCTCATCTCTTCATAAAAGCAACAGATTATTTTACTGACTGTCATGTTCCAGATATTTCTCTGGACTCCATGGGTTAGCCTTTAAGAGGATTTCTATGTTAAATTTGGTCAGATCAGTAGTGCAATTGAAAGAGAAACAGCAAATGCTGAAAATCTCATTACTTTGCGACTGCAGTAACCTCCAGAATGAAAGAAGCACTCTTAAAAACCTGGCAGCTGTGCTGCTTGTGTCCCTCTGCCTAAAGAAATGTTCAAAGAAAACAAATAGAATGTCTTTTAAATTGCCATGGTGATAGGTACATGCCTGCTTTGTAGTGTGTATTTAGACTTAAGAGAATAAAATGTATTTGTCTTTGCTCCTCCAGAACTCCTTCTGTAGTCCTGGTGCAATTAACTTTCTCATTTGGAATGCAGGTGGCACTAGCCAAGTGGATGGTACAGCAGGTTTCTTGCTGATGTTACCTAAAATTTAAAACCTGAGGTAGGGAGAGGAACAGGAAACGCTGAATGACTTTATTATTATTATTTTATTATAAAGGAGAGATGAGTAGTACATAATCTCCTGTGACAGCTAAGACAGCTATACAGAGCTTGTTGTATAGTTTCATAACATTCCTTCAAAATAACATTTGTTATAATTCACTCCCAATTTGAAGGTGGTTTTGTTACTCCTGCTTTTGCCTGCCTTGCTGCTTCAGACAGCTGCAGTTCCAGCAAGAGAACTGCTCGGAGCACGGTCCTTCTGATGGTTATTCCCATCAGGGACTACAGGGCTCGTGTATTTTTATAAAAAAAGGAGAAAATTTAATTTTATTTCACGTACTGATCTGTAAGGAGGGAGGGTAACCATTCTGAGCATTTTACAGTTGATTTTTTTTGTTTCTTCTGTGCTGGGTGCTGCAGTGAGGCTTGCTTTGGGAATGCTGCAGCTCTGGGAAGCACTGTGTGCCTGCGGCCAGGCTCCCCACGGTCCCAGGGGAGCATCACAGAGCAGCACTCCTTGGTCAGGAAACAGTCACAGCTCAGCTGTTCTGCAGTGCTCCCAGCAATTAGGAGCAGCTTGTTTTTGAAGAAATGTCAATCTGAGGTGGTGGTTCTTGTCGGATGGTTTGCTTATCTGTCCATGGGCAGACCTTCGGGGCTTAGATACCTGCTCAGGTTAGTGAAGCAAGCTCTTATCTCCTTCTAACCAAATTTAGCCTGAAATTGGGTAAACTTTCCCAGTGAGTCTTTCGTGTTGTCCAAGGTGCCTCCTTTCTGACTGCTTCAAAGCACCACACAAATAGGTAGTGGATTTGTATGACTTAAATACGAATTTGATTTTCATAGATGCAAGCACATATCTCTTCCCTGAACTGAGCACAGAGCTGCCAGCAGAAATCTGGGCTCTGTAAGGGCTGCTCCATGCACTGCCTGCACTGATCATCACCTGAAGTGTTGGTGCTTTCCCTGCACATTGCCTGGAAGGGTGAGACGCGTCCGCCTTGCCCTCTGGTGAAATGGAGCATCTAGAAATAACCGGTAATGTAATCGCTTAGCAAAGATGGCCAAAGGCAAATTCTCACTTGAGCTGAGAAACCTGGCTTGGAACCTTGTGCATGGGAATAACGTTATGTTCTTCTGAGAGAATTACTTGTAATTGGTAAGAATAAGAAATTGGTTTTAGAGAAGTTGCAGGGTTTCTACTATTAGGGCTTTTTGGGGGACCCTTGGTCAAATTTTAGCTAGTAATGGCATAGTTTTGTCACAACCTCTGCTGCTGTACTTAGAGCTCTGGCTGTCACTGTTTGCTGAATCTGAGGAATGTACTGATAACTGCATTCTTAGGGCATGGCTGCTGTCCCTTTGCGTGATGTGGCAGAGGGAAAGATTTGTGTATTGAGAGCCAGCAGTGTGGTTACAGGAGCTGTACGTTTAAGAGGAAGAAGTGGCAGCTGCAGCAGAGGGAGATGACCATGCTTAACCCGTTTTTGTGAATGAAACCCCAGGCCTGCCTTTTGTTCTGGTTCAAATTGAGAAAAGTGTTATTTTTCATGGAGAATTTGGAAAGCGTTTCTCGCTCAGCCTGCATCTCAGCACCATTCATAGCACTGATGCTGCCTCTCTGCTCACAGCATTCAGGAGCAGCAGGATTTGGGGAATTGTGGTGAGGTAAAGTAAGCAAAGGTGGTACTGATTTGCTGATAACAACTCACATTACAGTCTTGCAGCTGCTCTTCTGGTTACTGCCTTTTGCATAATAAACCAGAATGATGTCTTATATAAATGTGTGTATATAAATATATATGTGTATTTATTTTACTTCGGATTTTTCATGATTTTTTTGTCTTCTCCATTTTGTCACAGTGCTTTTCTACAGTGTAAATGTAAAACCATGAATCCAGCACCATTTCCTGCCTCCCTTTTAAGTCCCTTTAAGTAGCCTTTTCTTGTCCTTACGCAACAGATCCTAACAGAAGCCATTTGGTATTGAACAGCACACAGGGTGCTCTAACAAAGAAATCACTGAATGCAACAGCTTCTGTTTCTAGTGAGCCTGCTACTGTGTTTTGGCAAACACATCTCAGTTTCGTTTGTATCTGTGAGTAACAGGCACTTTGGGGAGGGGGAAGAATATTTCTGGTTTACGTGGTGTTGTGCAGGGTGATGTGTTTTTCTTTCCCCTAACCATGTTCACTGAGGTCTGCTTTAGGGATGAGTGTTTATGTAAAGTCTGGTGTTTCCTAGCATCTTGTTTTCAGCCCTCATGTAGATGAATGCTTGTGGTCACTGTCACTGGTTGGCCACCTGAAGGAAGCCTACAGCACGGCTGTGTCAGCGCGAGGAGCTCGTCCGGGAAACTTCTGATGTTCTGACTTCTTTGAAACAGAGAAAAATTTTTAGCAACGTCTTTGATACCACTGCAGCCACATGTGGCATGTGCACTCCTCCTCCTCCCCTTGCTCTCCAGTGTATATATTAGCATGCATTCAGCTGGGGAGCCTGCAGACTCAGGCGTGCAGCAGGCAGCCAGCAGTCCATTTTCTTTGACTTTCTCCTGCCCGTAATCTCACAAGGCAAGAATTGTTTCTTTGCAATTGATGGAGCTTGGTGTGTATGTGCGTGTTCTTGGTTTTAAGACAAATATTTCATTGCCATGAGGAATTAAGATGTATATAACGTGACATAACTGTGCTTGAGTACAGTAGGTTGGTTTGTAGGGCCCGGGACTGCAGCTATACCTGCCTGCAGCAGGTTGTCCCGTGGAGCTCTGTGCTTCTGCCATGGAAGCACACTGCTTCCTGCCTCTAACCAACCGAGAGGTTTATGCAGACCTTAATTTATCCCTTTGTCATCAGCTGGAAAAATTTCAGAGGTTCTTGAGAGTTGCATCCCAGACACCTTTGGAAATACCAGTTATCCTCATCACGCTTTGGGCATTGAGTCTGATCTGTGCTTTCAGACTGATCTTTTTCTCATGGCAGAAATGTGAAGCAGCAGTAGTAATTACAATACATCCATCTTTGGTAGGAATGATGCAACATGGATCAAACAGTGCTATTCTGCTTAAATACCTTCAAACATATACAGTAATCTAAAGGAATGCATGCTTAGCTCTGCTGGGGCTGTCCATCTTGTCCTGCTTATCTTCTGCAGTGTAACTCATTGGTTTAAATCCTGCACGGTGCCTCCTTTCTGAACAGGACTACCTGATACAGTTTGTATTTATCTTCTTTGGAAGGTAAGAGATTAATGAAGGGAACAATTAGAAAAGCTCATTAAAACTGCATTCAGCTTAGTGTAATGAAAAGCGAGCTGTGACCTGATTGGGAAATTGCGCTTCCCTGATTCCTCCCTGCCCCGGTTCCTGGCAGTGCTGTGGGTGTGCTGGTGGAGGCAGTGGCTGGGGCTGTGCTGCTCGTGGGGCTGTGCTTGCTGCAACGCAGCCTCCGACAGTAATGCTGATCCCAGGCACCTTCTCACCCCCGAGGGAGGGGAGGAGCTGTGCAGGAATTCACACTCTGCGCTTTGCGTTTCCATTTCTTGCATCCTGGGTTTTTATGGTGATAAAAGCAAGCAGACTGCTGATAAGCAAGTTGCCTTGCAGGCAACGTTGGCACAGCCCAGGCTGCAGGAGCCTTCTCAAGCTGTGCCCACCCTTGTGCGTATACTCTCTGATTTTTGTGGCACTGGGTCTTACCAAGGCCACATGCACACAAAATGCATTACAGCTACAGCAATGTGTCCTGGGTTCTGCTCCAGCCTGGGCAGCCTGTGTGTAGAAATGGAATCCCAGCAGCCTGCGGAGTGTTTGCAGTGCAGGCAGCCCAGCCCAGCCCTTCCTCTCTGCTTCCCCCGTTGCAGTGCAGGTAATCGCATGGCTGGGTCCGGTCGCTTTGGGAGGGCTCAAGGAAAAGCACAGCAAGGCAGGGCCCTCTGGCACACGTTCACTGGGTTCGTTTAGACTTCATGTTTCAGCTTCACTTAGGGTTTAGGAGAACTAAACATTAGCTCTGTGAAGATTGCCCAGACTCATGGACCGATGGGACGGCCTCACAGTGTTCCGGGTGCAGTTATCAGCTTCTTATCTAGCAATGTTATAGCATCTGAAAATAATACGGCTGTGGAAGCATCACCTGGAAGCAGCAACATGGAGGATGTGCTGGGTTTGTGTCATTGAGTCCTTCTGAAAAGGAAAACGTTAGTGACAGTGGGACAGAGCTCCGTGCTGCAGTGAGGATCTGGCCTGGCACCGCTGCCCTGGGGCTCTGCACTGAGTCCCACTGGGGCTGCACCGAGCACTGGTACATGAGGGCTGTTCCATCCTGGGCTCAGATGTTGGAAAAATGCTGAGTACTTGGCATCACAGCAGAGAACCCCCCAAAAAAGCTTGCTTTCCTCTGCTGGGGACTTAAGAAATGAGGAAGCTTTGCTTGTATTTGTACTGAGCCTTAGTCCATGAGATGCTCGGTGCAAATTTATGGATTTAGGCATTGCAGGGCATGGACACAGCCACTCTGAATCATGCTCCTGTGTTGGGTCTGCAGGGAGCCGTGTTCAGGAGGGTTGGATAAACATGATTAGGCTGCATTGCCAGCGATGATGGCCTTATTTAATGCATTAACAAGCACAGGTGGCGGCACCTCTGAAGTGAATTAAATGCAGTGCAAACTCCTGCTGCATGCAGCAGAGCCGTCGCGATTCCACGCTGCTGAGTGCTGAGCTAGCTCCTTCGGGATGGGATGGGAATGGGCTTCCTATGCCAGAACAGTAATTCTGTGCTTTTCACAGCAGGTTTCTGAACATGATACCTTACAGCAGAGGTGGATTGCATGGCACGAAGAGCAGGAGAGTGTTTTCAGAGCAGCAGTGGGATGCTCTCTACATTTCTATCAATAGCAGCCTTGAGATAAGGCAGTCACAAATACTGATCCACTTGCCTACCATCTTGGTCTGTTGCCATACAGGATTTAACAATGCACCAGTTGAGAAAAAATTACATTCAGCCCACAGCAGCACTGAGTGCTACAGCAGCACTGCCCTAGTCCCTTCGTTGCCTTCTACAGGTGCAGTGCTGGAAGCCAGAGCAATTGCTGTGCTCTGCTGGCCTTTCCCAGGGTGAAACCTGGTTTTTACTTCCTGCTTCTTTAACTTTCATATCAGTGAAATGATCCCTGGAAAGCTTGTATTGATTGCACATTATTGTCTAATTAAAGCACAGTGAGGAGAATTGCAGAACACTCGCTTTCACAGCCCTGTTGTAGGCACTGCGAATTGGAAAGCTTTCTGTTCAGATATGGAAAATGTCAGAGCTTGTTTCCTTCTGAATTTTCACAGCATCTCTTAAAGGCTAGACGTGGCCACATGTAGATGTGCAATTTCTTTTTTAGTTTTATCTTTTTCTAAGTAACAGTTGGGAAATAAATGTTATTGATTAAAGAAATGAGGCCCTGCAGGCTTGCAGAGGCCCAGTTCCAACTGTCAGCTATAACCCATGCTGTCTGAAGGGAGGCACTTCTAAATAAATGGCTTTTAATCAGAAACCTGCTAGATGATCCTTTAGCATCATGTGCAGAGGTACAAATGGGCATTAGCTATACACTGTGTAGAGAGCAGTCCTTTAATAGTGCTGTCTGGTCCCACCTGGATGCTGTTGGTTGCTTTCTGGTCCTTACAGCTTGCTGCTCCATGCTGCTTGTGGTCTGATACTTTCCAGTAACTTGTACCTTCCTGAGTGATGTCCACTGAGCTATTAAAAGATAAATTCTAGTCCTTGGTGTAGCAGGAGCCCAGGAGTTTGTCATTTTAGTTCTACATCGCGCTTAGTCATTGATGGAATTGGTGGCCTTGGGGAAATCGTGTAGCCTACCCAAACCTTCAGCCCGCATCTAAAATCCCACTGATACATCCACAGTGATTTGTGAATGATGAGCAATTCCTGCCCAGGACTCTGCTCAGAAATATGCTATAGAGAGTGGTGGATTTTTGTGCTATGAACATAGTAATGATCCAAAAATTACCTATAAAAATATTCCAAATGTCTGGCATCGCATGTGACATCGACTTTCCCTTTTTTCCTGTACAGGTGTACCTTCCGATTCCCTAGCACGGTTATAAAGATCCAGTTCACATCTTTATACCATAAAGAGGAAACAAAAGAAGAAGCTTCCTCGCCTCCCCTTCGGCCACTTTACCCTCAAATTTCACCTCTGAAGATCCACATCCCGGAGCCGGATCTCCGCAGTGTGGTCAGCCCCCTCCCGTCCCCCACAGGCACTATCAGGTGAGATGTTAATCCTCCCAGGGGATGCTGTGGTTCTTCTCATTGTTCTGTGTGCTTTCTGGAAGCTCCATCTCCGTTCTGAATACCAGCCTTTATCAGCTTTACGTTGTTTATCTGATATGTTTGATGCATGAAATGCCTCGTTAAAAATAAATAATGTTGAGTATCTGATGTTCAGAGCGATGAAGGACAGTTTAAGTCTTGGTTGCCTGGATGCAAGGCACAGGGGTTCTGTCTGAGAGCTCCAAGGGTGGGAGCTGGCATCCAGTGTTAGTTTCACAGTATAGAGCTGTTAGTCTATCTTTGGCAATGGAATTAGAGAGATCTATCAAGAACCACCCATATCCATGCAGAAAAGAAAGCAGGCAAATGTTCCCCGTTAGGACTGCCTGCTTTATTTTTATCTCAATCATGTTCTGTTGTTGCTGGGTGGTGCCGGTGTTATCTGGAGTTAGGGACAAGGGTGGCCACTGGCATGTGGTTTCCTGGGAATAGAAGGAAATGGGGAGGATGCTGACAGTGTACAGAGGGGCTGTAGCAATTTCAATGCTCATGTGTGCGAGTATCCTGTTTTGTAAGTTATCTGCTACAAGAATGTGGGATAGAAATAACCTGGACGTCAAGTTACTGCCTCGAATATTTTCTCTGCTTCTTTTTCAGCAAGGAGTTGATGTTATGGAGTTGCAGTGATCTCATTTAATGTTAAATCTGTTCCATATTATAGTAAAGTGTGCTTGCTAAATACAGTAAGGTGTGCTCATGATTTGGGACCATGTGTTATAGTTTTTAGAGGTGCAGGCTTCAGAATAACAGGAGTTCACCTGGGAACAGCAATAGCTTTTGGTTTGTTTTCTTGTCCATCGATTTGTAAAAAGCTGTAATACCCAAACATCTCCTGTCAGTTAGCACTCATTCAGTGAGTAGTATTCAAATTTATACGGCTGAGAATGGCTTCAGTGTCACAACGGAGCCGCTCTGGTTTTGCATGGCCCCAGAGGCACTGCTTGTTTGGGTTTTTCCCCTCTTGCAGAGCTGCACAGATGTGCAGCGCAGATACTCTAGAAAGAGGGGGCTGGAGGTGGCTGTGGTTTCAGTCCTCTGTTCAGGCACTGCTTTTGGTTTATATTTAACCTTCTCTTTTTAGATGAGGCTTGTTGCTGGGAGGGGAGGGGGAGGTTTCTTTGCCAACATATGGTAGTTAGTTTCCATTCAGTCATCCCGCGCGGTGTGGTTTCTGTTACAGCAGGGGCTGTATCTTCTGACTCTGGCATATGCCTGCCACTGATATTTGACTCCCCGAGAATGTTTCTTTTGCATAAGGAGAAAGTGGAAATAGTGGTGTTGAATTGAGCTCGGCCCCTAACGGCGTGTTTACTGAGGATGATTAATGATTGCATCCGTTTGTCTCGAGCAGCAGCAAACCCAGCAGAGTCTTCAGAAAACCTCAAAAGACATCCGAGGTTTCGCTTGCCAAATCCCTTTCGTTTCTGAGTTCCTCTTGCAGAGGAGGGGCTGACACATTTGTAAACATCCTTGTTGGGTCCCTTCAGCCTTTCCTGCTCCCTCTGCAGGGTTCTGCAGCCCTCATGCCCTGCAGGCCACGCTCAGGGACATGATTTGGGTCTTCTGCTCTGAGAAAGGGAACGCTCTTGGGGTAGTACATCAGTATGCATTCTGCCATCTGCCTCTGGGGCAGCTCCCTACTCTCTCAGTGTTTCTGTAGCAGCACAGAGGCTGGCACAGTGCCCTCTGCCCCCTCCCAGGGCAGGGGCTCAGCCTGGGACCCGCACCCCGTTCCCTGGCAGAGTCTGGAGGCGTTTTCTCCAACTCAGCTCTCGTCCTCCTCCCTCTCCCCCTTCCAGTATTTACTTTCCTAATTTGGTGCGTTTGCCTCGCTCCTCCCTGATTGGCCCATGGAAAATTATTGCAGTTTGGAAATCCTTGGCCGGGTGAAATTTCCTTTTTGGAAAGCAGCTCCCGGCCCCTCTTCCTGCCTCCACCCCACAGCAGTACCTGCACCCCAGCACCGGGCCCTGCTGCTCCCCAAGCCAGCCGTGCCCTCCTGACCCAGCCCTGCTCTTCCTCCCTGTTTACAGTGCAGCTCCCTTCCCTGCATCCCCCCCTGCGAGCTTCTCTGTTTTTTTCCAGCCTATTTATTTTCCCTCTGCAAAGCCAACCGCCTAGAGAGGGAATGAGCTTTGGTTAAACAAACCCAAACCTGCCACCCTCAGCAGCTTTGCAAAGCAAGATTCCTGCTTACTCCTGGGGAGAAATGTTTCCATTGTTTTCTTAGCTAGGTGCTTCATCTCCAGGAGGGGCTGCTTGCAGATGGTTTGAATGTTGTTGTACAGCTTTAAGGGAAAATGTTGGCTGGCAACATGCAGGCATGGCTTATTTCTTCCTGCTCTGAGTTCAAAAATCCTTTTTAAAAACAAACATAGACTTGCATGTCCTGAAAGGGAAGGGCTGCTGTGGTTGTAAGCAGTGAGTAGGAGCAGCCTGTCTGTTCTGCACACCATAAGAGAGGGCAGAGTAACACCTGGATTCAAGCACAAATCTCTTTTCAGTAGATTCAAGGCACCGAAAAGCTGTCTGAAAGCCGTGTGTGGCTAAATTCAGCTCTGGACTTTGTGTAGCTTTGAGATTCTGTTGCTTGAATCTAGAAAATCCCCTTTTGGTGACGCCCTCGCTGATGACCTAAAGTTCTTCACCTCTGCTACAAACCCTTAACTTTGCCTGGTTTTGCTGTTCCTGCTCTCAAAGTGATGCTGAGTTGGAGTTTGAAAAATAAATAAATACTGTAAATCTAATCTTCCAGTTGATGTTAATGACCCTGTAGTAGCAGCAACTGTTTTCCAAATAGTATCTCTGTAGTACTACCCTTCAGGGTTGTTGATTTCTCTTTTTTTTTTGCATATTTCTGAAAATAAAATCATTTATCTGTATGTGCTTTCCTATTCTGAATAGTAGTAATGTTGTCACTATTTAAAAAAAAAAAATCTACAATACAGACATTCAAAATACTGCGCTGTGGAGGTCAGTATCATTACTCACGTTTTGCAGCTGCTGCTGCTTCTGGCTTATCTCTGCACCAGAATGGCTGTGGGCTTGAACACTTTGTCTTGTACTTGTTTGTTTTTACACTGAAAGGGCATGGATATCCAGCTCACATGCACTGTCTTATCAGTTTAAAAATATATATTTTGACATATAGGAGGAAGAGCTCTTAGAGCCCTGTGAATACCAATGTTTGAGAAGTGTCCAGTGAGGTTCTGTGCTAGCAGTTAAACTGGCACTTCTTTGTGTGTGCACCCAAGCCTATGTTTTGGAGAACTGTTAGTACTTTATGTGCCACGCATGTTCACTCATTGCTGGAGTGGTCATTACTTCGTTTACACTGGCATTGATGAGATGATTAATGGACGAGTAGTCAGCATCCTTCTATACTTTTTTATAGGTTTGGTTACCAAAACCAGAAGATGTCAGCTGAACTGTTACAGTTCCAGAAGCTACAAAATTTTCAGCCTTACTTGCCATTATTACACTAGGCAATTAATTCACCCCCATGCTGCTGCCTGCACTGACTGTGGGTTCTTTGAGGCCAGCTCCTCAGGAACTGCAGCGATGCTGGCTAAGCCACCAATGTGTTCTGTGGCCTTTAACAGGTCATTTAAATTCATTGTCTGTTTTTATGCATGTATAGTGTAATAACTACTTTCCAAGAGTGTGTAGTAGATAAATTATGTTTTATACAGTGGAGCAGCATGGGAGTGTAAGGTGGCAGGAGGGAACATGCACGTGTACTCTTATGAGCCATGTTACATGAGATGGATAAATGCTGCACGTGCTTTGCTTCACACTTGGCTTGCTGAAGGAGTGCTTTGCGTTGGCTCTAGAACAGCCATACAACACCATTTCAGAACACGTGGGTCTTCATGTGAACTTGCATATTTCTCTAAAGGTATGAGGTGGGAAATTGAATGAACCCTGACTTCAGTGGTTGCATGCACTCCATGGAAAAGGATGCATAACTACCACCTCTCCCCCTTCGTTCAGCCTTTCCTTCTTCTCATGACTTTATCAGCCACTTAAATGCCAGAGAAGAGCTTCAAGGCAGGTTTTTTGCAGGCTCTTTGCATTGTCTTGGTTATCCATTGCTTCCTGGGCTTGGGCAGAATATACAGCCCTGGTACCTCCCACGCTGGACAGAATGGTGATTATTTTTAATCGCTCTCGTCTCCAAACCACAAGCCAACGTGTGTGATGCATATACATCACATAAGAAACACAACAATCTATAGCAGGCTTGGGAGTTTCTATGCATGTTTATTTCAGATAATGGACCGTGTGCTAGCAGAGCTGTGCCAAGCCATGTGCCAGAGGAAAGGTTGCAGATGTCACCGGCTACACCAGCACTTCCTCTTCCCTTCACTTCCCCTATCAGTGCTGCTATGAAACGCTCACTGCATCCACACATGGAGTGAGCTTACTTCCTCCCTAATAGAGGAACCACTGGAGCAGGGACAAGTAAAAACAATTTGAACTTCTGTGGATAGTTAACTTTCTCTCACTGTGGCTTTTTTTGCAGCTTTGGTTTTTTTTTTTTTTTTTTTTTTTTTTTTTTTTTTTTTTTTTTTTTTTTGGGGTGGGGCCTCTTTTTTTTTTTTTTTAGCATTAGGCAGAGGAGCTCTCAGATTTCTCCTTTCACATCAAAATCCAGCTTGGTTTGGCAGTTTCTGAAACCTGTTTGAAAGAGGCAACGTGCAAGGACTTGCCTTTCTCTGAGTTATGTTTTTGGGGCTGGGCCGGGGAAGGAGAGAGTGGCAGAGGATTTGCACCCATTGCTTCTGATTGGTGTATGCTGGAAATGCTCATTTCACAACCCAAGTACTGTACTTTGACCTGATTCTTGCCTACTGCACGTGAAGAGGAAAAAAATCCCTGTTTCTTTTGGTGTCCCATGTGCTTGAAATGGAACGTAGAATAGTCTTGAGATTTGTGGCATTTCTCTAACATCGTCCTTGTATGCAGGAAAACACACCTTCCTTTTGCATTTGGGGAGGAGACTAGAAAAGATCTTGTTAAGAAAAGGGATTTCTTCCTTTGTACTGAATTGGGACTTAAAACACAAAGAAACTTGCTCAGACAGGAGTCTTTGTATTGGTGGTTACTCTTATCACTGTTATGTCTTTTATATCTGCTTCAGAAATGTGCATTTAGGCATTTTGCAAAGACTGCCCATGGCCTGCTGTAGCCTAAACCACAAGAACGTCCCCTTTTGGAGCCAGGCTCCAAGTTAGGTGAACAGTTCCATGTGGACTCACAGGTAATCTTTCCTCTTTGTCAAAGGGAGGGTAGGTGCTTTATCCATACATCTGGCTTGAATTAAGCTTCTGCATCTTGAGCCCTACAGATACTTTCCTTGCAGAAAAGGATGGAATGAAGTAACACGGCAGTTTTCCTGCATTCTCTTACTGCCTCTCCTTCTAGGGAAATTGGCACTGGAATTTGGGAGTTCCCAGCTTGCTTGTGGACTTGTAATATGACCATAAATAAATCATTTAACCATTTGTTGCCCCCCACCAGTCTGTAAAATGTGGTTAGATTGAGAGAATGTGGAGATCTCTGCATTAGAATCACTGCATGTGTTCAGGCATCAGATCCATCTAGCCCAGTATTCTGCCTCTTTGGGATAATAACAGAAAATACCCCTGATCATCCTGCCTTCCCCAGTCGGTACCTTTCCTGATTCTGCTGTATTGTTATTTTTTTTAAATGAGATGAGAAAGAGCAACATCCAGCATCCTACATATGGATGCACCATACACGCAGTGGTACACCCTGTTTTTGCACTCTTATTCTTCAGTTAAAGCAAAGTAATTAGGAGCATTCCAGCAGAACTGCAGTTAGTTGTACATCTTCTCCAGTAGCTGGTATTTAAAGGCTTTTTAAAGAAGTTGTTAAATAATGCTGTGATCTAAAGAGGCTAGATTCCTGTTGGCAGGAGTCAGAAGTGAATCATGATGCTACAAGACCTGCTGTGTTCTCAATACCCAGATGTAAGCCCTGTGTTTAAAAGGCTGAATTTATCACAGATACTGTGTTCACCCCTCATCTTTCTGGCCTTACAACCAAAGGGTTAAGTATTAAATGGAAAACACGCTGCAAAGGAGCATTGTGATTCAGCACATGGTTGTAGTCTGATTCTAAAGCTGAGTCTCAAGATGGTGTTTGGGGAACTGTGGCCCGATGGCTGCCTGCAGTAACAGTTTTGAGATGCTGAATCCTCAGTGAGTCTCCAAAGCTTGGGGCATTAACCATGGTGTCACAGGGATGAGACTGGGCAAGTGCAGCTGGTTTGCTTACGTGCTGTGTCTTTCAGTGGCATAAAACACGTGCTTCCTCTCCAAAACACTCTCTTCCGTAACAGACAAGCTTAATGCAAATTAGCTTACATTGCTGGTGAGCTAAGGAGAGTTTGCATGGGCAGCAAGCATGGATCAAAGCATGAGTTAGGATGTCTGAGGGCTGGGTGAAATTGCATAGCTGTAGCTTTACTCAGTAAGCCTGTAGTATTAAAATGGATCACACCTCTTCAAGTACTGATATAATATTAATATCCAACAAATCATAATAATTCTCCCCATGCTCAATTTTGTGTTACAACACAAAAAGGTATTTGTAGGGAAAAAGCCTTTTTTTGTTAATGCATGTTAGTAAGGGGGTGTGAGTGTCCTGGCCAGCCCCTGCTCTGGGCGGTGAGCAGAATTCCAGGAACTCCAGGAAACTGATGTCACTGCATTGTGTTTGCTTGTTTTCTTTAAACTGCACTAATGTTTAATTTTAACTTAGCCCTCAGAAGAGTATTTTTAGTAAAACCGTTTCTTCACTCCTTCTGTCCCATGTTTGTATGGAGGGGAACAGATTGTGTCACCTTGTTTTTTTTCCTGTAGTCACCTCTTTTTTCCTTTCTTCTTGAAAGCTCTCTGGTGATTGACTGAGAGCTTGAACACTCAGCAGCGTGTCACCCTGTCTTGCATGGAGTGCCTTAAAGTTCATGTTGTTTGTTCTGTTCCCATGTCTCTTGAACTGATAACTGATCCAGGCTGAAAGGAGGCAGGTCTACCTGGATGGAAGTGCCCCATTCTGCTGAAAGAACAATACTCCCAGATCTTCAGATACTGCTGTGGCTGCTTCATCAAGGAGCTATCAGCAACTACCTACGGAGAGAGCCTGGCTTTTCAGCAGTTAACAGCACTTTAGGTTGGAGGGGCTTTGTCAGCACTCTTAATAGAATCACAGCCCTGCAAGGGGAGGGGTTTCCCTTTACATATTTACTTATTTAAAGCAAGAAGTTGTGCTTAAAACTCACTGTCAGCTTCAAGAGTCAAAAACTGAATGATAAAAATGGGGCTACTCTCCCTTCTGATCTTGAAGAATTGAATCCATTCTTGTGTCTGAACCGCATGGGACAATTTCAGAAGCCATGGCAGTTTGAAAAATAAGAGAGGTGGTGAGGAGAGAAGGCATACAGCTCTGAAGAGCATGGATTTACTGGAGATCTTTATTTCCTTATTCTTGGCCTAAGTTCTGGCTGCTGTTTGTGGCTTGCTGTTCATGTATTTCTGCAAATGAAGATCACAACAGCCAACTGTTTCATCCTGTTCCTGTCCTAGGCTGTGTGTTACAATAATTGCTCATGTGCCAAATGCAAAGATAAAAAGAGCTGCTGTGTTTTTGATTTGTCACTGCTTCATGTATGAAAATTACTTTCATTTGTAATTATCTACACAATACAAGAAGTGCGTGCTTGGAGAAGCTCTTGAAAAATGACAGCAGAATAATTAAATTCCCACCAACGTTATCCACATACAAAGTGGGCTCAGAGCATGGAATATCAAACCCTGATTCATTTTCCTGCACGAACAGATCTCTGCTTTGTGAAAGGCAAGGTAAGAAATAGCTTATCTCTTGCAAAGGCAGATTTATGTTTGGGATCATCCATAAATATTATATACTTTACACCTCCTGAAAGCTTTTCCTCTTGCCATGCTTCTGAGTAGCATCCCCATCAATGCACAGGGCAGTCCGTGGGCGCTGGGAGCGTTGCCCAGCTCTGTGCAGCACTTTGCATGGCTCACTCCTGTCTGTGAGATGGGTGAGTCTGTGTTTCCTGTTGCCAGGAGTTTGTTGTAGCTGGGCTGTTTTGCTGCCTTTTCCCTCTCCTCCTGCCTCTCCCTTCCAATCCTGCAATCCACTTTTGAAAGCAAGCAGTCTTGGTTGTGCTGAGCTCAGCATCGCAACCGTTTGCGAAGATGTCCCAGCAAGAAGCAACACTTCGTTTGCAGAGTGGGCTGTTAGGAAGTACTCATTGTTTCCCTGTCAGATTGCTTGTGCAGTGGAGGTGTTGCCCATTGAGCAAACAAGGGGTGTCTCACCATTTCCTATCCATCCACACGTGTGTGGGGAAAGCCTTTTCAGCAGTCACCTTAGGGAGGTGGGACCGAGTCCTGTTTTCCTTACAACACTGAGTGCAGTGCTGGATATCAGCTGCTGCATTTATTTGTGTCAGGGTTAGTGCTGCTGTTGAGCACTTACTGGTAAGAGGATTGTTTATGCCAGCTTTACTGCATTCTGCTTCCCAGCTGTAGGCTTCAGTTTGCGTTTTTTCATACAATTTGAACTGCTTGTTTTGCTATATAAACCTTCTGTGTATTGTTTTGCTTTTTTGTTCCTTGTTTCTCTGCTCTTACGTAGAAGACATCCTGGCCAGATCCCAGGATTACACGTCACACCATGCTGGCTTTGCACCCCTCCATGCAGGGTGGCACAGAACAGAGGAGAGATGGAAAAGAGGAGCTTGAGGTCTTCAGGTTCCCAGCCTCATCTCTCTCCTCCTGGCCTCCGTACCCTGCCAATCAAGGAGGTGTGATCACTGGACAAGTCTTTCTGATTAGTTCTCATCTTACAGCACTCACTTTGGTGTGCCTGAGCGATGCTGCAAATTACAGTGATCTTTTATTTGTTTGTAGCTTTTTATCAGCTTTAGCACAGCTTTCCTGCTCCGTAGGTGTTCCTGTAATGCCATCTCGTGGCAGTCCTAGGCCTTTCTTCCCCTCGCTAGCCAAAGCTGATGAGATGAGCTGCCTTCTCTGTTATATGCAAGTGATTGCAGCTCCCTGTTGTTAGCTACACTTGTGTGGTTGTGAATGGAAGCAATCCCTGCCTCTAGCCATGTAGCACTACTCGTCTACCCGCGGTGTTAGGTTTGATCTTCTGAAGATTTCTGAGGATGTTTTTCTAAGTCCCATGTACAGAGAGTGTTTGATGCTTTGAGACTGTTTTCTTGCAGGTATGTGTCTGTGTATCAGGACTTAGAGGAATTTCACTTTAATCTTTGATTATTTGGGATTTGTGTATATTTTTCATCTTTCCGTGCCTTGGATAAGTCACAAGGGCAAAAATAAGCCCAGTGCATAATGCTTCGCAGCAACTTGGGAGCTTTACTGAACCTTGGAAGTAAGAACTTTGTGTCTTGTTAATAAATGAAATAACAAATGAATTCATCTCCTTTTTGCCTTTCCAGTGTTCCCAACTCTTGCCCGGCCAGTCCACGCGGTGCTGGATCCTCAGGATATCGTTTTGTTCACAACATTACCTCGGATCTGCAGCTGGCAGCAGAGTACGCCGCAAAAGCAGCATCAGAACAGCAGGCAGACACATCTGGCGGGGACAGCCCAAAGGTTCAGAGAAACATTTCTTGCCCAGCAGTGCTCGTTAGGGGGCTTAAGACCTGGCAGTGCTGAATGTAGTGAAACGAGCCTAAGAATATCCCTCCCATAAGGGCACTGTGTGCAGTATCCTCCAGGGTTTTGAGACCATGGCTTCAAAACAGCATCTTGTGTGTGGTAGATGATGAGTCTGCTTGCTTAGCTGCCTGGAAGGTGTTCAAGCCATTCACTAGAAGGGTTAAGCAAGAATAATTTGTCTTGCTTGTTTGGTAAATCAAGAACCCATAAAGAAGAGGAACATTAGAATTCAGTCTTGATTTCTCCTTTTAATTAATGGTATTTTGCAAAATACAACTGGGGAAAAAGGAAGCAGGGGAAGAAACGGGATCCTTGCCATGAGAAATCTGTAGTCAGACTTCAGAACAAACACAAAGGCCTTCAAGCAAGTGTTAAATGAGGAGAGTAGCAATGGAATTTAGATGAAAAAATAACTGAGTTATAATGATAAAATGTAATTTTGGTGAGCCCATCTTCAGATCAAAGTGAAAGATCTGGATTCAAAACCACCTTATTTGGGATTGGGTGGAGAAGCACGACGCTAGATGACTTCTTGTCTCAAGGGAGAATTCAACCTACAAGAAGGGCTGTTCTTGATGGAGTAATACGGGAATATGAGATCTGACAAATGAATTTAAGTTCCTAGAATGAAACAAATCCTGCTGGAGATGGAAGGAACGGGATTAAGTTTCATATTGGGCTAGTTGCTGGGAGGAGAGCTGGTTAGCATGCTTGCATGAGCCTTCTAACAAAGTTTTAGTTGTAGCTGGAAAGCAGTGAATGTATCCTACACCCTGTAACTCTTTGCTTTCCAATTGCTTGTCCTTGTTCTGTTCCTTGTGCCAGTATCAGCATGTCACAGACTCGGTGGAGAATGGAACCAGGTTTAAGTTAGCCTTTTTGTGCGTGCTTGGGGGTGATACAGGACAAGATGTTACTTTAATCTGGCATAGTCCTATTGTTTGGTTTGTACATGAGTACTTGTGCTGTACTGGGAGGTGGCAGCACAAAGCAGAATTGAAGAGATGAAGTTTTTAGTTGCCTCCTTGTGCTCTTTTTGTGGTCTTTTTTTGGAACTACAGCCTAATGTGCTTTGTTACTTTGGGTTGTTGGTGAACTCTAGTGTAGGAAGTAACAAAACTTTTGTGTTTTTTCATAGGATGAGTCCAAGCCACCCTACTCTTATGCTCAGCTAATTGTGCAGGCTATATCTTCAGCACCAGACAGGCAATTAACACTAAGTGGCATCTATGCCCACATTACCAAGCATTATCCTTATTACAGGACTGCTGACAAAGGCTGGCAGGTGAGTTCTTGATATGACAAGCTTTTAAACTACTTTGACAGGTCTTATCTGCTTTGAAATACATCATTTGAGTTTTGAGCCACCAAGAATAGAGCTGCTTTGACTATTCCCAGAATGAATTTGTTTATCATAAGCTAACTAGTTTGTTTGTGGGTGATTATTTTTTGTAAATACTTTCTAGGGCGACGTAGTGTTACCATTGGGCTGTTTTCTGAAACTGTTTTAATTTTAGTCATCTTGTCTTGCGTTTTTGTTTCTTTATTTTCCCATGTCCTTACCATCGGTAACTTCCTTGCCCAGATATTTGCCTGAATCCTGTGTAATCTTACCCCTTGACTTCCTCTTGGAGTGATCTTTCCAAACAGATGTCCAGCCTCATGCTGAGGTCCTGTTTTTATATCATGATATTTCTTGAAATCATCACAAGTGTTTTCTTTTCCCAGTTTATCTGCTATTGCCTAAATCAGAGTTTCCAAGCTTTGAGTCTCAACAGGAACTCGAGGAGCTTTGAGTCTCTGCTTTCCATGTGGTATTAAAGGAAATCTGACCAGCTTCACAGGAGGGTTTGGATGTAGTTAACACATGCTAAATCAGACTTAAATGTTCATTTGAGGACTGCTTTCAAAGTCTCAGGAAACCTCAGCTCCACCTGCTTTCAGACTTTTTCTTGGCATCACACCTCTGAAAGGAGTGTTGTTGTTTGAATGTAATACACCAATGCAGCTGGAAAGTCTCCTGCAGCTGCTGATTTCATTGTGTTCTACTGGCAGGAGCAGCACAGCTTTGGTGCACTTTGAGTACAGTTGGAATAAATACGTTCTGCTTCCCTGGCTTTTCCCCGCAGTTCTAATTAATTGCGGAATTCACTTCCTGCCTTAACCTGCTCAGCAGAGTTGTGCTTTGAGAACTAGTTGCTGCATCCTGCTCCAAAGGCAGCTGCATTTCAGTGGAGGGTAAAGTTGCCTTTTTTCCCCTACCAGCACCATTGTAAGGCTTTCCTGGTGAAGAGCTTGCCTAAGGTTGCTACAAAAGCTCCTGTTTTGTTTTGAAAGTGGAGAAGAAATGAGTTTGTGAATACCTGGGCTTGCTGAGCCTTTCCCCTGGCCCAAAAGACAGCGTTACACCCAGTCAGGTGGGCTTTGCTGATGAAAAGGATAATTAGTCTTGTCAATATCTGGGGAGCCTTACAGTGCTAGACTAGTGCCACATAAATAATGGATTCTCAGAGAGAGCTGTCTGAGGGCACGTTGTCTCGCCTGCATTATGATTACCATGAGATGCAGTGTCCTTTAGGGCATATTTGGGTACCCCAGTGATCATTTGCAGGTAAGCAGTTAGCACAAACTCAGACAGTTTTTTCCTCTTGCTCAGAATAAAGCCTGTCTTGAGAGAATTCTGATGTGGTTTACAGTGCTTTTCCCCTGCTTCAGCAAAAGCTCTGCTTTCATTCTTTTCCACAGAAAAGCTACTATACTTGCTGACTCCAGATATATTTAAGTGATTGTATAGTACTGAGCAAACCCATTCCACTGTATGGTTAGTAGGAGCTCTGTGTCTGACTAATTTCCCCAGGTTTTCTCTTGCATTTCTCCTGTGACTTTGGATCTCTGTGAGTTGAGTGACTTGTTTCTGTCTTCAACACTGTTTCAGGCAGTGTGGATTTTGTTTTTCCAAGCTGTGCAGCAAAACCAGTTTGCCTTTGTTACGTGCTTCCTCGTGGCAAAATAATCATCTCATTTTTGTGCTTCCTGCAGAATTCCATTCGGCACAACCTCTCCTTGAACCGTTACTTTATTAAAGTCCCACGCTCCCAGGAGGAGCCTGGAAAGGGCTCCTTTTGGCGAATTGACCCTGCCTCTGAAGCCAAGCTAGTAGAGCAAGCATTTAGAAAACGAAGGCAAAGAGGAGTGTCCTGCTTCCGAACACCTTTTGGGCCTCTCTCCTCCAGGTAACTTCACCTTCCTCTGTTCGCTCTGCCAGACTCATTACAAAGCAAACAAACAAAAATTCCTCCTGAAGTACAGTGAGCAAACTTTACTTCTGTTCATAGCTTTTTGAATGGTAATGTGGTTAAATGGTCCTGAGGCATAATCTGAAAATTGCTCTGGCTTTTTAAGTGTTTACAAAAAAAAAAAAGCCAGAACCAAACTACAAATGCATCAAATAATGTGTCTGTTTTGATATCGTTTCAAAGAAATTCAGAGTAGTTATCAGTGGAATAAATGTTTTCAGATGCGAGTCTTTAATTTCAGGAAAGCTGTGTTTATATGGGGATTAGATCACAGTGGGAATAATTTTGTGGTATTTAAAGCCCTCTCCTAGAGGGAACATCACATTGACCATGGCTGTGAGCAATGAAGCAGTGAGGGGGCTGTTCTGGGGAGCTGCTCCAGCCAACGGTGGGACTGCAGAGAGGGCTGTGTGCAGTGACAGCTTTCTCTGAGCCCTGGAGCTGTGGGGTTGAGCCTTGCAATGTAACCCTAGCTGGAGCAGTTTCGTGTAGCATTGCTCCCACTCCTCACATCTTTTCTGTCTATTAAAATGGAGGAAAGCAGGAGGAGAGATTTTCAGCTCATCAGCTGCTCTGTCTTTGTTATTGAAGAACTGTTGAGTTCCTCATGCATTTGGTGGCCACATGGGACCAGAGGTGGGAACAAAATGGTTGAAGGAGAGAGGCAACAGCTGTGTTAAGCATATGTGGGGCCAGACACTTGCATCTACAGTGCATCTTTATCTCTCCTACTCTCAAACACTGACAAACAAAACATCCTTTGAGAATGGCATGAAGCTGTAAAACTGATCTGAACGTGAGGCACTTTGAGATTCTCTGTCAGCAGTGAGAGTCTTAAAATGAAATGCTAACCGTGCTCTGAAGGGTCCAGTTTCCTTCAGCAGGTAATAATGTGGCTGCATTTGGTGTTGGTGTGTTTGTGGGGTTACTGTGTACCTTTCAACTATTGTGGGTAACATGAGAGAATAGCTGTCCTTCTCCTGAAAGGATTCTCTGCTTCAAACAACACTTGATCTCTGCTGCTGTCTTGTGGTCAAAATACATCTACACCTGTCAACACTGTGTTTTGGTGTTCCAGGAGTGCTCCTGCCTCCCCTACTCACCCTGGCCTGCTGTCCCCTCACTCTAGTGGCCTACAGACTCCAGAGTGCCTGTCACGGGAAGGCTCACCCATTCCACATGATCACGACTTTGGGTCAAAATTAGCCTCAGTTCCAGAGTATCGGTATTCACAGAGTGCACCTGGTGAGTAGCTCTTGTTTCACAGCAGGTGACTTTCCATTGCACTGAGTGCTATGCTGGGAACAAACACTGCAGGAATGTTCCTACCAGTCTGTTACAGGAGGATCTAGGTCTCTCCTTTGACTTTGTTAGAGACTGATGGTGCATGTGCAACTTCAGATCATTTTTTCTGTTAGCCTTTGTGTGAAGGGACAGGACGTAACACACTGGGCTAACACATGAGCTAACCTTAAGCTAGGTGTCTCTAAGGAACTCACAGCAGAGTAGCCATGGCAGTTCACAGCTCACTCAATAATTTGCCAAGACTTCTTGATAAGATCATCTTGCCTCCATGGTGCTGCAGCCAGAGCCTTGGTAATTTGTTAAGCCCTGGTAAATACCTGCTTGTCAGCTGTACTGTAACTGGCCTGATGTCTAGGGTGTTCCTGTTGAAGTTGGAAGGCAAAGCTCATTAAGTAATGCCTCATGTTTGGGGGTTTGTCATGGTATTTGTTCACTAAAATGTGCTCAAATGACAAGTGTGGGTTTTGTATGTTAATAAAAAGAATATTGGAGGTGGCATTTTTGAAATATTATCTTTTTTTTTTTTTTTACCTGCCCTCACGTGCTGCCCGTGTTAAAGGTTTGAATACTGCAGACTTAGAAATGCATCAGTAAAATGAGTAGAGTTGTGGGGTTTGGTTTTGGGTTTTTTTTTTTGTTAACCTGTCCCATTAATGTGTGTTTCTGTTTTCTGTTTAGGATCTCCAGTCAGTGCCCAGCCAGTGATTATGGCTGTTCCTCCTCCTCGGCCATCTACTCTGGTGGCAAAACCAGTTGCATACATGCCAGCATCAATAGTGACTTCTCAACAGCCTTCATGTCATGCAATTCATGTTGTTCAACAAGCTCCCACTGTTACCATGGTCCGAGTTGTGACCTCCTCTGCAAACTCTGCGAATGGTTACATCCTCACAAATCAGGGCACAGCAGGAGGAGCTCACGAAGCTGCAGGAGCAGTGTTGGACTTAGCTGGTGACCACCGAGGTAGCTTTTCACCTCTTGCTGCTTCACTAATAAGCTGAGCAGGCTTGGAGTGTGTAGGAGAGAGTCAACCAGCTGTTTCACTCACTGGGTGCTTAGCTCTTAATGAAAGATGCATCTCTAGATAAAACTAAAAAATGAGTAAGAGTTCATCTGGCTGATGTCTCCACCATTGAGGAGGAGTGCTGTGCTCCCCTGTCGTGTTTGGGGAGCACATCTAACAGGCTTTGGAGGCTAAAAAGCATGGAGTGCTTTAAATATTTGTTAGCCCCTCTATCAATATTGTGCCTGTGTATTAGTCCCCTGGGCATGCTATGGAAATGCATGCTGCTTCTACATGAAAGGCATAGCATGTGATAGGCTGAAATTTCAGGATGGCCTTGTCAGCAAATGACAGAGTGCTTCTCTTCTACCTGCCTGGTTTCACAGAAGAAAAGATGTGCTTCTGGAAGTGTAGGCAGTACCTCATGAAAGCAACCTTCAGACACCAGTTAGAACAAAGGCCTTTTTTTTTTTTTTTTTTTTCTCTCCAAGCTAGAAATTCCAGCCTTGAGGGATTTAGTAAGTTTAATTACTTAAATAAATAAATAAATTATCTTGCAGTGGTCTAGACAACACCTTTTCTGCTGGCCATTTCAGAAGGGCTTAGTGCTACAACACAGATGTGTGTTGCACCAGCAGCAAGACTAGTTATTCTGACTGCTTATATGTGGACAGTGCCACAGAGGTTCTCCTCTAAGGGAAAGAAGAAATAATGAAGACCTTCCTCTACAGCAATACCAGGACCATTGGCTTTTTTTGTTATCCTGCTTGAATTTCGTTCGCATTCTCTAGTAATTCCTGTCTAGGTCCCATTCATGTTGCTGAAGCAGTAATAGTTGCAGCTGCCTGTCACCTGCTCCCTTCTTTCACTCACTAGTTTTTGTTCTCACTTGTTCTTTCCCTATTTGTCCATCTTATTCACACTTGTTTCCTTTTCTAGTCTCTTCCTTCCCTGTGGTTTCTCCTTCCTAATCTCCAAGCTTTTCTTGCCTCTTCTCTTCTTTCCAATCAGCTTGCCTGCAAGTCTTTACTCAATGCTTATATTCCATCTAACTCCACTCCGGTTGTCTCCTAATGTTGAGAAGGGAGAAGTCTTCTCTTCCTGTAGGATTAGTGAGTTTGTGCCTCCTGTCTGCCTTCTCTGCTTTGACACCACTGAGCCCCTAGAAGAAAAAGTGGCTCTCCTCTCATGCATGCCCAGCAGAAGGCTGTCCTGTAGCTGTTACATGCCTGCTGAATTGACCTGTTTATTTGTCCTAGGAAGTGAGATAGGCAGCTGAGTGCTTTCAAAATTATTTTTATGCGGGATCTCAGCCCTCTTTTAATGTATGTATATGTATATTTTAGTTTTATTCCTTTCTGGTTTCTTCCCATACCTCCATAGCTGACTAAAGCTTGCAACTGTGGGAAGACTTGCTTGTAAATCGACCTCCATGCAGGCCTGACAGCAAGCTGTTGCAGGCAATGCCTGGGACATTGTTTGAGGTCTTAAATGGCTCCTGCTCTCTGTGGTGCAGTCAGGCCAATTGGCTTGTAACTGTGAATATCTCCTAGCTTACTTTGTAGTGGCTGCTGTCCATATCACAGCTATAACGTACAAGTAAGGAAGATGATGTCCTTTTGGGAAGAAGGGTCAAATTTATAGTCTTGATTTTTAGCTGGGTGGCCTATGCCATAATAAAAATGATCTTAATATGCATAGAGTAAATGTACAGAGTTTACTGTTGTCAAATATTCATCGCTGTCCTTCTGATAAGCTGATAAGCTTCAAAATAAACATTTCAGAGGGACTGGTACTCCGTATTCTTATGTCCCTGATTGCAGTGAGTAGTGTGAGTGAATCATTACCTTCCCAGAGCTGACTACGCAATATGAATCAGCCCACAGAACTTGTGTATATAGAGTCAGATCCTGCCTAAAGCAATTCTCACAGGGTTAGGCCTCTAGGAATCCTGTGCTCGTTGGAGCTCAAATATGTTACTTTTGTGACTGAGCTGCCTGAACCTGAGAAGCAGTGCTTTTCATTTTCACTCTATCAACCTTGTAAGATACATCAAAGGCAAGTGACTTTGTGGTGCTGTGATATTTACACATTTGTAAGCCTGGGGTATGTATTACTGCTAAAATGTTAATGAGAAGAAAGCCTGCTCCTAAACCAGCAGGATGGTGAATGACTGTTGTCTGTTCTGCTCTTCAAGCAGGCATGGATGAAAAGCCAACGATCGCGTTTGCCACGATCCCCACCGCCAGCCGTGTCATTCAGACGGTTGCCAGTCAAATGGCACAGGGTGTTCCAGGACAGACAGTCACGATCCTTCAGCAGGCAGCTCCAGTGACCATTGGACAGCACCAGCTCCCCGTGCGGGCAGTCACCCAGAACGGCAAACACGCTGTCCCCACCAACAGCATCACCGGCAGTGCGTATGGTAGGCTTTGTTTGGATCGCTCGCTGAGCTTTGCAGTTCAGTTGTAAAGTTGTAAGGTCTTTCTCTTCTGAGTTATGCAAGTTATTCCACGTGTCCAGTTCCAGAGGTTATAAGTTCTACAACTTCTGTGATTGTGAATATCAGCGGTAGCTACTCTTCTATCCACCTCTGTTTGCTCAGTTTTCCTCGATGGATAAGTTGTGCTACGTGCCATTGCTTCTGAAAAGTTCAGTGTCTCTTTGTCCTTGGCTATGAGTGTATTACTGCTTACACTTTTGGGGGTTACTACTTGAAAGTGTTGGTGATGCTTGCTTTAAACCTGCTTTTTCATTTGTTTCCTCTGACAAACAGCCTTTGCTTTCAGCATGCCAAATAATAAAATTTCAGTGGTGCTCTTTAGATCTTGTGAAATATGACTCCACAGAGTATTAAGAAAATAACATACTTTCCCCTCTTAAGGTCTTACAGCCTGAGAGAAATAAGATGTATTTCATCAGGTGAATGAATATAGGACTGTTTATATATAGGATGTGTTGTAGTCATTTGTCATCCCTGATTTTTAAAATCTCATGCTAGCTGTATCTTGGCAATCTCTTCTTGTGCTTGCTCAGCACCTCAGATTTTGTGCAGTAGAGGATGGTGACTGAGAGTGGTAGTGCCCAGGCTTCTTACTGCCCTTTTCAGTGAGATGCTGAGTGCCTGTGCTGTCCCAGGCTGCTGCTTACAGGGAGTCTGAAATGAAGGGCACTGGTGAGGTTTTGATGACCTTTTTTAAAGCAGAGTAGGAGTCTTCCTATAGAATTTTCTGCTGTGTGTATTCAAAGTGGCTTGCATTTTGCATTGCAAGAATCTTATTGGAGCAATGAAAACTTTATGAGGTTTTTATGCAGCAAAGCTATTAAATAAAGCAGGTGCAGTTGCTTCTATCCTGCAGTAGTGTTGTCTAATGCAGAAACAGGTTTTTCTTATTTTACATTTATGTTAAGATATTCTAATCTCAGCAAGTTTTCTTTAGCTTTCTCTCCTCACATTGAAAGTATTCCACTTGCATCTAAGGGTTTGAGTTTTTTTGTATAAGGTAGTGAAGTTTCTAGTTGACAAAATGGAGACTGAATCTCTTGACTCATCTGTACGAAGTGGACTTCTCCTCAGCTGCAAGGTTTAGGTTCTTTGTCAGTCACTGAATTGTAATTGGTGGCTGCCCTCATCTTTACCCTATTTCTTTCCTTCATCCTCTTGATACAGTATAGCCTCCTTCCCATGCCTTGGCAGAAATTACTGGGCTTTGAGGGCCTTTGTTCTGTTTCCTTTGTTTATTTGTCTTAAGGCTTCTTTTTGATGCGCTTAGCAGTGAGCACACCATAATGTTCTGTTATTCCATCCTTTGCAAATCAGTCTGGAGGGCAAAGGATGTGCTGTCTCCTGAGTCCCCTTTGGCTGCCTCTCCTATTGATGCAGAGTCCAAAAACTGCATGTGTTTTGTTTTCCAAGTGGTGGTGTGTGCCAAGGCCCGTGTGTAAGCGCATTCTTTGTCTGGAACTAGGAATTGTAGACATTTTTACGCAGACTTGCTACTTACTTTTTTTTTCTCACCACTGCTATTAATGGGAGAGTAGGAGATTTTAATCAGTACTGGAATACAAGATCAGGAGCCAGAAATTCCAATGTTCAGATTCCAGTTCCAATGGGAACACGTTTGATTGTGTGGGGTGAGCTGTTAAGCCTTCCTGCCCCTTTGACGAGTGAGATGTCAATACGGTCAATATTTGGGTTGTAATCTAGTGTCCCAGCAGACTGGCTGTTCTTACAGCGTGAGCTCTGCCCAGCTGGCTTTTTGGCAGTCTCAGAGGGACTGAAGAGAGGCCTCTAATCCAAAAGTGCAGCACACAGATGTAGCTGGCAAGAAGATACGATTTTGTGTGGCCAGAGAGCTGCCTCTCCAAGAGAAGGTGTGCTGTAATTCTAGCAGGGAATTCTAATCTTCCTCTTTTGGAGATGAATGTTTCACTGGCAATGCCTTAGTTGATGATGGATTAAAAAAAAAATGAAGTTCTCCATTGAAAGTGGTAATGGCCAGTTTATTAAACTTGCACAAAGCTGAGATTGTTTTGGAGAGAGAGAGAGAGACAAGGCTAGCAAGCCTTACAAGATGGTTTTGAACGCTACGTTTGAATACATGCCGAGGTGTTGCATTTGACCGTGTTTTCTGGAATGACAAATGTTTGTGTTACTTACCACACTAACTCTCTTTTCTTTCATTTCTTCCACTTCCCAGCTCTTACAAATCCTTTGCAGCTTCTTGCAGCCCAGGCCAGCTCATCCACTCCTGTTGTAGTCAGCCGGGTATGTGAGACAGGGACCGAAGAGAAAGCAGCAGCCTCTTCCAATGAGCCTGAAGTCAAAAGACCCCGGATAGAAGAGCCCAGTGGAGCAGTCCCAGCCCAAACTGGAGTCATCACATCTACAGCGCCACAAGGACAGGCAACCAGTGAATGAAGAACCGGTGGGAGGAGCTGGAGTGGTGTGGGGTGGGCATGGGATGACAGCAGCCCCTAAAGCAGCTTTCAGAGAAAACATACCACAACTGTAACAGCTCTAAACATATCAAATAAAGAGCTCTTTTTAAAGTCAGATTTTTTTAAATGGGAGGTCAACAGCTATTAGAATCACAAGGTGCCAAAAAGACAAGAATGGAAAATCCTCCCAAGAACCCATACCTGGAACTCTGTTCTGTCTTTACCTATGGGATATTTTTCCTTTTTTCTTCTTCTTTTTTTTTTTTTTTTTAAAGATTCAAAAAAATACAGACAACTGATTGTATGACTGCTGGGATTTTTTTTTTAACTGTATATTCCCCTTTCGGCTCCAAGGGGATGGGATTTGCAGTTCAGCATCTAAAGGAATGTAACACAAATACAATCTGCTCCCTGGAAAGAAAACTCCTCATTTTCTATGCCTTAATACTGCGCTTCTCAGAGCTTGGAAACGTAGGACCATTTTTAAAAGGCCAGCTAAGGCAATCAAATACTGAAAAATGGGTGCAGTATCTCACAACAACAGCATTAAAGAAACATGGTACCAAGCTTAAAGAAAAAGGCAGATGAATTTTTTTCTAAAACAGAAAAATTCTGAATATTAATGAATGTTTATTTATGTGGAGATTCAGGAGGAAGAGTTACAGGGCTCAACCACCTGGACTTCCAGATGCAATTTCTCTCCATTCCCTCTGAGGGAGAATAAGATGACAGAGGAACTGTGTTAATTTGGTTCCTGTAAAGATATTAAAGGGTTTTGTACCTTCAGTGACTTCTTACCATTATTCATCACTTGCTCTGGACAACAGCCCGAGTATCTTGGTGTCTGAGGATCGCGTGGGGAAGGGTGCCTCAAAGGTTGTATGTGTATTTGATATGTTTTTGTGGTCCACACTGTGCTCTCCAGCACCAGGGTTTGTTCGGATTAGCTCTGCAGATCAAAGACGTTGCCACTGTCTCTGTAAACCTGAGAAAATGTTGCTCGGTTTCCTGCACTGAAGCGGTCTGCCTTCCCCTCCTGCTGGTAGTGTCATTCTCAACCAGATGGATGATGTTCAGGATGCCAGAGCTGGGTAGAAGTCTGTCTCAGCCCCTCTCCCATGGCTGGAAGAGGCTGACAGCAATGCTCCCGTGTTGTTATTCTGAGAGGAGGGTTAACGGCTGATGTGAAGCAGCAGAGTTCATACAGTATTTGCTAGAAATTGTCAGTGTGTAGAGACCAAGGCAAAAGAGACCTTTTGTTTTCCATGTGGCAAAAGTCACTGGAGGTCTTTAACAGGTTTTCCAAAAGGAATTCAGAGGTTTCCTTTCATTCTTCAACTCCCTCTCTTGTCTGTCCTATCCTTAAGACTGTTTGAGTTGGCCAGTAGGAGGAGGAATTAACTTAAACTGTACTCCAGGCTCTTCATGTAGTAGAAGTACATCTTACGAGTAACGCGGACTTGAGTCTCTTCAACCAAGTGGAGGAGTGGGTGTGCGTGACACCTTGTGACTGGCAAAGAAATCAACTTCTGCATAGCTCCAGCTAACCTTTCTGGGTTTACACCCATGTGTGATCCCCTTGGTTAATTTGTCTTCTGGCAACACGGCAGACATCCTATAACTTAGAAAATGTTATGGCTTTATTAATGGCAAAATTGACTTTACAGCGATGGGATATGACTTTGGTAGGTTAACCCTGTACCTGTGCTGATATATTGTCAGGTTACTGTCTTGTGAGGTCTGACAGTGCTGTCAGAGAGCAGAGAAGCAAGCCAAATGCATAAACATTTTGCAAAGAGATTTCCCCAATGTACAGTAAATGATACTGTCCCTTGGGATTAGGGGGTAAATCACAACAATTTCATGTCTTTTGAAATTTGGGGAGTGGAAGGAAGACCATGCAGAAGCAGCTAGCATCATTTGCTCCCTTCTAGGTTTCCTTTCTATTTGCCAAATCCTACTCAATAGCTATGTCCTATTGCTTGAATAAAACCCAAGTGCTTATTATTCTCAAGCCGATTGTTTCCTGAGAAATATTTCTGAAAGAAGGGAAGAATTTCTTGATGATTTGCAGTTACGGTGTACAGCTACAGGCACACAAAGTATTCAGGACAGTTCATTTATCTACAGCTAGGCCTGCATGATTTAGGTGTGTGCCTTTGACAAGATATTAGACTGGGTTTTAGTACTTTAGTACTAAAAAAGAGGAGATGTAGGTTGGATGTAGGGAAAAAGATTTTTACAGTAAGGGTGGTGAAGCACTGGAACAGGTTGCCCAGAGAGGTGGTGGAAGCCCCATCCCTGGAGACATTCAAGCTCAGGCTGGACCAGGCTCTGAGCATCCTGATCTGGCTGTAGGTGTCCCTGTACATTGCAGGGGAGTTGGACTAGGTGACCTTTAAAGGTCCCTTCCAGCTCTAAGGTTTCTATGATTCTACTTCAAAATTATTTTTGTCAAGGGGGATTATTCCAGCCCACAAAGTAATTGAAGCAGGCCAGCCTCCAGCTGTCGTGTTTCCTGCTCGGAGGACTAGGTGCAGCAGAGTGGAAAAGCACACACATCAGTTCTGTGTTTTCTGGAGCCTTTTCAAGCCAGAATTCAATAAAACAGACTTTGAGGAAGAAGGCACATGTGAGAGTGCAGCATAGTTTATCTGTGATTAATCATTATGTTCAGATGAATGCTGTTATAGATCCAGGCACACCTCTGAAACAGCCCTGAGGCAAGAGAGCTTTCCTGAAGCAGTCTTTGGTTTTCCAGCATGTTAGGTGTGTCAGCTCAAGATGAGCAACCAGCACAGAGTACTGTTCCAAGCTGCCAAAGTTCTGTGGCAAAGTGTTTCTTTCCTGCTGCTTTTCTTTTGGAAAGTCTAAGTAATTAGGACCTAAACTTCTCTAAGCTAGTCCAGCACCATAGAAACACATCAGCTGAATCACAGTGTTCTCATAAACCAGCTGCTGCTTCAGAGATACCTCCTAAGTCTGTCCTCAGGTTGACTCTATAGATTTGCCTCCTCAGTATTCAGAACAGAATAATAATTTCAGTCTTCCTGTTGTGGCTTACAGTGCCCTGTGGTTGAAGTGCAAGTTGGCCGCAAGCAAATCTCTCTCATCTGCTCAGCCATTCTGCTTCAGGTGCCTGGAACTCGTGGGTTCAGCCTGTTGGGAGTTGTGTGTTACCAGTCTGGTGCATTACGCTGCTGCTGGGGGAGGTTTGGTGGGGAGAGAACATTTCACTGCATCTTCTGCTGTCTGTTTAACAAAGGTCAAGGCATGCTGAATAGTTAACCTGCTGTAACTTGGACCTGGGAAAACTTTAAAACTGGTTTCATAAAGAGTGTATTCTCTTTTCACTGTGCCTCTTTGACAGATTGATTTTACTTTGGTTGGGGCCAGTTTATAGCAATTTTTGCTGCCGCAATATGCAAAAGCTGCATGCAGTTGTTGGTTTTATTCTTTAGTTATTGTTTTGTCTTGGCCTTGGCTCTTGTGATACAGGAAGCTTTTTTACAGTGAGATCATTTTAATCTGATGTAGTGATAACAACACAGTGCTGAACACAGAAATGAAGTTGATTGTTAGCTCATATATTCATCTCAATAACTTTTTCTCCCCATGTTCCTTTCCTCATTCTCCCATACCATTAGTGCTGTCCCCTGTAGCACATACACTCATTTTTATCCACTGCCAGGAGCAGTGCCTTGCATTAAGTTCTGCCCAAGGACTCAAGAATGAAAATACCTGTGGGATACATGGGGTCCAGAGCAAGTTTAAAAAGGTCAATCTAGTCTCACCCTATATTAATTTTCATTATGTGTTTTAGAAATGTTACTGCTGGACACAACCTGTTTAGGGGAGTGTTTTGAGAACCATGTTAAAGCTTTGTGAGAAGGGAAAATAGTTAAATAATGCCTTGGTTAGGCTCCAGGTTTTGAGGGGGAGTAAACTTGGATTTGCATGTTTCAGACATCTGTCTTGTGTACTTGTAACTGTCGTTCACAGTTAACTTGCACATTTTTTCCCTTTTTCAGTAGGGAAATGCCAGTAGTAAAATAAAACTCGAAGCACGGAAGGCTAGGCAGCTGTGTCTGAGCAAGTGAGAGTGGCTGACCTGTGCTTTCCTACACAGTGATGTGGAGCACTTTTCACTGCCAAGGATGCTGAGTTCAAGTTAGAGCCTTTCAGCTGTGTTAGCAAGAGGGTTTCCCAGCGAGGTGTTTGCTATTGCTCTGATGTGCACTAGTGCGTTAGGTGAGTGTCAAAATGCTGGGTGAAAGGAGAAGCATTTCCCTGCTGTACCTGGGTGTGGGGTCTTTAACACAAGGGTCTAATCTAGGAATAGTTCTGTACCTTTTCTGTTGGATCAAAAGCTGTTTCCTCAAGCTTACTGCATTTATTCCTTAAATTCAAGCTAGTTGCTTGTTTCCATCTGTGTCTCTCAGGTTTAAACTATGTCTCATAAATCACAGTTTATCACTGTGATGAACATAAATCACATAAAAATGCAGTGTTAGGGAAGATGAGAGCTCTGTCGAGGTTTTTGTCTCTTCCACTGGCCAGTTGTAGCTGTGTACAAACACCAAATAACTTGGGCTGGAAGAGACCTTTGGAGGTCTCTGCTACAGCCTCATGCTCAGAGCAGGTCCAACAAGATCAGGTCACTGTAACCGTGTCCAGCTGAGTTCTGAATGCCTCTGGAAATAAAAACAGGGACCAAAGTTGCGGAACCTCCATGTTTGACCATGAGGTGAAAGCTTTTTGCATCCCTGTGTGTCACTGCCTCTTTTCCTGTCACCGTACACCTCCAAGAAGTGGAGGTTGGAGCTCTGCCTTTTAGCATCTGCCTTCTCTGCATCTTCCAAATAGGCAGCTGAAGACATGGGTAAGGTTTCTCCCTCTCTTTCTTCTTCATCTTAAGGCTGACCCAGCCTGGGCATCTCAGCCTCTTCTCTGCTCAAGCCTCCAAGGTGGAAATCCGACAGAAAAACCCTGTCTGTTGTGTACTGGTGAGCCCAAAGCTGAACACACTACTCCAGAGACAGTCTCAAATGCTGAATGGAGTGGAAGAATCACTTTCCTTGGCCTGCTGGCTTCACTTTGCAAGTCCAGTCCAATGCCTGTTTGGCCTCTTTTACTGTAAGACACTGCTAACAACAACAAGAAGAGCAGCAAGGTGAGCGGGGAGTACTCTGGATTGCATTCATACACATTTAAGCATCTTGTCCAAGTGCCAAATTGGTTCCTGTAGCTTTTTGAACAGGAAGCAGTGCTGCAGGATCCTGATCACTTCTTAAAATACCTGTGCTTCACCCTGTTGGATGAGTTTAATTCCAATGGGATCTTACCTTGAGCTTCTGCACTAATGCAGATCTCACAGGTTTGTTAGTCCTGCTGCTGCTAAGTTGCAGGTGTTAAGAAGGAAGCTCTAAAGGAATGGACTCGGTTTCATAGCTTTGTCATTGCCTTACACTGAGCTTTTGAGGTTGCAGATGCCATCCTGCAGCAAATGGTCTGCCTTCCCTTGTCAGCCAGGTTCTCAGGCAAGCTGCTGTTTCTGCTCCCTACTGCAATTTTTCCCCTATATTTGTAGTAGTTTCTGTTGACTCTGGAGTCCTTTAATCCAACTCCTAACATCATGCTTGAAGGTCTGCATCTGGTGAGAATCTGCACATTAGGTTGCAGTTATAGGACAGATGGTTCAATCATGTAACTTCTTGTTTCCTTCTGGGTAAAAATTATGCCAAAGCTGCTATTACTGTAGCATACACTACTGTCATAAAGTGTAGCTCGCGATGGAGCCAGCTGTGCTGCAGAAAACAATCTCACTACAATGTCATCTGGGTGGCTGGAGCTGATGAGGCTGGGAAGTGGTGCTTGCTTGCAGTTTGGTCTGGACCTGATCAGAACAGAGCTGTGGCTTTGTGCTGGAGCATCTCTGTGTGGCTGCCTAGCGGCTGGGGTTGGATCAGCACTGCTGGGTGGGTTGTGTGCAGGGCTGTGAGTGTGTTGTGCACACCCGTGGGTTTGTGCATTTGTAATAACAGTGCAACAATACCTGGCTGTGATGGTGGGCTTTCTCTGTTTCATTGTCTTTCACAGGGCAATCAAGAATAGAGCAGTGAGCATTTTACTTTGGGCTGAGCAAGGCATGTTGAAAAAGGCTAGGGTTTTCTTGGAGCACTATTGTTTAAATTCCAGATTTTTTATCAACTTGGCATTTAACCTTTTGATACCTTTTTGATTTACCCATACTGAATTAAACCCCTCAGAAGGTGTGGCTGGTCCTCTCCTCATGTGTTTAAGCTTCAGAGGGAAGTTGTGCCAAGTCTACCCCTTTGCTCTCAAGACAGAAGAAACCATTGACAATTCATGGGTGGCAGCTAAGGTAGAAACCCTTTAACTATTTTTTTTTTTCAGAGAATATTAAATTAGATCTGTGTAAACATAAATTTTATATTTATTTTGTGTGTGTGTGTAAATATAGATATATAAATGGTCCGTGACTATTTCTTTCTCTTAAATGGTACTTTACACAGCCTTTTTATACAGTATGTTGGTAAATTCCCTCACCAGGCACTGATTGGAAAAGAACCATGTACCTATTTCTGTAACAGATGTGGGCAGCTGCAGAAGCAGCTTTCCTTCAGTGATTGCTGTCATTCCTCTCGCAGAGCAGAACTGATGATGTGGTGCTTGCATCTTCCTCGTGCAGGAGCTTCTGGCTTTGTCATGCTTTCAGCACCCCCAGCCTGTGCTGCTTTTCTGGCAAGAAAATCCCCCAGAAGGCACTAATGAAAGCTGACAGCCTTTCTTGCCTCACATTATCTCTAGATTGCAGTGTCAGGGAGCTCTGGATGCTTCTGCTCTGTAAGTAATGGGACCTTACTGCTAACAGAGGAAACTGATGGAGGGTCCGTGAGGATGCTGTGAGGCTGAGGAGCTCCTCCCTGTCTGTCTGCCAGGCAGGTCAGCTAACACTGGGGCACTGAGCAATGGTTTCTTTTCCTGCTTTCACAATATTTCCCTCTCTTTATGGGGCATGAGGTGTCTAAGAGGTTTTTCTTACGTTCTTGTTCACAGAGTAAATTTTACCTAACCAGTCAAATTCCAATCCTGATTTAACTCCAGAATACTAAATTCAGAAACACGCATTTTGACCTACGTGGGGCTTTGAGAACTATTCTTAAAAGTACACGATGCTGGGCTTCCTAATCCTCTTAGCAAAGTAGTAATTCCTCTGTAAGGACCTGAGCCTCGGTTTCTGCTTGCTATCTGGTGGCTGGGCTTTGATATTTGAGGGAGAACAGGATATGAAGGTGTTATGAGGAGGAACCTGAATAGGGGCATTGAAAGGAAACAGCTTTCTTCCTCAGCAGAAAGAGAAGGGGGAAAAAAATGTGAAAACCAAACTTTCCCTGTTATTTCCTGTTATTTGATTACTACTTCACATCTGCTGCTGGGTTAAGCAACATGACCAGCATCCCAGACCTTGGCACCCTTGATCTACAGTCGACCATTCAGTCTGACCCATTCAGTTTCACTTAAAGCAGTCCAAACCAGAGCCTTCCTTAAAGCTAGGGGCACCGCTGGGGAGAAATATCTGTTAGCTGAAGTAAAATGAGATTTGGATGGAGCAGAAAGTGATGTTTCCTTCTGTTTCACTGCCTTGCTGCTAAAAGTCTGGTGCAGAAGTTGCTGATGCTCTGCTGGTCTGTGTGCTGCTCCTCGGATGTGGACAGGCTGCTGGGAAGGCAGGTTGGTTCTGCAGCGAGCGATTGCCACGTGCCTAAATTCACTGTATTCCTGCCCCCAAAAATGGTCTGAAAGTGGAGAGAACCAGAGTATTGCTCTTTGTAAGATCTTTTTTAACAGAAAAGAAAACAATGTTTAAAAAAAGAAAGCATTCAAATGTACCATTGTGGAAAATGGAATGGTTTTAAAGTACAACAGTCTTACAAGATGTTAGGCTTGGGTTCGATGCGTGTTCCTACAGGGATGAGATGGCCTCGTCCAGCCTGCCAACCTCTGCATGGCCCAGAGGAGCTGTCTGCAGCGACCCAAAGGACTGCTGTCCTAAGGACTATTTGAAGCTGGTTGATATACTCAAAAGATACCTGAGCAATGGGTGGTAAAGCTGGAAGCCCTGGCCAGATTCGGAGTATTTTCTTTAAAAGAAAATAAAAATTGGGGTTTACCCCGTTCTGTGTATGCGTTCCCACCGAGTCAGTTGGGAAGGCTGCAGAGGGAGGAGGACCAGGGATAGCTGGCTGCTGTGACAGAAGCAGGACTGGCTTTGTTACAGAGAGCACGAGGGGGCCTTACCTCTCTCGCTTGGATTCAGCACTTAATTTAAGGAATCGTGATGGGGGCTAAAGCCATGCTTGCATTTCAGTTCCTGGTTTTGCCTGTACATGACACCTCCAGCAAGATGTTTTGGGTTTTTTTCTTTTCTTTTCTTTTTTTTTTTTTTTTACAGCTGATATCAAAAGTGTTTTTCGTGACTTGTTTTCCCAATCAGTGCTTTTTACAAAGCAAGGTGCGTATCCCAAGGGGAAAAGCTCCTTTTGGGGCAGTGGGTGTGAAGTTCATCATCTTCATCAGGTGGCTTTGCAGCTCTGCTCTTGGGAGGTGCTGACCTGCGTGGGCAGAACAGAGCTCACACGAGGGTCAGCTGCATCCCAGCAGTGCTGAGCCAGCAGCCACGAGCATCCGAGGAGCAGGACCTGTGCTTCTGCACCAGCTGGGATACAGTGGGTTTTGTTGTTGTTTTTTAACTATGGAGCCATACTTTTTTTTAAAAAAAAGTGATTTGAGATCTGAATGTGATTTCTAATGTACCAAGAACGTTAATATTTTAAAGCTATAACAAAGTTTTAAATTTCTACTTTTTTTTTCATTTATTTTAACTGTTCTGTTACCTTAATTTGATGTATGTGGTTGGAGAGTGTTGCTTCTCCTCTTAGGATTTGTTTCTATAACCAGAAATAAAATTATATATGAAAGAGAAGATGCCCTGAAATCGCCTGCTGCTTTTGAGTGACGCTTGCATGTTTCCAGGGTGGTACATGAGGGTTCAAGATCACTGCAGCAGCCGAAGGCTGAGCCTCCCACTTGCTCACAGTTATCTGCTTGCAGGTGATCCTTCTGGACACAGCTCTGTCTCCACAGGTTGTGGCTGGCTTCAGATGAGATGCAAACCTTCATGATGATGCAAAGCCACTGATTTTGCAGTTCACTGTTCCACTCTGACCAAAGCAGCAGGTACTTCTTCCTCTGGTAAATCTTTTTGGGAGAGTGTTTTTCACATTTTTTCCTCTTTATATTGAATCATGTAGGAGGGAAGTGTATGTTTGCACACCTAGCTCTGCTTCAGAGCTTACAGGTACCTGTACATGTGTGTTTGAGGCCCATAATGCTCCCCTTGGGTGTTATCAGCCTCTCCCCAAGCTCTATCTTCCATTCCATCAAGAAGTGGAACAGTTCATACAACATTTGCCTGTAATAACAATCATTGTTTTGCTCAAGTACCTGATGGCAGAAAATACTTCTGTACCCACTGTGCTCAAGTTAGATAGTTATGTCATTTGCTTTCTTAAAGGAGGTTTATATTCGTAGATTATTTTAACTAAAGTCCTTTCCAAGTTCCAGAATTGAATAGGATTGTTTTCAAGACATAAAGTAGCTGCATTTAATGAATGCTTCCAAGTGTTTAAAACAAAAAATACATGCTATGCAGCAAAGATGCTCACCCAGAGCCCTTTTTTTGGCATCTTAAAGTTGTCACAGCATCTCCATGCACATCAGGCACGTGTCGTGATGGAGCCAGAGAAGGCACTGCTGAAAATCAGAATTTTCCTGCTGCTCCCCTCCATGTCAGCCTCCTGCTGTAAGAGCTTTGCTGTTAATAGCTGGGATGATGGATGCTGATGCTTTGGTGGCTAATTGCCAAGAAGCGCTGTTAATGAACTTTAAGACTGGGCAGGGAAGCAGCGAGCTGCCAGGTGCAGCAGCTCCTGCCCGCGGGCTGTGGGAATGCTCCAGGCCTGGAAGCAGCCAGGGGGAAGGATGTGTCCAGTGGGGAAGCGGGAGCACTTTTTCACCTTCTGGAAGCTGTGAGCACCACCTGCTGAGCAGCTGTTCCTATCATCCCCTGCCCTTTTGGGAAAGCATCGTTTTTGAGCAGGAAAAGCTGATAGCTTTTACTTTGCCACATCTCTGCTGGGCTTTCCTGTGAGTTTTAATCTTTAATGCCACACAGATGGGTGGTCAGAGCCCCGGGCTCCTGAGCGTGGTCTCCCACCTGTGCAGGCAGCTCAGGGTGTTAAGGCCCCATGTCCTGGTCAGGGTGAGGCCTGCACTCACCACCTGGTAAAGAGCCCGTGGCTGCCTCACCCCCAGGGGCAGAATAATAGCACTCTAGTCTCAAACTAATTAATGACATGAGTTTTGCCATCGCTCCTTCTCCTTCAGACGCCTCCTCCACGCGGGCACTTTCCCCAAATCGAGGCCCAACCCCAGGGGAGCCCCCCGGAACCTCCCCTCCGGGCGGAACCTTCGTGCAGCAGCAGCCTCGCCCCCCCCGGAGCCGTCTCGCGCGGACCGCTCTCCTCAGGGGGACCGCTTTGGCCGCGTACCGAGGCGCGGGGAGCGGCGGCGGCATGTTCACGGCGGCGGCCGAGAGCTTCCTCAAGCAGGCCAGGTACCGGGGATGCTGGGGCTGCCGGAGGCCGCCTCACAGGGACGGGGGTGTGTGGGGGTCGGGGCTGGGCCCTGCCCGGCCGGGTCCCGACGCCCGCTCGCCCCTCGCAGGGAGGTTCAGGAGGACGAGCTGAGGAGATTCGCCGCCCGCGTCGCCGCCCAGCTGCAGGGCCCCGAGCCGGGCCCCGAGGCCGCGGACTGCCTGCAGCGGCTGCACCTCGTCCTGGCCGCCAGCAAATGGCCCCGCCGGTGAGTGACCAAAGGGCCGGGTCCCGCGTGTCTGTGAAAGCAAAACATGAATTCTTGACCAAAACAAAGTGAGAGGGGAGGGATAGTGCTGCGAGGGAATGTCGTGCCTTGTAAACACTGAGTGTGGTGTAAATGTAAACCTCTGTTTGCTCTCTTTTCCCCATCACAGAGTGCCACCTTCCTTTGGCAGCGAGCAGAAGGAGCGTTTGTGTCACTGTTCTCTTTCACGCTGTGCTAAGGAACAAAATTCACAACTGAAGATGATAATTAAGATATTGCTCAGGGTTGCTGTGAAGGGGGATCGTCCCCACACCACGAGTGTACAGGCAATGAATGTCTGACTCTGTTCCTGCCTCTCACTGACGCTGTGCTGTGGTTCCTGCAGGCTGGATGCCGAGCTCCTGGAGCTGCTGCAGACAGTGCTGTGCTCACCCAAGTGCCCCGAGCAGATCCAGCTGCTGTGTGCTGCCATCCTCAGGGAGATGTCGCCTTGCAACGACCTGACCCTCTCCTGTGACAGGATTCAAGATACAAAGCTCTTGAGCCTGGTGTCCTCTGTCCTTTTGGCTCAGGTAAATGATGTGACAAACCCAAAGTCTTGCCTTGTTGGTATGGGTCTGCTTTCTGATTCTTCTGTGATTGCTGAGCTCAAGGACAGTGAAAATCCATTGAAGATGTCCAGGAGAAACCAGTTATTTCGGTGTTCATTTAGGGAACCTAATTAGTCTGTTTTTGCAGGAAAAACTGGCAACTTTTTTAGTGCTTGATGGGAAAGACTGCTTAAAATTACCCAGTGTAAGGGGTGAGCGCGTCAGAGAGCCTCAGGTGGGCTTGTAACCAAAAGGGAGGGGAACAGAAAGCTTCAAGCAGTGCTAGCTGCTCTGATAGACTTCTAGTCAGGGCTGTTGGTACTTGTTATGCAAAAGATTTGAAAGTGAATTTATTACTGCTACTATTTATGGCTTTCATGTTGAAATGTGAAAAAAAAAAACATGCATAGAACCTCTAAAACATGTGAGACTATAAATTTGGATGGTGCTTCAAGGGTCTAGATTCTCCGTGAAAAAGAAAACATGAAAACCCTCATGTTTGTGTTCTGTCTAACTGGGAAATAAACCTCACCTCATTTTTTCCTTCTTTTACTGCTTCTCTAATTGTGCCTATCAAAGATAAAATATTTTTCTTAACCCATATGAAACTTCTTGTTCCCAGTTTCGCTGCGTGCTTAGAAATGCTTCCTACATTTCTGGTTATTCCTCAAGCCTTACCTAGCTAGAGCAAATTGAAACATAGAAACAGAAAACATGGTGACATATTACTTGTCACCTCTCTTCCATATCCAGCCTTGAGACTGTTCTACACTTCTATGGTGTAAAAAGATATCCTGTGTTTTAATTTTTGTTAGATTACAACTAAAACCATGAAGAAGTTTTCATCAGTTTTCTATGTTACTAAAACTTACTACATTGTAGCTGTTTCAGAGTCACTTTGACAGGTGGCCAGAAGTGGTGCAATGAGCAGCAGCCTTCAGCAGAGCCTTTAAAAATGCCTTCTCTATTTGTTGCTGCTTTGGATGGAAATCATCTTCTTCCTCTTTGCCTGCCTGCCTGCCCCCCTTGGCTCTGCAAAGCTGATGTTCTTTTTATAAAGCTTTTGGCTCACCAGAAATCACAGCCTCTGGTGTTGCATTAGGAGCTGGAAATCTGCCATTGATTTTAGTCCAGTCAGATTTTCCTCTGAGCAGCAAGAGGAAATACATCACCAACTCACATAAGCAGCACCATCATTTGCAGTAGGCAGCAGCAGTGTAGCTGTGGGACAGGGAGAGGGTGTCTGTTCCTTTTTCCTTCACTGCAAGAATCCCCAGACCTTAAACTTCATTTTCTGTATGGTTTTTCTTTTTCTTTTTCTTTTTTTTTTTTTTTTTGATCCATTTATCCACATCTGTTTGCTAGAGAACCACAGAAAGCAACCAGTCATGGATCAGGTTTTGACATGATGTTTCTCACTGGAAGCTTGCCCATAATTCCCTATTTGCTTCTAGTTATCAGGTACAAATCTGTTAGATGGAAATTGTGTTGGAAATTAGTGTTTGTTCACTGCCCTCCACTAACAGTTATCCAAAACCCTGAGCAGCACAGAAGGTTTAGTTCTTCTTGGCATGGTGATGTTTGTGGGGAAAGAAAATCTCTCAAAAGGCTGTGTCCACCTGTTATTGTTAGAAAAGCTGTTCTGGACAGAAGGGCTTGTTGGCATCTCAGAACCACAGCTGTAACAGCTTCATTTGCCTCATTGCAAGGATATGGACTAAGCAGAGTCCTCTAACATGTTGCAACCATCCATTTTCTGTTCCTGAATTTCTAACTTAACACTGGCAAGCTGACCACATGGGGAGCAGTTAATGCTAATACGCTCTGCTCTAGGGTTGATGGATCAAAGTAGCGTTTAATTTGAAGACACCCACTGCAGTTTTTGATTTCCACCTCAGGTGATGATTGTCCACAAACACTATGCTCCATCAAACTCTCCCCTTTTGGGATCTGTGAACTCACATCGCTGAAGAACTCTGTAAAATATGATAAAATAGCCATGTTCTGTGAGTTGTTTTTGTCTTTGACTCTGGTATTGATGCCTGATGGAAGAGTTTTGTATGGTATTGGTCTCTAGCACTGTTAAGAGATTATCTGCCTAGCCTTATCTCTGCTTTGTTTTTAAGGGAGAAGAGAAGGCTGAAGCGTCTGCTGTGGGGCAGCGTATCATAAAAGTCCTTGAAGGAAGACTACCTGAGGGTCAGAGTTCTCGGTACCTTCTTCCCATCCTGTCAAATGTCATCAGTCTTTCACCAGAGGCTCTAACTGAAGGTAGAGACTAAGTCACTGGCTAGGAGGGAGAGAAATATACAGAGTAACAAAATGAGCCTGAGTCCTCATGGACTCTGAAATGGTGCGAGGAGGATAGGGCATCCACCTCGGAGTGGAATTCCTTGCTGACTGCTGGATCAGAGAGACAGTGGTCTAAGCTGGAAGAAAAGCCCAGCATCTGAAGGGCAGCAGGGGTGCATTGCAGAGGCTGCTTCTCTGCTTGCTCTAGCCATGAACTTGTGCCTTTCTTTGTACAGAGCAGACCAATGTAATCAGCAAAAAGATGGCTGACTGGCTGAGGTATGCAAGCGTTCAGCAAGGAGTCACTCAGCCCTCTGGAGGCTTCTTCTCCAATCCCAGGACCAGACAGGTCAGTGTTGAATTGCTGTGGTTGTCTTACAGGGGTGAGCAACCTGCTGTTGTGAGTAACCAAAATCAACTTCCGATAAACTTAGAAGTGCTGCTGATCTTGGTCGCTTTTCTGGGGAGTGGTCAAGATGCATAGGAAATCAAAGTTGGGGTGTTTATAGCTTCAAGACTTGGGAGTTCTGCCGTAGAGCCAGAACTTTGACCCATGAAATAGTTTTCAGGGGAGAATCTTTAGTTGGCCACATATCTTGGAGTAAAAGCCTTGTGAGTGGTGGGGGAATAGTTTGAGGTATTTCAGCTAGGGAGAAGGATCCCATGCAATTGGCTTTTCTGTCTGTAGATAACTGCCCCACTGCAAGCCTTATAGTGCGTATAAACAAGGATAACTTGTCTCCATGGGCTTAAGGTAGATTTCCTTGCCTTCTCACCTCACTTGTCCTCATGACAATGCATAGGGGTCTTACCTGCTGCATTTTTTCTCCCAGCCTGGCCCTGTCACAGAAGTAGATGGTGCTATTGCCACAGACTTCTTCACGGTGCTCTCACTGGGTCAGCACTACACAGAGGACCAGTGGCTCAACATGCAAGCCTTCTCCATGCTGCGAAAATGGCTGCTGTGCTACGGGGACAAGGGGTTGAACACACCCAATTCAGGTACAAATTGAAGGGCTGCAGACCAGTACGGGTTGCACTCCCAAGAGTGTTCTGAGCTGATGAGGTGGCTACACCAGAAACCCAGCAAGTGGCAGGAAGATGGGCATGAGTTTAGAGCTCTTGAACCAGGGAAACTTTGGGAAGGAATATCACAAAACCTCCTGACTGATACTTCCCTTTGGCATGGAATTACTCATTCCGTTTTCCCTGGTTTCAGGCAAAATGCCATGTGTCCCTGAGAAAAAAAGGCCTGAGTGTTGGGAGACAGCATCTCCTTAGTATTCCTGTAAGGCTGCCTTCTTCCCAGCCTCCTTTACTCCACAGTGTGCCTGGGGACAGACAGCTCCCTCTGTTGCTCAGTGGCTGCTGGGCTGCAGTGCTCATTTTGTGATCTCATACATGATAACCTTTATTCTGCAGATAGCACATCAGAAATGGACAGATCTGTTATGTCCGTGGTCTCCACTAAATCCACATCTAGTCGCTTGCTTCCCCCAAAGGAGCGTCTGCGGGAGAAAGCCTTCGAGTACTGCCAGCGGCTTATCGAGCAGAGCAACCGGCGTGAGTCTTGCCATGAGCCCTCCTTGTTCTTGAAAATGCTTTTGGTTTGCAGCTGCTTTGGGCTGGAATTTCACTCCCTAGAGTCCACAATCAGGCTGTAGGCAGGGAACTGACTGCAGCTGCTGGTGCAAGTCACTGACTAGCCTTGAGCTGGGGTGTTGGGAGGGATTTGGAGTCAATGCCCTTGTTCTGCCTCCTGACTTTGGCTAGTATGGATGCTGTGTGTGTGGAGCTTGGTTCTTACTAGCCTTTATCTGGGATTGATATGTGTTTCCACCTATCCTGAAATTTGGGTTACTGTTCAAACTGACAGCCTAATACTCCTATTTGGATCCAAAATTTAACTTCGACTTCTTTTTCTGGCAGAGGCCCTGAAGAAAGCTGATGGAGACCTGCAGAAAGCTGTAAGTACACAGAGGTGGGGCTGAAGCTCTCTGTGTTGTGATGTCCCCCACTCTGAGCTGGCTCTGCTCTTCTGCAGTGTCTCATTGAGGCAGTGACAGTCATGGACATCATCTGCAAACAGGACTCCTCCTACGTGTACCGCGCAGCATCCTTCCTGAAGATCTTGCATGGCAGGATCAGCAGGGATGCCAGTTATGCCAGGGCATTGCTGCCCATTGCCCAGTTCTTCCTAAATCATGGTGAGTCATCCTCCATGATCTTGTCTAGCATATTCACAGCACAGCCTTTTGTTCTGGCAGTTTGCTGGCTTCCAGAGTTTATAATTCGGCCTTGGCTGTACTCTAGGATAGGTGGTCCCACTCCTGGAGACCCAGGAGCTGGACCGTCCTGTGTTTCTTAGAAAAACATACCCCCAACTTGGCTTTTCCATATCCCCTGGAGTCCCTGTTGGCAGGGCTGCTGAGTGAGCTGTGCTCAGGAATGTGCTGTGTCCTCCCAGGTGAGATGGCAGCTGTGGACTCCGATGCAATCTACAAACACTTACTCACTGATATCCCAGCTCAGCTCTTCCACAACCCGTCATTGGCCTTTGAATTTGTCCTATTCTGCAAAGACAACAGCAAGCTCTTCACTGAGACCTCCAGCATATTCAGGCAGAGCTTCCCAAATCTCTTCAAGGTACAGCTTGCCAGAGCAGCACAGGAGATGGCCTGCTGCACTTCCTTTCTGTGTCCCCAGAACCTTCTGTTTGCCTTTCAGCACACCCCAGAGCCCACCATATGCCTCTGCGATAGTGCTAGGGAGGGCATGGGCAAGAGGGATGGGCAAGAAAGACTGTTACAAAAGCAAGTGCAAGTCTGAGGTGGAAAGAGGGTTCTGGGTGAGATTAGCACTGCCAGGAGAGGAGAGTCTGGGTTAGTATCACTGTCAGTGGGTAGTGCCATGAGAACAGTTAGGACACAGCAGTTTGTTTTTGGAAAACTTCAAACAGTTCATCTTGTCAGCCACTGAATCAGCTGCTAGATGCATGTGTTAAGCCACCAGCAGACACCCCAGCTCTTGGCTGAACCCTTAGTCTTTGTTTCTGCTTTTCAGAAGTGACTTTCCCTTCCCCATCCCTTTTGGTCACAGTGTGAGAATTGTCTGGACCGCGTGGTGGAGCGCTGGGCATAGTGTAGCAGTCTGTATTGGTTTCTTGCAGTTCCTGGCATGGAACAGCCCACCACTTATTTCTGAGTTTGTGGACCTTCTCCCGTTTCTGCTGGATGCAGGCACAGCCATTGAGATTTTCCATTTGTTGCTTGACCTGCCCTGTCTGACAGCAGCTCTGGATGTCCAGATGAGGTAATGCTACCTTCCTTTCCTCTCACTTGCTTATCAGGGTCTGTACGTTGACTGCACACCTCTGAGCTTCAGCTGCCCTCTGGCTGCAGCTGTCAGTGAGAGGCATTTGCTGCAGTCAGGTTAACACAAAGCTGCATGGTTGTCAGCCTGATTTTCTTAGTAATGTGGTGTGCACAGAAAGAGAGCTCTTACACTTCAGTACTGGCCTGCCTTTGGGGCTCAGGGAGTTGTTGTCATTCCTCTGTCTGTATCTATCTCCAAATTGTTGCTTTGTGCTGTAGTGTCTGCCATCAGCCACAGCCTTGACACAGAGATGTGGACAGAGCAGGTCTTCCCTCCTTCCTTTTACCCCTCTTTGCTGGTCGTGTTCTCCTGGAGGCAGACAAGTTCCTTCCTAAGGTCATTAGGGACTGGAAGAGTGTCTGGGGAGATGGGATAGCGCTGGAAGTGGCTCTCGGTGCTGCACCTCTGCTCTTCCTTTTCTTTGTTGACATTAGCAGCTCTTTCTGGAGTGCGTAGAAAAGGATGTGATGCAAGAAGTTGATGGGCTTTGGTGTCTGGGGGATACAGAGTGCCATTTTCCCATTTCACAGGAGTGATACAGAAGCAACGTTGGAACTATTGCTCGAGTTTGGGGCTCTGAGCGCTCAGTATGGGATTTATTTCTCATCACTTCAGGCATTCTGGTTCTCTGGCTTCCAGCTGTTTTACTGGCAACTGTGTTATGCCATTGTTCAGGATTCCAGCCATGGCCTGGCACGTTCTCACAATTCAGCGTGTTCTGTGTGTGCCTTCTGCTAGGTCGACCTCTCTCCCAACCTCTGAGAGGGCTGCCTGTGACCCCGCTGTGAAGCCAGCCACCTGTCTGGAGGCCTTTCGCCATCCCCTCTACAAGAGTGCATTCCAGTACCTTCTCCGCATCGAGTCTGCTTCTGAAGACTCCCCAGAGAGGTAGGAGGCTGCTGTAGGAGACTGCACGAGGGCGTGATTCGGCCAGCCAGATCTGGGAGGCAGCACTGGGATTGCTGGGAAAAGTATAGCTGCTCTCAGTTGAGGTGAGGTGGGTTTGACCTTCCCTCCCTGTGTTAGTTTTGCCAAGTGCTCAAAGGCTTTGTTGGGAGGTGGAGGTGTAGGGAAGGGGAGACCAGAGAGCAGTTGGGGACAGACCTTCAGCAGCAGCTTCTTTGTTGCCTGCAGGCTGATTCCACTTCGACAGCTGCTGGGATCCCTGGCCAGCAGCCCAAGGGTCATGCAGTGTGCGGACGCCGTCCCTGTCTTACTGGAGCTCTTTTTCAGCGTGGTGGTAGAAGTAAGCACTTTTAGGGAAGTTTGACTTCCACACATGCTGTGGGGATTTCTTGTTACGTGAACAGTCACAGAAGCGAAAATGTTAAGACACTGCAACTACAGCAAAGGAGACCATGAGGGGGGAGGATGGGATGGTCTGATGCTGACGCAGACCTGCGCTGAGCTGTGCAGTTCATCTAGAGAAGCAGAAAAGCTCTGTGATGCAATATCAGTTCTCCCAGCCAGCTGTGAGCAAGTGCAGAACAAGTGTGTGGTACTTGATGCACTGCTCTTCTCCTGCTGTACCAGGCTGTTTCTGTGCTAGCCTCATCCTCTCTGGCTGATTACTTTGAGTTTCAGCTGCTGGAAGTCACTGGTGTTGCTGAAGCAAGGGCTGTTTCTCAGTTTGCAGATGCACCTCTGATAAACCAGCTGGTGGTGCTGCTGCTGCAGAGAAGCGACCAGCTCTATGAGATCCCAGCATTTAAAGATGACGTGCACAGGTGAGACAAAATGGGAGGCCTGGCCAAGCTCTCAGCCCTTCTGCTGGCTGCAGCCTGGCTTCCCAGGACAGCCCAGGAGCCACTGTAGTTGTGGCCAAGTCTTTTCTGTGGCTTGTCTTCAGAAAATGCAAAGTGGGAACTGCACCTTCAGCCCTGCTGGGAACATCCTGAGCTGTGCTAGTGGTTGGATGCCGCTGGCACCTCCTTGGTTTGGTGACAAGTGCCTTGGCTGTAGTCTGAGCTTTCCTCATCTCTCTTCTAGGGTGCTGAGCTCGCAGCTGGTGATGCTCTGCAAGCTGCACCCTGCACTCATCGTGGAACTGTCCAAGGAGCTCCTGGAGTTCTCAGGAACTGTCAGCAACATCCAGAACAAGGAGCCCATCTTCACCCACGTGGTAAGTGGGGCCTGCCTGCTTCTGCCACAGGACATTCCAGCTGCAGTGCAGGCTGCTGGTCAGCTTCCCTTTCCTCCTCTCTCCTGTCCTAGCATTAGATAATCCGATTTGCCATTCCCTAAACAATGATAAGATCCCCTTTCCTTCTGCTTGCCCTGAATACATCTGCCTTTGCTTCAGGTCTGGGCTATTGGAGAGTACATGTCTGTGTCCTACGACAAGCGCTGCACTGTGGAGCAGATCAACCGCTTCTTTGAGACTCTGGAGGCCGTGCTGTTTGAGGTCACCCAGGTCCGACCACTGGCCAGCATCCCCAACTACGCACCCCGTGCCATCACTGTCCTCATGACTGCCTTGACCAAGTTGGCAGCTCGCAGCCAGGACTTGATCCCCAGGTGAGGACAGGTGGCAGGGAAGGGCAAAGGGCTGAAACATGCAGATCTGATGGATTCAAACAGATGTTTGCAGTGTTAAATGATCAAGTCTGGCTACTGATGGAACCTGGAACTGAAAGAGGACAGAGGAAGCAAGCTGTAGGGGAGCACAGTTTGGGGAAGAGGGATTCATCTGCTGACTAACACTCTGTGCATCAGAGTGAAGGGTGGTTGGCATCTGGTGTTTGCCTGCAACAGTCTTTTGGGGTTCACGTGCTTTCATAGTGACCTTGCTGGGTGCAAGGTCCTGCCAGCTGAAGTTCGTGTCCTTCTCTCCTGCAGAGTGTCCTTGTTCCTGTCCAAGATGAGGACATTTGTGCAGAGCCCTGCTGTCACCTCTGTGTACTGCGAGGAGGACCGTGAGGAGATCCTTACCCGGGCAACTGAGCTCATGAACCTACTGAAAATGCCAAGTGTGGCTCAGTTTGTGTTCACACCATCTGTGGACGCGGCCCATACACGGTTTCAGAGGGAGGTGAATGACACCCTCCCTTCTGCCCTGAGGATGGTGACCCGTCTCCTAGAGCCCGCTCCTGGCTTTGTGCCGGGGTGAGGGCATGGGGTTTCTGGAAGGCTCCAACCTCTACTCCAGCTGATCCGACACAGCTGACACTCATGGCTGAGTGCTCTGAACTGGAAATGAGGAACAAATGATTGTGAATGAAACAGGAATAAGTAGAGCTGAGGCTGCTCTTTTGGTCTCAGCCTGTTTCTACATCTCTCTTGTAGCACGTGTTGCTTCTCTACCTCCTGTGCTTGTCCTACCTCTCCCAGGCCAGTATGGATTGCAAATAACAGTGGAGTTGTGTGGATGAGTGAGTGCCTGCACGAGTACCCTGCCAGCACATCACATCCCTTTGTTGACGTATATCCTCTCCCCTCCTCTGACTTCGTTTTCCCACCCCTCTCCCTGACTATGCATATGATTCTTCTATGGCCTCTATGCTTGCAGCAGACCAGCCAAGCAACGGCCTGTGTGAGGCAGAGAAAGCAGAATTGACTCCATTAAATCTGTTGTGAGTCTTCGCTGGTCTTTTTTCTTACCTTCACAGCAACCACGTTTTGATCTGAGGGACAGCTACCAGACAGGGAGCTTAGAGAGATTTATTGATCCAGTTTATTGTTGACACCAAGAGCACTTCTTAGTGTACATCTGCCCCGTGTCAAACAGGTGCCATGCTGTGTTCCTTATCTGCACAAGAATTTATACATATTTGAGCTGTACAGTATTAACAAATGGAAGTAAATGTGTCCCGCTCCTCCCAGGAGAAGCAAGCCCTCATGCACACCGGTAAATAGTGGGGTTTATTTACAGTTTGTTTCAATACCTCACTGCACTGTGAGTAACATAAAGCTCTGGGGCTGGTCACTGCCTCCAGGTGTGCCTGGGGAGAGAGGTCCCGTAGGGAGCAGAGGATTTTGCTCTGGTACCACTGGAACTAGCCAGGGTGCAGCCCCAATTCTTAGTGCAAACCAAGCCACCGCTGAGCCCTGGTTCCTGGGCAGAGGGGAGTAAGGAGCGCATGCAGTTTCCCTGGGGGCTCTGGGCAGCCCCTTTCCTGCTCTACAGAGCTCAGGAGCCAGCCTACCTCCTTGATTTAAAGTGGAGTGAATCACCCTGAGCCTCTGCTCGCCCACCCGTGGGGCTGAGTCAGTGGCTGAGTGATGCAGTGTTTCCATCCCTGTGGGAGCTGGTTGGTGTGAGCATGGCCTAGCAGAGAAGCAAGGCACTAGTGTCTCAGTGAAGGTGCTTTGTCCATTTTGCTCTAGAAAAGTCAGGCCAGGCTGCATTCAAATCCAGTGTGTGGAGTGTTTTCGCCTGCATGGATTATTTTGACATCTCTGCTGCCAAGTGCAAGCCTGAGCACAGAAACCAAACTATAGCAGTGAAATATCTGAGGTTTAATTAAGGCCAACCCTGTGAAGCATCTTCTTTTTAGCATCACAATCCTCAGAGAGCTGTTGTTGTGAGATGCCATGTTAATATCTGATTTGCTGCCAGAACTTAGACCATGCTGCTGTAAGCGCAGGGTGTGGTGCAGGGCTTGGTGGCAGGCTGTTTTAATAGGGTTTGGCTAAATGAGGTCTCGCTATCTGTCTATATGCGGAAGTCAGGCCGGGTTCATCTCGTTAATGTTGCTAAAAGCACGCAGGGGACTTAGAGGCCATGCATGCAGGGAGCAGCTGCATGGTGGAGCTGCCAGCTCGGCCCTGCCACACCGTGCTGCAGGCAGAGCTGCTGCTGGGACTCCTAAGCCTGACTTTCTTCCTAAGGGAGCCTGTGCTGCAGCCCATCACCTGCTGACCCTGCCGCTTCTGAGATGCTCTGAGCTGCGTGGGGTACAGAGTGGCCTTGCAATGGCCCAGCAGAGCTGCAGGGAGATGACCAGGACACGGTGCCAACAACTGCGTGGGGAAAGTGATCCCAGCTGCTCCAGAATGCTGCACTCTGCTGAGCTGGCCCTGGAGCTGGGGACCTGCCAGGGCTGCAGTGCCAGAGCCGGGCGATACATCTGCATGAGGACAAGAGTCTGTTCTCCAGGGGTCTGCCCCAGGGGAACTGCTGGTGGTGTCAGCCCTGTGCTGAAGCTGCTCCCCCTCCCAGAGTGAGGTCGGGGGTGGTGTGGTTGGAACCCAGCAGCAGAAAGGCACTGACTTCAGGAATGGCACCAGGGGCTCCCAGCGAGGCGTCCTGCTGGGGATCCGCTCCCAGGCGCTTGTGCTGCGCTCACCACCCCGGTGCTGGGTACCCGTGCTGGCTGTGCCCCTTTTCCAGCCCAGTCTGCCGGCACAGCATCACCCTGGCCTGGCGATGCAGCCTTCAAATCCCAGACCTGCCAACGTGAAAGTGTCACAGGAGACCTGGGACACCTCCCTGAGCGCTTGTGCCAGAGTGAGATGGGCCACGCAGGGCCATCAGCCTGGAGGAGCCCGCTGCAGCCTTCCTGCCCCCAGCCAGGGGAGAAGGGACAGGGGAGCTCCAGAGGACGACACAGGCTGTGGGGTGAGGCCGGGCAATGGATCGGGAATGGTGCAGCACCCTGCTGTGTCCTTCCATTGGTGAAGGCGCTGAAGAGCAAATCGAGGGCAGTTGTGCAGTCCCGGTCCTCCCCCGTGCACTCCAGGCTCCTCCACATCAGCCTTAACCAGAGCTGCCCCACAGCAGGACCCTGGTACCATGAAAACTAGGAGCAATTGGAGCTGGAGATGATTTTTTTGGCTATTTCCATGTCTGATTTGGCAACCAGAAACCGCAGCTTCTTCCCTCCGGAGCGGATGAGGTCCACAGCACTGCAGAGAGCAGCAGCGGGGAGAGGTGAGTGCTGCTCCCCTGGCCCAGGGACCATCCTGAACCCATACATCTCCACCTCCTCCATCCCCATTGCAACCATTCTCCATTTGCCAAACAGCACCGGGGTGCGAGCTGCCCCATCCTGCAGCCTCTGAAAGCTGCAGGGTGAGATGGGGCTGGAGCAGCTCAGCATCACCAAAATCCCCCTTAGGCTCTCCTTTAGTTTAGAAATGTGCTCCTAAACTTTTTCTCCCCGCTCCCTCTTCCACCCCACCTCTTCCCCTGTCCAATATTGGTCCCTCCCTGACATCCCAGTCCCTGCAGCAGGATGTGACCCACCTCTGGTAATCGGCCCCGATGAGGCTGGTGCCGTTGACAGCCAGGATGCGGTCCCCGATGGACAGCCGGCCGTCAGCGCCCGCGGGGCTGCCCTCGATCAGCGTGCGGATATAGATGCCCGGGGAGCACAGGGGCGTGTGCTGCTGGGAGGGAGCGGTGAGCGAGTGGGGGGGATGCAAAAATGTTGTGTTCCCTGGGCTGAGCTCATGGTGTCCCCATGCACAGCCCTGGGAGGTGATGTCTTTGTGTCCCCATGCATAGCCCTGGGAGGTGACATCTTTGTGCTTCTTGGCAGCACCAGGAAGCAAACACAACCCTCTGGTTTTATGCCAATTTGAGCACAAAAGGAGAGGTGGGGGTCATTTTTTCAGGCTCAGTTTGAGCAGAGCATCGCTCACCTGCAGCTCTTTGCTCCCCAGGGCCCTCCCTGCTCCCCACTTGGCTCTGCCATGCGCCAAAGGGTGGAGGAAAGACCTCGCCTGAGTCATTTTCCTTCCACTGTTGGCTGCCTCCAGCTGCAGGACAGCTGTGCTGGGCTCAGCATGCAGCAACCCAGCAGCAGAGATTGTCCCCAATAAGAGTTGCTGAGCTCCAAGCAGAGCCATCAGCATTGTGGCTTTGGCAACAAAACGTTCCCTCCCCTGCATCCCACACTGCAGCTCCTTGCAGGGACCTCGTGCGCCTGCCGTGCACTCACCAAGCCGTCGATCAGCCCCATCCCCAGCCCCAGGGGACCCCTCTCCAGCTCCACCACGAAGACGTAGCAGAAGTCATCGGTGGCAGAGCTGCGGCTGGAGGACTCCGGCGTGGGGTAGTCGTAGGGGGTTGGCGAGCAGCCTGCCAGCAGGGAGACCAGCTCACTGTATTGCACCAAATCAGCCCCTATTTGGGAG